>JARQTI010000010.1:1320844-1378472 GCA_030142655.1 Trachelus tabidus
TTACATTCAAGTATTCACGGTATGTAATATAAGGAATGATAAATGATGTTCCTTAGTTCTATCAATATTATCCAAAAGCAAGAACAATAACAGTAGTACTAGATTCGTTCTTGTCCTTTGAATTTATATTTTGCTTTAAATTCATGATTTTATGATACCAATGACACCACAGGCCAAACGAGCACCTGCATTTCCTGTAGTCTTGGACAGCTCGTGACCTCCCAAACCTAAGTCATCAGGATCAGCATGAACCTATAATAATTAATATGTATTTAAAAATTGATAGATTTTCCAAGAACATCAATACTCTAATTATTCAAATATACTATATACTCTTATTATTATTCTTACCACAATAGTTCTACCAATGATATTGTTGGCTCCTTGTAGTTGGATTACTTTATCTGTGATATTAACTTTAGCCACACCATTGTCTCCAGCCTCGATATTTCCCAAATCCCCAACATGACGAACTGCAGCATCTGGTGCACCATGTTCCTTACCCAAAGGATTGAAATGAGCTCCAGCACTTGTACAACCTTTAAATTGCAGTCAGGCATAAATAATGACCAGTTAGATATAGCAATTGACTATACAAATATATATTTTGAATAACTTTTTGTCTCATATACGAGATGATGCTGAATCACGAACACTGAAGTGCCGTGTGAAAGTATCGTGTTATAACTACTATCTCAACCTATGGAGAGTTCGTAATATAATAAGAAATCTTTGCAGAATTTTATATTAAACGCAATGTCAAAGCAGTTAGAAGACTACTGGTCGCCAATGCAGTGTTTAGTTACTATTTCGAAGGACCGGTAAAGGTCGTCGCATATTATTTGTGTCCTTTTTCGCGGATTATATAATAAAGGTGCCTTTCCACTTTAGTTCAATGAGTCCAATTTATCAGAAACTTGAAAGTCATTATTTCTTGTGAATATTCGGCATGAAGTTAATCTTTTGTAAGAAGCCGTTTTTTTTATCGGTACGTTCCATATTAATCAGTATTAATCGCTAGTACCAGAGATGAGTATACTCATATATACTCATCTCTGCTAGTACAGCAACGTCCTTACTCATCTCTGGTGGGTAATAGGAATGTTATATCTTAGCATCACTAAACGATGTTAATATCATTATCACCAGATGGTAGTACCAGTGCTTGAAAAGGGTGCGGTACTCATGGTAGCCATACTGGCTGAACGTTACCGAAGACATAGCGAAAATGAGTGCCAGAGTGTATGTCACATCGAGATTATTTCGTTCATAACAGAGGTTTTATTTTGACAGGGTGTTTCGTGAATAGCCTGTGCGGTGTCCAGCATGCCGTACCGCTCCTGAGGAAAGTCAATAACAGTAGATCCGACGGCGGGACCGTGTAAGATCAGATATATTGCCCCTCGGGTCGGTACGAGTTGCTGCATGTGTCATTTCGCGAGACTTACAGTTTAACGCACGTTCCAAGTCTTACGCTGTGCTGTGTATCACTGGACAGATGCAAGATTGAGACTGTTTTTTTTACCAATGAATTTGACCGTGTCGGTCCATACGGTGTTAAGTGTGCTCTTTTAATTATCGCGTGTGTGATGCCTGGGAGTCGCTCCAGCACCGATCCAGAACACAAGTCACCGCGGGAAAGTGGTGAGGATTCCGAGGATGAGAGTGAGATCCTGGAAGAAAGCCCCTGCGGGCGCTGGCTAAAACGTCGGGAGGAGGTATGGACCATTTATTTATCCATCTACGCAGAGTATCTTTGTGTATTGCTTGGTGTTGCATTCATTATTTGGAGCTATGGTCTTTTACGATGAATTTTATCTCAATTCTTAACACTATCGATGGCTATAGATAATGTCTGTTGATTCATACAACTAAGGATTTCAAGGAATTTGTAAAGATATTTTATTTATACATTTTGGGATACCGTTAATCTTATTTCTCTAACAATTCATGGTTTTAAATCCTGATAATTCGTTCATACTTTTTATACGCAATCAATGGACTCCCAATTTTATCAATAATAATGCAAGTTTTTCTAAATTTTAAATTGATTATGTTGTATATTCAATATGCATCTACTTGGTACTTAAGATTATTGTTGATATTTAAATGTTGGATACTGTTTCTTTGCATTGTAGACTGGTCGTACGTTAGTGAAATTTATGGTAACACTTTTAAGTGTGGAATCTAATATTATTTGTAGGCCATAGCGTTTCACTTTAAATATTATTGTACTTTCTCCAATATATATTTCAGAAGTCAATAATGAAAGTTCTTCGTTATAATTTTATATAATTTGTCAATGCTTAATTAATTGTATTAAATTCTTTTCAATTATTTATATAACATAAATGTTTCTGTTTCTAATAATAACATCAATATCTTTAGTTTATCTATATCATGCTGCTTTTGTGGTCAGAAACGAGTAAAGTAATAGAAGTAACTATTCTTGTACTTTCATTCTAAAGAATATAAATGAGTCCATAAAAAAGTATTTGCGTTTAACCACAAATCAGTATACAGACACACATTACAAAGTCAAAGACAACGATAGTCTAGACTGAGGAATATAATATTACTTCAAGGTATAATAGCCATTATAACAGTTCTCCCAATTCTTCCTTTAACAAACTTATTCGAAAGTCAACTATGGCACAGTAATAGACATCTCGAGTGATCAGAGTCCTTGGACAGTATGCAGTCAAAGTTTATTTCACCAGACACTATATAAATTATTCATTATTAGGAACAAACTCACAACCAACAGTTCAGAATTATCTGGACCAAGTTCTTGGCACAAGTATTTCACCGACATTAGGCTGTTTCATATTTTAAGCTATTAATATACTCTGGCTAGGTTTGGCTAATGAGTTGTGTCCGTGGGACACAAGCGTCTTGACGTTCCTTTAACTTATTCACATGCACCACAGTGGCTATTAATACAAATTAATAGGCGTCCCGTTCCTCTCACGTGTGCCGATTTTACATACAGTCCACTATTGTACTCAATCTGACAAAAGGATGCGACAAAGTTCGTAACGCGCCATTCCACGAGCCTTGACGAATAATGAATTTCAATAGATTAAAATCAGCAAGCGAGTCACACGCGGGAGTGCGTTGCAGAAGGAAAAAATATCTAAATAATTTCATATTCGAAAATGGTCATAGCGACGTGATCGTAGAATGCTCGAAGAAAGCAAGAGGTCGTATTGAAGAAGGCAGAAAAAATTTCTAAACAGTCTAACGACACGTGCCGTAACTAGTCGCCCTTGGGCATCTACTATTTTCTAATTCCCGTTTGCGTTCGCAGGTGTACGTCGGTACGAAATCGGCGATGGCTGAGGGTACGAATTTCGGAGCGGCTTCCAGAAGCGGTGAAAACGAAATCACTGAGACGGAGGTGAGGGAATTAATTTATTGGAATTGTAAGGAGTCAGTTTTAAAAAGTCGCACCTTTAGCAATACTTTATTTGTATATCACCCGAGAGATTCATGCCTGGGGTATATATGAATTCATAACGATTCCCATTTCAGGAAGTATTGGTAGCAGCTCTAATGGCCACGATTATTAACTCGATTCGTTGAGTGATCAATGCGCATCCGAAATATGTATATTGATTCAGTAAAAAAATCCTATAGATTGAATCACAGTAGCGGAATTTATATATACTTGTACCAGTGTATGTCACAGTTTTACAAGACCGCTGTCATCGTGATTGTTAATGGTTACGGCAAAACGTCGTCGTGAACCTCTCCCACTTTCCCCTCCTTAAATTCTTGACAAGGTCACATCTATGTAATGGCAAATAGGCATGAAATCGTTTCAACTGCCTCTAAAGCAGACTTAAATGAATGATTACCCAATATTCGCCAAGCTGTGCCTCCTCAATGGATTACGATAGATTTACATTATTTGCTGACAAATTTTTGCAACATGTACGGTTCGTTATATGACGTAAAATCCAAGACATTTTATGGTTTTGAAATGCATTCAAGGCTTTCTGGTAACACGCCTGCTTCTGTCATGAGTCAGGTCCCAGTACTCTATTAACACTGTTTTCAATGGTGGATAAGAAAATTATCGCGTAGATATTATTTTCTGTCAGGTCAAGTTCTTATCGTCGCGATTAGACTAAGATACACAGTTTAGATGGAATTGAATAAATGAACCTTCTGATCATTAACTTTCTGACTTCTTTGTCTTTAAAGGAACCTACAGAATAATTTTATTCCATTCTCTGTTGTCTGCCAGATGGAACAACGTGATCTTCCTGGCATCGATTGTGCGTACCTCGCGATGGACACTGAAGAAGGTGTTGAGGTCGTTTGGAACGAAGTTCAGTTTTCTGAGCGTAAAAATTTCAAAGCTCAGGAAGAGAAGATACAACTGGTGTTCGAGAATCTCACTCAATTGGAGCATCCAAACATCGTCAAGTTTCACAGATACTGGACAGATACGCATAATGACAAGCCTCGGGTGAGTCATCGGCATCTTCCTCCATGGTTCCGATAACGCATGCCGTTTGGTTGCTCAATCGCCTCGTGATGAATCTTGAGGAGAGAGAGAGAGAGGGAGAGGGAGGGATCATGAAAGTGAGAGGAAACTAAATGTATTGTATAATTGATTCGACGTTATATTGTCTGTTACAGGTTATATTTATAACGGAGTACATGTCCTCCGGATCCTTAAAACAGTTCCTAAAACGAACGAAGCGCAACGTGAAGAAGTTGCCGTTGCAAGCGTGGAAACGATGGTGCACGCAAATACTCTCAGCGTTGAGGTAATTGATAGGACTACGTTGAAATATTCTCTCTCCGAAGCATGCAACATTCTTTTGGTGGCGTGTGGGTTTAAAACAAAAAATTGAAACATTGAACGTAATGGAAGAAAGAAACTTTGATTGGAATGCAATTTTGTGTAACGAGCTCTCCGTCACGCTTCGTTCCGTATCGTGTCTTTTTGTTTTTCAGCTATCTACATTCCTGCTCGCCGCCCATTATCCATGGGAATCTGACCTGTGACACGATATTTATCCAGCACAATGGACTCGTAAAGATTGGCTCAGGTGGGTAATCGTGCGTGGACGCATTCAGAAGTCGCTGCATAGACATAAATGAACGCACGCGTGGGCTTTACAATGAATGAGAATTAGCTACTGGAAGGGTATTGTTCCCTGTGAGTCGCCGATCCTACCGCCAGCAATCGCCGTTCTCGTCGCCTGATACGTATTATTATTATGTGGGGGAGACCTTCGCGCACCAGAGTGTCGCACGTTTGGTACGAGAATTTACGACGAGAAAAAGGATAGACCTAGTCGTTATTCTCTCGTCATCTGAGAATGATGTCAAATAAAACAATAGCTGAAATCATCTTACGTCACCAGTGAGAACGAGGATTCTCGAAAAGCACTTTGAGTGCAAAATTATTCGCTCTGTAATTACTTTGCTGGTGCGTTCTCTGGATTCTCTGAAGCTCTCAAAAAATTAATTGCACGTATAAACCCAGAGATAATAAGAGATCTAAATTGTCTCGTTATTATTTATCGAGTCGCTCGAGTCTTCTACTACTTTTGGATAAGTTTCGCTGGTCTCAGAATTTTAATACAAATTGGCATCTGGACTGTCGATTCAAGCCAAAAGTCTGACCAAGCCCGAAATATCATTTGTCCGGAGTCTAAAAAAATATCGATACGACGTATACACATGCTCTACGTCAGAGAGGAGAGGAGTGTGCGAGAAACGACATTGAGATTTATAGCTGTGAAACTTTTCCTTTAAATTTTATCGAATTTCTAACTGCCGACGAGCTTTCTGACTTTTTCAATCTGTGCCGCATATTTCAATGCTTTATGTCAGGAACGAAATAGTACACCGGCCCCAGCCGATGCGATAGAAATAGGCCGCACGTATAATATATCAAGCCAATAGCAGTTTGATGTAGAATCTACACGTGGATATAATGACGCAAATGGGATCAGGCGCCGTATTGTATTATACATAACACGATATGAGTCCGGATATGCGTAGAGAATTGTCATTAGTAATATTGAGTCAGTTTCATCGAATGCAAAGAGAAGGTGAAATTACACAGGCTTCTGTCGTCTATTTTACTTTGTAATGACGATTTCACGAATTCTCTGTATTTCTGTAAATACGTTAACGATTCTTTGCACAGCCACGAGCAAATTATGCGATCGAGTAATGCGACAGTTCTCGCGGCAATCTTCCAGAAAGAAAGTACGCTTCCTTCTACAATATTAATATTGTCCAATTCACATGTGTGCCGAAGTTGATATTACAATTAATAAGCTACGCGGGCCTGAACGTGGTACGGATATTGTATGAATAGTCGATGACTCGTTTCCATTGGCATCGACTGTGCACTGGGTCATATAAATGGTACATTAACCATGTTTAGATCTGGTGGGCAAAGGAGCGTGAATTATGATTTTCGCGATTCGATTTTATTTATTTTTTTTTTCTCATTAGTCCTCATTCTTCCCCCATTCACCCTCTTTGTGTACTTATTTATACGAAGGATTAAATGCCGCCGATAATACGACGTTATTACTATATGCAATGTCGTCCATTAGAAAGATTGTGATCACGCTTATGTTTCATATTGGGAGTAACTTGAGTCCTCATTTTTAATTGTAGCAAATAGGCTAAATCTAGATAATGAACAAAAACACAGCAAAGCCTTCCACGAAGAGTGTTTCCGAAATACGGAATAAACGCACTTCCTCTTCCTCGTCCGGATGGCGTAGTGAGCGTCGAACGTCGAAATGCTCCTCATCGTCGTCATCGTCATCGTCGACGTCGTAGTCGTCACAGTCATCGACTCAGTGAACGACGCACTCGCCAAAAAAAAAGGTGCGACGTCAAACTCGAAGAGAATTAAATACGATTTGGCTGTTGTTGTCCGACGACTATCGCCAGCTAAGTAAATTAAGCGTAAAGAGGTAAAAATTAAATATTTCTACATTAATTTGTAAGACGTAGACTTATTTTCATGTATCGAGTTTATCTTTCATATATATGTACACATATATATCTTTATTATTTCCATAAATTTCTATCGTTTTTCTCTGTCTGCCACTCTCTCTTCTAGTTGCTCTCATCTTCGTCACCGCACTCATCACCATTTCAATAATTAATTGTATGTACCTAACAGACTAATGGACCAGATGATGCTGTATTTATTGCTTGGTCCATCCTAGCCCCATCTGGCGCTCGCTATAATTTTCAAAAGGAGTTATGAGAAAAAGAAAAAGTATAACCAATCTTCTTCTCTCGTCAGTCCTAAGTCAAGAACACATGTCACTCTTGCACTCTTCTTGCATCGTAGTCACGTCTTCGTTACTTCTTCATATTAAGATGCGAATAATCATCCTCATGTATTTCTGTGCTACTTTCATCTGGTTACCCTCTCACTGGTTTTTTTTTAATTTTATTTCCAGAAACATTCTTAAACGATAGACGTGCGAATAAACGATTATCTATATGAGGGCTCAAGTTACTCTTAGGACAATTTCTTTTTTTTTGTTTTGTTCAAGTCGACACACAATTTTTCTAAAGGTCCAAAGAAAAATCCTCTCATTAGCTCGTCACGCGCGATATGGACGGCCGACATACAGAATGCATCGTGACAATGTTTTATTGCCTCGTTGTAGCGTTTGTCATTAACGATTAAGAGAGTCGTTTTTACGTTGTTGTACAATAATGTCAATAAATTCTGTCTGCTAGTCGTCGGTGTACCAAGCGAGTCTCCTAACACACTGCCCGTCGAATGATTTCACATTAATAATGTCATTTTTGTGTTCATGCTTACCAAAACGCGTGTGATTGATTTGAACCGCGTGCTCGATCAACGATGTAATTCTTTATAATTATTTACAGTGGCACCGGATGCGATACATCAGCACGTGAAAACTTGCCGAGTAAATATGAAGAACATGCACTTTGTTGCACCGGAATACGGAAGTGAGTAGAACGTCAGTCGTGAACGCAATTGATCATATTAGAACAATGACACTGGATAATGATACTAAGTATGATTTTGTTTTTTCTATTGTACGCAGATCAATTGACGCCCGCGATAGATATATACTCTTTTGGAATGTGCGCCCTGGAGATGGCTGCGTTAGAGATCCAAGGAAATGGTGACTCTGGTACAGTCGTTACCGAAGAGCACATCAAGAAGACAATAGAATCATTAGATGATGCACAGCAGAAAGACTTTATACGGAAATGTCTTCAGGTGGACCCGCTCAGCCGACCTAGTGCGAGGGAACTTCTGTTTCATCCCGTCCTCTTCGAAGTCCATTCGCTCAAGCTACTTGCGGCTCATGCGCTGGTCAATTCAGCCAGTAAGCATTCCAGTATTGTCGTTTTATGTTAATAAATTATTAAACTCTCTTGTTGCATCTGTTAAACGATTAATAACAGTAACGAGAAATGTCACGGTGTTATATGCTGCTCGGAGTAAGGAAGAACGAACAATTTTCTCGATGTAGATTTTGCTTTAGTTATACCGATTTCTTTGTTAACTTTGCTTCTTGCACTTGCAGCTAACATCTCGGAAACTATAACGGACGAGGTGCTGCAGAGGTTATATGGACCGGACACTGTTGTAGCTGAAATTAAATATCAGGGTCGATCTCCGCAACAGATCCGGCTGAGCGACATACCGGTCGCCGAGAAACTGGAGAAATTTGTGGAGGATGTCAAGTGAGTTTTCGTATATGCCATAATGGTTACTCCCGACTTATATGTATCGATGGAATTTACGTAGTTCATTTTTATTTTATTAATCATGCGGTACCTGTCACTATACCGAGGATGTTTCTGTTGCTGCTTTAGGTATGGAATATATCCGTTAACGGCATTTATGGCGAAATTACCGCCGCCTGCTCGTCCCAGAGCGATATCACCGGAAGTGACCGAATCTGTGAAATCAGTGACACCGGAACCGGTCGACGTAGAGTCTCGTAGAGTAGTTAATATGATGTGTAACGTTAAGCCTAGGGAAGAAAGTAGCGAACTACTTGTGAGTATGCAGCATAAATTCACTTGCCATAATCATGTTATCATATACATTGATCGGTCAGGAAGAATTTATTTATTTGTATAATTAAAAGACTTCAAGTTTATATATTCGTCAATTATTTTCAGATGACAATATTATTACGTATGGATGATAAAATGAATAGGCAATTAACGTGCCCAGTTACGCAGACAGATACGTCGATGCTTCTCGCCCAGGAGCTTGTACATTTTGGATTTATTAACGAGGTAGGTATTGATTGCTACTTGAGCATGTTTCTATCATCTAGCTAGATTCTAATTAATAATCACTGCTTTCAGAATGATCGCGACAAAATAGGCAATTTAATTGAGGAGGCACTGAGAAGCTGTTTAAACAAGCAAATGATAAATCCGGGTATGGTGTCCCTGACTAATCTTCCTTCGCAAACGACGTTGTTATTATCCGGCCCGGAGTTTCCGTGCGTGTCGCATCTGAACAATACTTTGGGTAACGTTACGACGTCGAGCAGTGATAGCGTGACGAGTCAGCTGCCAAAAAATTCTTCGGTTGGACCTTCTGGTTCGAATAGCAGCAAACCCTGCAGAAATAACGAGGAACCAGAACCACCGACGATCACCGAGAGCGGCAGTTAACCATCCAGGATTTCTGGTAATTCAGTTCACTGTGCCACTTTGCACGCTCTATGTATAGACTGGCTATGTATTTTTATATTTAAGTAAAGAAAGCGCAACGGACGATTATGCGATTATACAGTATATAAGGGAGTTTAATTAGATTGGCAGGGACAGATTGTGAGAGGAGGGTGCCGTGGCTGATAACCATAAGTAGAAATATCAATGCGATACAACTATGTGCCGATTTTTTTATTAAAAAAGTATTTAAGGAACAAGCGAAAGAAAATGAGCGTAGGGTTAATCTTAACGAAAACGTGGCAATCGCGGTGGCTCACATTTCGTAGGTTTGCGTTTGCGACAATTGTCTCAACTGGTTCACTCGCTATTCTCACTTCTTGCTGTTATATATTTTTCACGATAATTGTGACTAATGCTAATCGTTTTGTTTTCTTCTTCGTTGCGCGTCGTTCTTAATCTTCACCGGATCTTTGAGTGTCGGATTGGACGTACGGCGAATCATTCAGCGACGCGACGCATCAAATGTGAGAGTCATTTGTCACATTGAAGCAGCGAGAACCAGTTGACACGCGATATTAATATAGGAATACTTAGTCGATGAGTAGATTAATAGAGAGTGGGGTAGGTCCGGATATGAAAGAATGCTGCGAGTGTTTCGATGAGCGTGAACGATGCGACATTCTAATGGAATATGCAGATGACGGACAGACGGCCAGAAGTAAAGATATCATTGTTTAGCTGCAAAAAGAAACATGTAATTGACCATTAGTTTATTTATTATCTGAAGCAGAGGAATGCAATTTTTTTTAATTGACTCTGAAAAATTATTATAAACAGCGTTGGCAATAAGTATATGGCGTTATACTGAATAACGACGTTGTGTAGACGTAAAAAAATAGTACAGATGAGAAAACGTAAAAATAATAAGGGTTGGGTGGGGGGGTATATTAAAGTCACTACTCGTATGTACGCCTAAATATCTGCTAAAGTATTTCCATGAGTGGGCTGTCGAGCGACTTTCATTACTTTGAAGGATCAATAAATATCGTCATTCCGCACCTACCGTAGACTCTCTTGATGTGCACAATGTTTTTGTTTTTATGATTAAAAAAGGAAAGTGCTGTCTTAAGCGAAGAAGGCTACAGTAGCAGCAAAAGAATGTCAAAGTAGTGGGATTTCTCGATTAGCCATGCGTTCCTGCATGCGTCGGAATTGACGTGTGAGGTGACGGCTATGAACGGTGCTTATTGTAATTTTGTAATCTCTTTTTTCCCTTTTTTCCCTCGTTACGGTGGTTACATGCATCTGCACCGAGAGTGAAGGAGAAACAGAAAGAGAGATTGAGAGAGAGTGAGAGAAAGTAAACTAGCCACGGCCCTGCTGTTCTTGGGGTATTATTGATGTGATTCAACCAAGGTTATTAAAAAGAAAATCTCGATATAAAAATTAGCTGAAATCCTTGTAAATAATTTATATTTTTAAGAAAAATCTGTTGACACAGAAAACTAGTCATATAGGTATATTCGAGTGCTAACGAACTAACACCGACCTTGTTACGTCTTTTGCATTTATAACACCCGCTTAGACCATGAGAAAAGAAAAAACAAAAAAAATTGCTGCTCCCATTTCGTACCTCCGTTAAATCAAGTTCAGTGGCGCATTTTTTCGACTAAGCGAACGACTAACCATATTAGCGGTAATTATTACCAACAACATAAACTTCGACCTTAAGTATGTAAGTAGGTTATGACATTAAATTCAATGTATAGCTTTATAATAATTGAAATTATAATGACAAAAAAGCGACGACTGAATTATGGATATTATGAAAGGGCTGTATGATAACAGTGATAAATAAATACTGTAACGCGGAGGACGTACGTACATCTCACTCCTTACTATGTCATTTTCAACAAAACACATACTGAGCCACTCTCTAGCATATACCAGAGGAAAAATTAATAATGACATTTACAATTCATCAGGACGTTGCTAAAGAACGTCCGAATCGTTTCCAAAGAACGATTAAGCTATTATTACTTAACATTGCTCTTGATTTACTAAACGTGACATTTGCGGATATTGTTAATAGTGAATAAAATACCGACTGAAAGCAGTTAGAAAATTTGCAGTGAAAAAAAAGAATTAGAAATTTATTAATAAATGGTAAGTTCTAAATGCAACTCGACAAAGAGTATATGATTCTTTCCTGAATTTAAATCTTCATTCGATTCTAGTCATTTTAATTTGTCGTACTATCTTAAGGGTCATCTACGAACAATTCCAGCTTCGATATTGTACGCCTATAAAAAACGTTTATTTGTATATCTTGACAAATGGGAGAGAATAATAATCTCTTGTAATTTCAAGACATAGACACTCCTGCGACAGGGAAAACGAGCTTCTAAAGAGTCTTGAAAATTTTCCCTGTTTCGTCGTTAATCAGCGCACACTGAAAACAACAATATCCACGAGGGACCATTCTCCCCGATTCATGGAAGTCAGGAGTTACCGGTACCGGTAGAAGAGGGAGGTTCTGTTTTCTTCCGCAAGATGTCTCTAGCCGTCCTCCTTAGTGTGTGTACGGTTAAGAAGATAATCAAGATCGTGAGATATACGATCAAGCATATCAGTGCTAGTATTTTCACAATCGGTTATCAGAATTTCTGGTGCCTTCTCTTCGCCATCCGGTTGCTTCCGTTCTGTGGTATTTGCAATATCCGGCATGGTACCACCGTGCTCTCTACTTTTCGATTCAATAATGGTTAACAATTCTACGTCACTCTTCTTAATAGCTAGAGTGACGTCAGGCATGGTACCGCTACCGACGCCTATTCGAGACTCTACTTCCGCACTGCACAACACTTTCGCTGATGACGCTTCCGGCATTATGCCCTGGGACGAAGAAGATGGTGGTTGCCGACGCTCCAGGCTACTCGTACCAAATTTGGAATAGTCTCCAAAGGTGGACCGTTCGCTGATCCCATACGAATCTGGAGTATAGTGTCCGCTACTTCTGCCAGGATAGACGCTCTCGAAGGACATAGTTTCCTGGTATTTACGTGGACTAGTACTGTAATTCTCAAGGTTAATGTCGTCCGAATGATCGATTCGTATTTTCGGTAAAAATCTACTCGGCGCTGGATCGGAAGTCTTCGAATATGACAAACTCGATTCTGTTATATATTCACGCATGTCTATACTGCCAGCTGCTACTCCTCGCACTTCTAAATACGGCTCATTCATCAGTGAAGATGGTGCTGCGTCATTCTCAACCTCACCGCCAATATTTGAGCACACTGTATTCGGGAGAGAAAATATTATTTTTCATCCTTATCGAACGTTTTTCTTAAATACCTTTTATAGGCTCCGTTGTTCGCTCGTCCCCGACGTCTGGTCTCCATTTGAGTTTTTGAAATAGTGGAGCCACTAGCATTATCTCACCATTCACCACGTACGCAACGATCACTATGAAACCCTGTGATAATAGTACATTTTCTTTTAAAATTACACAAGTGTGCAAGCAGCTTTATGTATTTGTTTTTATCAAAAATGGGATTTCTGCGTGTGTTCAAATTTCATCGTTTCAGGAGATTCATACCAACAATAGATAACCGTAAATCACGTTGCTTCTTTGACGTCCACATTTTTGCATACACGCAAGATATCCCATGTTTACAATTATGAATACGTGATACAATTATTGCGTATATTTTAGTGCGTAAACGATTAACGTTTCGTATCTATAGTATACTCACTAATAAAGATGAAAACGAAGCGAATACGTAATGATACACAGCTGAGGATGAATTTATGTAAAAGATGGATGAAGCCTCCATCGCTATTATGCCGCATATTATTACAGCGGCACGATGCAATATACGTACTCTATTTAAAGAAGACAGTTTTACGTTTACAACAATATACATGAGCACCAGGAGAAATCGCGTAATTGTAATAAATCAATAATGAGTTTACCTGATCTCTATCGTTTCCTTTTTCACGACATTTTCTTCGACCAGTGCTCGAGTTTTGTGAAGTACGCCGACATACAGTAACATGAAGATCATTAACATCATTGTGGCGCACGTGACGAATATATTGAAGACTCCACTTCCGGATATCAACCACCAAGACTCGTGTCTCCATCCGGTGCTCTTGTGAGTCAATTCCGTTGCCAATACAGCCAATATCGGAACACCTATTGATAAAAATTCATGTATCCGTTTGTATAGTTTTTCTTAACTTTTAATCAAAGTCATTTATTACCTGTTATCACAGCAATTACCGTAGGCTGAAAATGTTGACGTGGTCTCATGTGTGTTAATTCAGCATAAACAATAAGTGCCTGCGATATAGGCGCGGACATGCCAACCAGAAGCAGAGCTTCAAGACAAATGGCCACCAGGGAAAATGAATTCTAGATAAAATTATATTATTAATTGTAATAATTATCTGAGGAAAGTACGTATTCGAGTAATCGTTACGCTGCTTCTTCTATACCTCAGGCAAATGACTGTGTACGGCATAAATAAAAATTGCCATCGAGAATACAAGCGCGCCGCAGCATTGTATTTTCAAAAAATTTAACCAGGTACGATTCTTCCACCAATAGAAGCCAAGTATCAAACACGATGCTAGGCACTGTAACAAGCAGCTGCCACAGCCTAATATCACGACAAACGTAGCTCTTTCTTTTGTTGCCAGAACCACCTAAAAAAAATGTGTACAATTTTTTAGTTTCTATAACCAGATACATGTATATATATGTAGACACACGTAATACCTTATCTTGGAAGAATAAACTTACTCTTACTGCACGTGCTGTAAGGAACAAAGCGAATGTTCCTGTAGAGGAACATAAACAATTCGTAAAAGAACCTCCTGATATAGTATTTGCTACGCATTTATCCAAATCCCAAGAACCCATGAGGTTTAAAACTCCACATGATATATTCCAGGATGCTGAATAATTGTTCAAATGTTGCATCTGCAGGTCCACCCAAACGTTGATTTCTTCATTAGCTGACACGGCTATGGTAACTACTCTTGAATTAATTCTGTACTCAAGATCCGTTCCGTCGCTAATAAAAATAATAGCACAGTGAAAATTTTTTGTTGACTTTATAAAACTTTTAAGACACTTACTTCAGTTCCTTACTATAAGCGTGTGGAAGGAATCGTGATAAATTTCTATAAACTACTATAATTCCCCCCAAGGTACTGTTATTATTGTTAACCACGTAGTGTCTCTTGCGTAAGCGAATTGATATTCTGTCGTTGTACCACATGGGATAACTGTATAAAAATATCATACATGATCAGTATTTACACCGTGCATTAATTCTTTAATAGAAAATTCTTAAAAATTATATATATTGTCATGCTTACGTATAATCACTGTCTGGGATGTAATATTTTTTCGTTGATCCATCATTTTTATCATTATCCATTTGCAACGGTCTAACGTCCACGACGAGTGACGAGAGCCAAAGATGCTTGCAATGATTATTTAATCGATTTGTCCAATAGATTAAATTACGCCTTGAGAGTTGTTGGAGCAGCAACACTTTCTGAAAACATTGATGTTCCATTAAATAATTATTATAGGTATTTTGATCGATTTTTAATGCTATTTATAGGTTATCCGCAATACCTGCTGGTTCAAAATCGAGTATTCATCGTGCAGAATTCGATCGATGATTTGAATGAATGCTTCGGCCGAATTATGAAGATCAGCAAGATCACCGATAGTGTATTGATAGTGTTCGATTTCTGCAAGGATATTTATAATCCGATCTCCTTCTCCAGGATACAAAGTTAATAAACGTGAATTTAATATATTCCAAAGTGCAATGACAATCGTCGAACTCGTCGTATTCTGATATCCCATGGTCAGACTCTGAAACTGTATTTTAAAAGAAAGCGGGAACAATTTTTCTTCTAAATTCACTTGAAATCAAGGCAATTAGGTGAAGTCGTGAAGCTACTAACGTTATTGTAAGGACTGAAAAATGGCTCGTATAAACATAACGAGAAATCTGGTAACTGCCATTCGGGAGTTGTCGCATCTTTCATAGAACAAAGTCTAGAAACACGACGACCCACAAACTGATGCGGACAATCCAGTAGTGCTTCGGATCCTGGTCCAGTATCCGGCCAATCCAACCCCCACGCCTTTTCGTTGGCACAGATAGGAACCATTGTACGATTAACCACCTCCACCCGAACCGCTGTTGATTTATGAGCAACGGTACAGGTGTAAATGGCTGATTTCTAAAAAGGACAAAAAACTTTATTTTAGTAACATAATTTTGGGTCCAACCGATCACAAAATTCTGTTTACCTGAGCATTAGAAATTTTTAGTATACTCCCAGCTGGGTAAAGATCCTCCCATACTTCACTACCTGGCTCGAGCTTCAATAGTGCACGATTCTTACTCCATCCAAAACCGATTCCTATGCTACGCATATTAGGGGTCATACACATCAATTGTATGTCGCTACCCTGTTGAAATTTTTTTATTAATTTTTCAGATTTTTTCATCTTATACGTATGTATGTTGTTGTATGTTGATACCTTCTCTATGGTAACACTCATGGGGATAATTTTTACATCAGGCTCGTCCCTGACTTCTATATAAA
The DNA here is from genome assembly GCA_030142655.1 of Trachelus tabidus. Taxonomy (NCBI): domain Eukaryota; kingdom Metazoa; phylum Arthropoda; class Insecta; order Hymenoptera; family Cephidae; genus Trachelus; species Trachelus tabidus. The sequence continues at coordinate 1,337,171 of JARQTI010000010.1, forward strand.
TGCTTTTACATTGCTGTACTCCCCAATCGATAACCTGACATGTATATTCGCCGGCGTCCAAAAGCGTCGCTTTATCTATCATCAGAAGGGATGTGTGTTGATCGGAACCATCATTTGGTAGATGTCGATACCAAATTTCTCTATAACGATTGGAAGAGTATATATCATTTTTAAATGGTAAAATACACTGTGTATTTATTTGTGTAATATTTATCGCACCTGGTAGCTTTGCTCATATTGACCAACATGTTATCTTTGTACCACGTGAAATTGAGATTATAACTTCCTTGGGCGACACAAGACAGAATGAACTGATCGCCCAAGCGAACTTCTCGCTCGTTTATTTGATTCATGCGCAAAGTCTAGAATAATATGTATGATTCAGTTTTGGATCTTTTATTTTTGTATATTATCTCAGCAAGGATTCAGGGATGCTGGGTATATGGAAGATGATTATACCTGTAACTTTAATGCTGGTTTTTGTTGGAACGTAAAGTGCGTTGATTCTAATGCTATGTCGCCGAGTCGACGTTGTTGCACCAGACGATTAAGAGACTCGCGAATTTTGTCGCCGTCTTCGGAATTTGCGAAAAAGTGAAAAGTCACTTCGGAGGTGGATCTGCTTGAATAAAATATAGGAATGATTGATAACGAGTAGTTTAGTGACGTATGCAAGCGATCCAGTCAAAAATATTACGGTATAACGAATTTTGAAAATTGATACAAAATTAAAAATTAGCCTGTACCTTTCTTTTTACCAGGTATCTATGTCCTTTAACGGTACTAATTCTATTATTGCTCTAATATACCTACTCACGTCACATTCTGGATTTTCAGATCCTCCACGGTTGAGATATTACAGTTCTTCAAGTACTTTGCAAGCTGCAGGAGAAAAATTGCCGATGATTAATCATCGAGAAGAATTTTCAGGAATTAAAGATGTAAAACTAGATGACTTGGAGAAAATAGTATTTTTCTCTCAAGTAAAGATATAGCCGATTATCCGCAGGAAGAAGAAGACTTAGGGAATAAGGTAAAAACAGGTTGATAAATTGAAGTTAGGCAAGTAATGGTAATAATAATTTATTTTTCTCGCATATCAATTGCCTTTATGCTGTTCTCAGCATATATAGCCTTACAATAAACTACATTTCCATTGAGACAAACAAAGAAACATTTTAATAAAATATTTTTCCATCTCTTACAACGATACAGATTATAGATGCAAGATTGTCATCGTACTTCCAAATGACTTCAACATTGCAAGGCTACGGTCCACTGTCCTTCCAACACAGTATACATCAAAAAACTTTAAAACCCTCCTTATCTCGAGACAAATCTTCATAGAGGCTGCATCATCCAACAATGATCCACAGCCTCTGACCTCCACGACGTGAACCTGAGTCTAACCCCAATCTCCAGTACCGTTAGTATAACACGGTTTTTTTTATTTTACAAAATAACGAGATTTTACCGCAGGGGCCTTAAAATCAGATTCGTTGTCCACTTCGAATTGAATAAGTTTCGCCGTAGTCCGGCGTATGGTTCAGAATTTCCAATTTTCTTTTCAAGATCGAATATGGCGAACAAATCACTCAGGACTCTCTAAGAAATAAGAGTTGTCATCAGTTGTGACCAAGACACATGACAGGTCTTGCTCTTCTTTTCCAACGGCGGTTCTCAGGGCGTCTTCTGTCACTCTCACTACTTCAATTCCAACTTCTCTGCAATATGCTTCCAGTAAGGTCATCTGTAGATGACTTGCAGAATCCATTTCAGGGTTGAGTGGCACCAAACAGAAGCCTCGACTGTTGCAACCCTTCGACGCCAATACTCGTAACGTTGGCAGCATGCCGCAAGTGATTTGGTTTCCCCATTGACATCTCAGTTCTTTTTGTAAATGCCACGGCAATTTACCGCTAAAAGTAATACAGAAACATCGAGATTATTCATCACATTCAGTAAGCTTGAAACTCATCAGGATAATATGGACATCTCTTGAAAAGTCGCAGATAACTTTAAATCAATATAAAGTGAATTTACGTTTTGAATATAAAATGCGCCTACCGAACGGCAACCCGACTTGCTAAGATTTTTCTCCAATACAAAGAGATTGCAATTCCAAATGATGTGTCATCATTGTATCATATACACATTTTACAGTTACACGCGACCTAGAAGCATTCCGAATAGTCGGTAATTACATTTATAATAATTTCGATCATTTCAAAATTTTCCAGTCTGTTTACCGACAGTCGATCATAGCATATTCCATAGTGAACACGAGTGCCGGTGTCGTTAATTAATCAGACACATCAAACTCATTAATCAGGTAATTAAACACAAACGTTAACTCATATAGATCCAAAGTACTCATTGACATTTTCGATAGATCGAATTCAAATCAGGGCTAGAGAGTTACAAAGAAAGAAGCTCTCCTTACCTATCCATAGCTGCTGGAGGAGGTACGGCTTGAAGTCCTTCGCAAGTCATATTATTTTTGATTTCCCTTTTCCTCGCTAATTGATTTTTGGCACCTCGACACACTTCACTGAACGTGGGACGAATTTTTGAAAATATCCCTTTTTAATGCCCAGACTCTCCTCAGACACTTGTTATAGTTATCCTTGCTTTATCGTTCCGGATAATGTACACTCGTGAACGATTATCGATTGTTCACGATTAAAAGATAATAAACCCACAAAGCCCAAGTTGTCACACTTAACCACTTGAGATTATCACACAACTGTCCACTGTGCGTTTGGGTTGCGCAATCTTGTGAAACACTTCTGTATATCGCACGTGTACTGTAAGTATCACTATAGCGTATCGTAACTGCTTGGCTGTCTGGCGTCGAATGACCCCGCCAGGCGGCTCCTGCCTTTTATAGCCACTTCCCACCATACCTCCCGTGCGAGGGTTATTCCAGATAAGCCGTCTGTTGCGTTAGCAGAATATCTTTTTAACCGAAGGCACACGTTATAGCTTCTTGACGGCATTCCCTACCCCGAAGTCGTCGCTTTCACGGGGAAGACCGTAAGGAATGGAACAGTTTCCCAGTAACGCAATACGCCAATTTCCGGCGTCTTGATGACGTGGATCTTCTTTACTGTGGGGTTGAGGGTAGATTGCTGAAGATAATGCTCTCTTGACGGATGCATAAAATCTTTTCTGGATTAAAACTGAAAATTGGTATAAGATCAGAGTATACTCTGTCCAGACTTGCTGATTCTTTTTAAACCACGTTTTCGATAAAATGTTCTTGGTATTTCTAGCGTTATCTCTTAAATACTCGGTAATTCTTTTCTCCTATCAAAGCACCACAACTCTAAACAACACATCAGACTGTTTATCACTCGTAATCTCCTTATATGAATAAATTTTATTTGCGTCTGTTTTCCACGAGAAAATTTATGTCAGTCATTCCCACGAAATGCCTGTGCAAGAGCAAATATATTGAATACATTGGAGATACATTTATTTGTATGATATTTGCCACATAATTACGTTTCGAAAAAGGAGTGTTATTCTTTTTAAATAAACAAGCATTTCGGGAGAATAACGGACATAAATTTTTTTCATGAAGATAGACGTAAACGAAATTTGTTAACGTAAGGAGTTTATGAGCGATAAGCAGTCTGATATCTTATTTAGAGTCGTACCGTTTTTCGTAGTAAAATAACTACGGAATATTTAAGAAATAAGACCAAAAGTGCCAAGAAGGAATTATCAAAAATGCTGTTTAAAGAAATCGGAAAGTCCGCAGAACACAGTAAAAGTCAGTAGCAGTCTCCGTGCTAAAAACCCAAGGAGAGAAAATTCGCAACAAAAAATCATTTATTCATCGGACACCTAACAGAGCAAGATAAATCGGTGTCCAAACAGCTGCAGGGGGTTCTTAGAAACGGCCTTAAGAAACGTATAACCCGTGCGTAAGTGCGGATGACTTTTAAAACAGCTCGGCCGACGAAGGGGAAACAAAAACCTGTTTGAGGAAATTTTCAGTCCGACACAACCGTCATAGGCAGAATGTTCAAAGAGGTAAAACTGAACGCAGAATTCAACTGCGTGTTTTCTGAACTAAAAGGATAGACCCCAAAAAAGATACGTGAACAACAATTGCCATCGTAAAAATATATCCTCGCGAAAAGTGATAAAATATTTCGCAAGTCACGGAACGCACTTTATGCGCGAATGGAATGCCGTATCTACAATGCTGTAAGAAGGCTGCCATATGTATACATAAGTATATAAATATGTCTATAGTTAGCATATACGTGGCACACGTGGCTACCAGGAATCGCTGCACATACGACATTCACCAAGGAATCTAGATTCGTGGCAGCTAAATATCGTAACGTCAACAGTATTCAAATCAGACAATTAAACCCATATTGTCTGTATATAAATACATATATATATATATATACAATGTTCTGCGTGTAAATACTGGCCAACACTTACAAGTGAAAATGTATATACATAGGTAATACAGAAGATAGGGTGAGAGTTCAAAATCCTGGCAATTTGTTAGACCATTACGGTAATAATTACCAGCAGAGTAAAAGCCCTTGCTAATTTGTACATTTGAAAAAGGGTGAATCCCCTGAGTATCCTCGTGAAACCATGAAATCCTTAATCGCTGTTAAATCATCATTTAGCACAGCACTTATAGCTGAATGCATTTCGTCTCGTATTAAAGTATAGATAATTTCCTGATATTTCTGCGTCTCTCGGCAATGACTTTTATGAAAGAACCGAAAGCATTTCGTCAACTCTGTTGTATCCGATGTCAAGTTGGGTACAATTGGGCGTTATAACCTTCGAGCAATTTCATTTCCAGAACGGTTCAAGGGATCGTTCTATTTTGTCTTTACTGTATATAGTTATAGATCGATTACTACTCGACAAGGGGATGATGCAACCCCACTAAACTTTCAGAGGTTTCGTCAGCTGATGGATCGAAGTGGCGAGATCTGGTATTCTTGTCAACAATCAAACCTAACCTAACTCTGAGCTGATCGTAACTGCGAATAAAACGCAATAAAGGTCCTTAAGCGTTAGGTTACACCAGATGCAATCTCGAGCGTCGATAATCGTTTTTATTTATATATTAAATTTTTAAAATTTATCGCGATTATTAGATTGCGATTACCAGGAATATCGGTGCTTTGGTGATTATCATACGTTGATTTTCATTATATCAGTCGATGTTACGTTGCGGTGACTTGGCAGAGTTGCCTTAGCTGTGAAAGCCCGAGAAGACCGATGTAAAACGTTCTTAGTATATGGAGTCAATGGACCGAAGTTTTAATTACGTATTCAGACTGCATAAATAATGAGATAAAATTGAATTCGTGTCGATTCTGTGGAAAAAGTAGTATTGTACGTGGGTTATATTATTGTATATATTAAATTCTTGAGAACGATGATTTATATTTGCATCACGATGCTAAAATGTGTTAAGTATATACAAAGCGATTATTTCTGTTGTCCTCTGCGACGCTACGGAAAGAGTTGAGTCATGGGAGAGGAAACCAATGTCATTTCTAAGGGAATCGTATATGTTCAGAAAAAGAAGAAAAAATATATTTAGCTGCGAGATTTATATTTAGCCATTATTAAGACGAATAGATGGCGTTTGATTAACGATACAGATTTTACCGATTTGCTTCACTGGTTCTGTCGAGTGGATATGCATTTTAGAGTGTCAATGAATGCAGACAGTAACGAAGTATTTGAACGCGAATAATGATAACGAAAAGTCCTGAAATAGTAACCGGCGAAAAGTTTTGATAAGACGCTAGATAAGATTGATAATATTCAGGGTTACGTCGCATTGAATGGAATTTCCTTGAGGCCTTTCGATGAATTTTCAAGTTTCCTGTTTTTCTGATAGATTATCAAAAAGTTCAATTTCTCCGTTTCAGATAATGACCGGATTTGTCCACTCGAGTAGGATCGTACGATCTATACTGATCGAGACTAAATCATGGATCGAATTTTCTCGGCGCAAGGGAACTGTTGTAGGTCCAAGCGACGGCGAAGACGTGGCGGAAGTACGGGAAGCAATTCTGAAGAACACGGAAATAACGCAGGACCATTTGACACCCGAATTAAAGTTGCATCTGCTGACACCAAACTGTCCATTGTATCACGCACCGAACGAAGATCAATCAAGATCGATGAGAACACGTTGGCCTTATCAAGATCCATTTTGGTCCATATACTGGCCAGGTGGGCAGGCATTGACCAGATTCATTTTGGACGAAGGAAACAAAATTTTTAGATCTTCATCAAACGGAACTTCCGGTTTACGTAAGGATGAAATAACTGTGCTTGACCTTGGTGCCGGATGTGGTGCGTCGGCCATTGCATCTAAGCTGATAGGAGCCTCGAGTGTCTTGGCTAACGACATAGATCCTGGTACGTTCTATAAATAGATGAAAATTACGCGAAATAGTATTTAAGAATATACTGACAAAAGCGGAGTTTCTGTCTGGGTGTAAAAATTTTTTATCTCTCGGTTGACTCATTCATAACATAAGTTATTGAGTGTCATCCTGACACTTCTTTATCATTGGATCGTACCGATGCGCAACTCTTTCGCGTTTCGCGCTTATCGGTTTGTTTACTCCATTGCCATTAGAGTTAAATTTCAACGGGGGATTTCCCTGTTCGCAATGAGAGAATTTTTCTTCTATCGGCAGACATGTTTGTCAAAAAGACAAGTTCGATTAAACACGGGAAATACTGTGTATCTTTTATACGATGAAACATATGGCGATTGACGTTGTTTCCCACCTCGTTTGGGGTGTGCGCATGCGCGCACGATTGCAGGAGCTAACGAGGATAAAAGTCACGACGAACAAGACAACAACAAATTCCCGGATGAATCAGCGGGATTCATTCCACTTTATCGGCTCGCACGTGGCACGTGATTGACGTAATATTAAAATATAGTATTGACCATAAAGGTCACAAAGCCACTGTAGTTATAAGAGTTTTATAAAGTATATAGATTTTCGATCATCTAAGCAGGATAAAGATTTAAAAAAATATCAAGGCCGTTGACAGTACCACCTGGTGGCAGACGACTGTATCAACTATCGGTATCCTGTCTACCTGTGTAAAAGGGGATTTCCCTTGGAGAAATGCTGCTCCAAGGCGATGGTCGTGCGTCAGTGAAAGGCTTTGGCGTAATTCTCAGTAATGCCAGTTACATAATAAAAAAGTAATAGTCCAAGTTTAGAGGCGTACTATTCCTATAACTAGCCAGGATACGTGCCAATTCAAATGGCAGCCGAATTCCATAGTACTAAGAAGTCAATGGAATTCCTTGGGTGAGGTCAGAGGCACGTCTGCTTGGTAACAGTAAGGCAACGTAAGGAAAAAAAAAATAAAACATGCCAGAGTTAACCTATCTGCAATCGTATATAGATATTTATAGATTTCGTGACTGATATACATATATCTGGTGATTTCGTGGAAGAATGTTTCAACGCCCGTATGAATCATAGGCAGGCTTACCGCTCTTGGTTATCATGACGTTAATCAGAATGGGAAATTTAAATTAAAGACTTAATATTTCACCCAGTGATAACTAGTTATAGGAACTCAATTATTTAATATATCATTGTAGAGAACTCACAAGTATAGCAATAATTGCGCGTAGTCGTACTAGAGTATATATTAATTGGATCAAATTAATTTTCACTTCTGGAAATATAAACAAGTTAGTCGTTAGTTTCATATGCTCGTATGTATCTCTACGTCATATTAGAATTAGTATTTTGAAGTTACAAATAAATGTTGTACGAACTTCGTGGCAAGTAGACATAAGATACCTAACGGTTGAGGCCTTCGAGTGGACGTAAAAAATAATTAACATGGTTCACGAGACATGGCTGGTTAAAGAAGGGCACGACCTACTGACTGTGATCAACGGCACACTTTGGGTAATTTCACTTTCCCTATCTAGGTTCATACTGTAAATCATTTCAGCATAGTCGATTTCGTTACACGACGTGTTTCCGGAATCCTGTGATTTTCGGGTTCTCATTTTTTAAATTTACATTTTCGCACAATTAACTTGACGCGCGTTCGGACAGACTTCCACATTCGGGAAACTGATTTTTCGGAAAAATTTTGCTACCGGAAGTTAGACATTTAAGAATACGAATTTTCGGTAAAACAACGGGTGTTTTTTCATTAAGTCATACCGATTTAGTACTGTTTGTGCTTTTGTTTATTTTACTTTACTACTCATTAGTATTCAGAGATTCGTTTAATTATAGTCGGGGAACCCCGGGTGGTTCTTGTTTCGAAGCGACCTTGGGCGACGTATATTTCACTTGGCAGATGTTAATCAAAGAGACCGGATGAGCCTTTTGTCGAGTTAAAATTTTTTTTGAATTTACATGGATTTCCCGCGTATTTTCTATTGTTCCTTTTCTGTGTTTCGAGAGCATAACTCACTGTCTTTTTCCCCGTTAGACGGTTTATTTCTGTTAGCCGTGTTACGTAAAACGTCATAAATCATATATACGCACTATAGCACTGCTTGAAATGTTCAGCGCTTACTATAGCAATACTGCGAATTCTATTCACCTTATTTTATGCTTTAACGGAAGTCTGATGATGCCGAGGAAGCCGGAGTATATATAATTCAACGGCTTTTAAAATTCTATATTTTCTTTCGAACAGTGAACTTCGTTTCGTGTTATAAAATTTTTATGCAAATATCTGGCAGGCAAGATAAACCTGGAGTTGCTCATATATGCAACGACTACAAATTATATTTATTTTTTTTGCAGTTGCATGCGTGGCAATAAATATGAACGCGGTTTTGAACAGCGTAAAAATTTCAATTTCCAAAGAGAATTTAATTGAACAGCCGTACAATGGTAATTTTCACGTTATTCTCGTTGGGGATCTTCTCTACGACGAGGTTATAGCAAGATCACTTATTGTCTGGCTCAACGAGGCCCTTGCTGCGGGTTCACAAATATACCTTGGTGATCCCGGAAGACACGGCCTCACGGATACCTTACGTAGACGTTTGAAGATACTACGAGAATATCCGCTCCCAGAAAATGTCCGTAGGGAGAATCGTGGTTTCGACAGAGCCTGTGTGTGGCAGTTTTCATGAATAAAATTGGCGGTAAGCACATGTGGGAGATATTTACACTTACGTTGAATGGCACGGGCAAAGGTTTATTTTCTTCTGTTTTTTTCAGAAAATCCGTGAACTTTGGTATATGTAGGCTCACCCGTCTATCACACTTGACGAGAGTGTACCTGGTGTGTAAAGTCCAAAAAATTTGTGCAACTATAAAAGTCGTCTTTGGCCAATCGAGAAATTTGTAACTAAATAAAATTATCGCGGCAAGCGTACCAGGATTTACTTGGCACACTTATGTGAAAAATTGCGATTGGCCTTCTGCTTTCGCCAATTCACGATATCTCTGCCAATTTTCTAAGAACGACCTTCGATCCGGCCATTTCTCCCGACAGTTTCTACACGCTTAGACAATGATCGCAGATCAAGGTCCATGGATCTCTAGTAGAGCAAAGATCTTCTAGACGGTTATTACTCATGAAATAATTATTAAAATTAAATACTTACTTTCTTACTCAGCATAGTGTCCAGACTCCCATGAAGTACAAGATTAGCGCGCAGTGACGTCACGTTCGATAATTTTATTCTGCATTCGTATGTGGATCTGTCTGTAACTGTATGAAAAAAAAATCTTTAGAATTCTTCAATCGATTCATTCAGTCGCTGATAAGATAAAGATTTCAAGAAATAAAACTGATAGTGTTATCACGTTTATTTTTTTTATGATACTTACCATTACAGATCTTTACACCACTCGCGCAGTTGCAAGGTTGTTCATTTGGGTTGACCAACGGACATTGAATTACGCAACCTTCTCCGGAATACTCTGTAATAATTAATGGTTTAGAGATGAAGGAGCTGCTTCAATTACTGTGGCAAATACTGATTCGTCATCACGCGTCGTTGGAGTTTGCCTCCAATTACCGCTTTTCGAACAACCATCAGGAAGTTTGTACTGGATTGCGCAACGTCTTGGAAAATTTCAGGCTAATCAAGCTACTTACAAATTGTATGAAACTATTAATTGATTACTAAAAGTTTTCCTGGTCGAGTATTACGTTGAGAACGTTGGTGGACACCATTATCAGATTTTCTCATGAGGTCTATGTATAATCAGACGATTCAAAATGGACAAAACGGTTAAACAGAGAAAAGAAAGCGTAGAGAAACGTAACGTATAGGATTCAAAATTTGACCACTTGAACTATATTAGACGTAAAATCCACAATTTAATTGTCGATGATTCATTATAATGCACAATAATGATCTTACCAGGATCTGATGAATTAGTAACACGAATCTCGCAACGATTTCCAGCAAATCCATGAGGGCAGTGGCAACGAATAGCTTCAGCTCCGACATGTCTAAAAGAAATGAACAAATAAAATTTGCCTGTTCATGAAATAACAGTATCTGACAGTAAATATTTATTCGATTTTCTTCATTATTAAAACTTTATGATCGTTTTAAGATTATTCTTCGTACACGGGCGACGGAGGCAGATCGATGCCAAACGACAGTAAAGAAAGTCATAACAATGAAAACGGATTGGAGTTTGGCATAACTATATTAAAATTTTCATAAAAAACTTTTATTTATTCTATAGAACAAAAAATTTTAATAAAATGTCGCAAGGCTACTTGACGATTTACTTTCTTTGATATAATTTTATTTTATTTTCTTTACCTGCACGCTCCACCATTTTGACAGACGGGATTTCTATTGTCATCGGTGCATAAGCGGCCATTGCCACAATTATCACCGTCGAATCCATTAAAGCAATCGCACTGGAATGTCCTGGGGCAACAAAACAAGACATTAAAATGAATCCTAGACGACAATTCAAAAGAGAGATTGCACTTCGTCGGGATGACTTGTCGATAATGGTGGATACATAGGCAGCTTATATACATATATATATTATGTACTACGGAGAAAAGCCCGGTAGTCTCTACAGAATAAATCGAAACTGCTCGCGGATGCCATTAATGATTCATGAGTTGGCGAAAAAGCCTTTCCCTTCTGGTGGACCTCGCAATTCCTGAAAACCTCTTCATCGGAGGGTTAGGGTCTGACGCGGTAATTTCGTAGGCTCTACATGAATTCACCGTGTTAAAGGGGCTTCGTGATTTTCATGATTTATTATGCAACTCGTAAACATTACGAAACAGTATACCCGCCCGGCTTGAAAAGTTAGTAAGAGTAAACAAGGGAGATAAATGTTTAACATAAGTAAACAAGTATTAGGTGGATTATTTTATAAAAAGTTTCAGTCCAAACGAAAAACGACTATTTATCTAGAACGTATTCAAGAAACGTTACTATAATCATTCTCGAAACTTGTTCCGAGAGTAAAAATCTTTGAGAAAAATAATGGTACACTAGAATTTAAAAAGATAAACTAACCTGTAATCTGCATTGAGTATACAGTGGCCAGTATAGGAACAATCACGAACGGAACAAGAATCATTTTTAGGTTCGTCGCCGGTGATTTCATAGGTTATGTTGAATCCATAAACGTCTAGTAGATTATCGAGGACTCTGACGTGGTTACCCTCGAGTCTGTCTAGTTCGAAATCGATGACCAAGAAAGGCCGAAAGGTCTTGAACCATCGGAACTCGAAAACGTTGCCCTCCGTGACTTCCTTGATGACAGTGGCGCCCAAATTCGACGTGTCAGTTTCATAGTACGCGTACTCCGTAAAGGTTAATCCCTTGTAGACAAATAATTGCGTAAGGTAGACGATGATGGATCCGTTACTGGGTGGTTGGTCCGAGGAGTCGATCACCCATCGACACTTTAATGGCACCTCGAAAGGTCCAGGAAAATTAGGAGTGTGGATTACTCCTTTGATACTCGTTAAGTGTTCTCCACAGGGTGGCCTCTCTCGGGAACCCCTCGAAGGGTCAAACAACGACCACCAGGTCAAGAAAACAAGCCATACATAGCGTCGCCCTAGCATCTTTTTGTTAGTATCCTTCAGGTAACGTACCTGAATTTAAAAAATATTTCAAAATTATTTTTAAACATATATAGGAAAAGAACTATTTAATGGAAATAATTAAACAGAATAATTATAATTCTAAAAAACATGGACTTACGATAAGTTACTAACATATTGAAATGTCATTGACTAATGAATCTGAAAAGTAATTTTGCCGCACTAATATATTCATTGATACGTATTTTTTCTTGTTAATTAAGAAAATAATAACCGTGTTTGTTTGACGTTTTATTGTTTTGAAAAATGTCTAATTTTAATTTCACTGATTAAATAGAATTAAGTGACAATCATAGATTTTTTTTAATTAATGCAATCCTTGTACAATTTCACTCTCGAATGACACATTTTTTCAATCTTTGATCGACACGCAAGATAATCAGTATTCATATGTTTTCTGTTCACTATATCAAGCATTTCATCCATCTCTTAATCTAATCACTCAATTCTTTAACCGTGCGATTACGTAGCTTTCCAGTAATAGACGCAATGACGAATTACTCTCATGGTCAAGACTCGAGAAAAGCCATTTGACATCATTAATTTCTTGTCAGCTTAACTAAAGCTTTTCCTGATTTCCTTCAATCCGTTCCAACCACGAAGATTAGCATCGGCAATAAATCGGCCGTCGAAGGGTACGAATCCTGTGTTTATTTCTTTTTCATTTTTTTGCGCTCTCCTTTTTCTCACCTTTTTCCCCATTGCTCAGGCCATTTCGTTAATTGCCTACCGTTCGACCCGCTTTTTATTTATCTCCGTGCAGAATCATGGGGTCAGTCAATCGCGATTAAATGGCTGGTAAAGAATGTTGATAGAGAGATGAACAAAAAAGAAATAAATAAAAATAAAAGCTCAAACACAAAATGCTAGAAGTATCGAGCGTAAGAGAAATGACAAAGTGAGTCGTTGGCGCCAGTCAGGATAAAAACATGGAACACACAAACTTCTAAAGTGTTACGTATCTCATTGTTTTATCATTGATAACAAATATCAAATTGTCTTCGTTTTGATAATTTCAAAATACATACGTTGCTATTGACGTCACGATCAAAGGATACTGAATAACAGGATACATGAAGGACGACTATAATTAAAAGAAGGAAAAGAAACATTAAAAACAGTGCTGTGTCTCATCGATTATTTACTTACATGTTTCTGTAAACGTCCTTCTTAAAAATTTTTATTCTTCGCTTATTCGTTTTTCACTGATACACATTCTAAAGTTTTTCCGACGCTGATAACACGCAATGTCATTCACAACAAATTCCATGGGATTCGCGATCCGACATACGTACAGTACCTTTACCTATTTCATTCCATAACATATTGTCACCAGCCGTTAAGGATGCAATTTTGAAAGGCTGTATAAAAATGTTTAATGGAATCTTAAAAATTGGTAAATACCACGTATAGAGGTGGCTGTTGCCTGTCCACGATTGCCTAAGCAATAAGGGTGGCTCCGTGCGGCTGGAAAGCGAGGCTGTATCTGGTTAGGGGTGGCAAGCGAGATATAAACCTTTCGCGAGGGTTGAGATCGAACTGAAATTCGCGTGGTGGTGGTATTCGCAGGGATACATAAACTGCCGGGCAGCAGCAGCAGCAGTTGGGCGTTAGCCTCTTCCGCACCAGTGATCTTTCTGTGCGCACCCTCAGTACGACCACTCACACAGAGATACGATCCTAAGGGGCGATAAGGAACGATGTCTGGAAATGAGAAAAAAAAGTTTGACCCAAACGAGGGGTTGTAATGATCAATTGGTATTTAGAATTTCGACAGATTCTAAGACAATTTATAAGCGGATGACACAACTCGTATCTATGAATCAGTTGGCCAGATAAAACTACCCTTGAAACGAATTGACATTAATGGCCAACCCACGACAAACTCACGTATAGAATCTTACCGTCCCATCTTACGAATCGAAAGGAACCGACGGATGATAAGTCATTTTTGTATCTAACTTTATCGTCCTTCCGAATTTGTATTTACTACGTCAGGATCAGTTCACGACCCCGTAAATTTGAGGGGTGCCAAAGCGAAGGTATCAAAGATTCTCATCCCTTCGAAGATTTCTATGGAAACATTAAATGTATGTGATGCGTCACTCTGTGATCCCCTGACACGTGTCGTGTATTAACTTGTAGATAGGTTCTTTATTATGGAAAGGTATTTTATATATATATATATATATTTCGACTTCAATAAGAGTTACTTTACAGGGTTCTGTTATAGTTTATATACAATTTCAAAGATAAGGGAAGTGGTAACTGATGTATCTTTTCTTTCATGTAAGAAGTGAATGCGTTACTGTCTATATAGTGGGCATATATGGTGTCTTCGCTGGGGGTCGAATCCGTCGAGGTCGAGTGCGAATTGTAAAGGCGTTTGAATGATTTGCTGGTCGTTATATCTGATAAGTCAACGTCCATCGCGTCGCTAGTGTCTGTACCATCAGCGACGTCAGAGTCTGATTGATTTGTCGGTGAACTTAAGCCACCATTCTCATTGGGGACGTTAACATCTTCGAGTATTCCACTGTCTGATTTTGCGTGTTTCGCTGGTTTCTTACATTGTAAAGGCGCATTGTCTTCTTCGAGATCACTGTCGCTGTCGCTCATGGCGCAGTTTTTTTGGGAACACTTGACACGAGCACGGGCTGCACTATCCTGACGCTCCTGTTGTCGTTGTCTCTGTCGCTGTCGCTGTTGTTGAGTACCAGCTGAGGATCGTGTACTTGTCGCGTCTGAACTACTTTCTGTGGTTCTATGGCTGTCGGCACTATTCTGAGGTCGCTCCGGTTCCTCAACTTGTTCCGATCTAGGCTCCTGATTATTATCCGAGTTTGAGTTCATCGTCTCCACGTGATAATGATTAACATTAGCTGAACTCCTGATTTGCACCTGCCAATCTTCGTGAATTTCATCTCGGGTATTCTGAAAGGCGGCTCTAACTAACTGCAATGTTGTTACGATGGATTCTCTTGAGTGGGCGTCAACATTCAGCAGCAGTTGTGCTCTATCTATAAAGTCATCGTCTTCGTCGGATAGGCCTTCGTCAGACTCCTCGAAGATGGGTATATCTAAGCATCGAGTCCGTTGAGGTGGTGATTGTCTGAGACGATTATGCGTTACGGGTTTTCTCGTTTCTACATCGGAACGCTCCAACCATACGTTCTCACGCAATCTGCGCCGGATTCTTCCACGACAGATTTCTTGAAGTGATAACGGATGGCAATCCGCTATGGTAAAGAAATATGATACTCTTAGGGACCAAACATGAAATATATAAGTTATTATGCACAGTTTACTTACGTAATTGATACAAATTTTGTTCGGCTGCAGATGGTAAAACAAGGGTGGCAAACGACACTGGCAACATCGTCTTATGCATCCATGTAATCTCGTCGATTCTTTCTATGCGGAGTAGGTTTGCTTTGTATGGCATTACTAAGATACCTCCAACTTTAACAAACTGTTTCACAAAAGTTTCATGACTTTCGGGGCACGCAGCACCACAATAAACCCTGTCGTACTGTCTGCTGGGTGTAACACTTAGACAGTTACCTTTGAAATAAAGACTAAGTATAATTATTGGTATTTAAAATGTAAAAAAAATAGGTAGAAACCTGAAATGTTACCTTGGACAAACACAGGCTCGCAGAAATCAAATTCGTCCAATGCTGAAGCCTTTCGTTTAAATTCTTCCAAACGATCGTAAGAATATTTTACACAATCTTGATGCAACTCAATGCCATGATTAATTCCGCTTTGTTCTGTAGAAAAAAAGGAATTACAGTACTATGAAAATTAGGAGTTTAATATTCTTTTACTCTTATAGCGTGCCTACTTAATATGAGGCCTGCCATGGTGCTGAGATAGCCTGTTCCAGAGCCAAGATTCAAAAAACTTAATCCTGGTGCCAAGGAAAGGCCCTCCATTGCTTCGCTGTAGACACATGGTGCAGAGAGATGGATGTTACCATGCTTCCAAGCCATGTCTTTATAGGCTGATTCTCGATGAGAGGATAGAATATACTCGGCTCTGTCGACAGCCCTGAACACTTGTTCCACCTGTTTAGTTTTGATATATCCAGACTCCAGGAGATTATCCACTAGTTCATTATTATCTTTCCCACTGCTCACAGCCCCACCCATGTTAACTTGTATGTCTTGCAATCTGCAAAAAAATTATTTAAGAATAATTAAAGTTACAGCCATAATTAGAATAAAATAAATAATTACAACACTGAAAATCTATTTGACTAAATTAAGAAGATATTGAATATAGTGTTAAGTGAACAATCTTCTATATATACCAAGATATATCTCCATGGTAAAACATGTTAATATCGACAACCTAGAAATTTTCTTACAACTCTACATAATATTAATAAACAAAAACCACTAAAGTAATATCACGTAATAAAACTTACAATATAGAATTCCTAAATTAAACCCTATGAAGTATCACAAAAGTTAAATTACAAGTTCCACCAATTGCTGCACATTTACAAAAATAGAATACACAGTCAAAGATACATGTAGACAGTAGCAATGATTTATCTGCAGTCAGTTGATAAACAACTCAATACGTTTCAACTAATATAACAACGTAATATTGGGAATAAAAAAAATTCCAAGTGGTTATTATCTCACACAATGATAAAACTTCTGTAAAAGTGTTCCTTGTATTACACACAGAAAGCGCGTAAATATTTATTTAAGTAATTACACAACCGAAATGATGTCGTATATTCAAAATCGATTAAATCCTCAGCCAAATGTCCCATAAACACTAATGAAATGTCGAATTTACCCAACAATGACAGTTACGCTCGTTTCGCACAGAAACAATGCAAAAACGTATCCTAAACATTGTAGAACGTACGAGACGGCAACAGGAAAAGCCAAAGTAAAAAGAAGATCGAGAAAATTCAATAAGAAGTCATGAAAATAAGCCAAAATAATACATGATAGTACTAAATGGAGCGATCCTTTTTTAAAATAGCTTACCAGGTCAAAATATAATTCAATCTCAATAAGCAACAATGGAGTCGGTCACAACGACGACAATCGTTGAGGTTCAACGGAAAAAAGAAAGAAAAATAAATGTAAAACAAGCACGACACTTTCAGCCTCAAATCGCAGAGCGTCGCGCAACACTGCGCTAATATATTCGCATCTCAACGAAGTCGCGATTCGCGAATCGCACAATACACTCGCGGTAACGATACAACACAGCTTCTTTGTTTTGATAAATGTAAGGTGCATCAAGCCTATCGACTGATATGGTCTTTCAGTCAGATTATCGAAATCCTACGCCATTGTGCGCTCATCGAAGATACCTACTAACGTTTACTATAATCATAGTCGCATTAGTACAAAATAAAAAAACATATATTGATTTATCGTTTGTCCTGCAGCCTGAGATGAGAAAATAAAAATTTCTTATGGTTATCATCATTTTACCATTACGGTTTGCCAGACGATGCAACTATGTTAATTGGACTTCAAACAAGCTGACTGTTATATGTATCTAAATATGTATATATACATATATAAATATATAGCTTAAATGCGATCGTGCGCATGCGCACTAACCGCCACCAGTCCTACGCGTGATGGCCGACCAACTTTGAAACGTAAGTTTTCGATCGCATTTGTATATACAGTAAGTAACGGTTTGACAACGAAACAACTATGTAGTCATTTTTAAAGTATTGTCTGTTATATCGAGATTCAAAATACAATCTTTTCTTGGTATAAAAATAATAACGAGAGCAAGGCTATAGATATTTCCACAGTTGAACACGAGTTCCATAGATTTCAAGAAATTCACAGTATAGCTAAGGATGAGAGTCCCTATTAATGATTTTGTCTCTGGAGGAGTTTGACAATTTTCTCGCCGCTCAAGTACGTTCTGCATTATAAATATTCCTAAAAATATAGATTAGGTATACGTATAAATTTAATTTTACACTGTATAGGTATTGATCAGCATCATTGTAGAATTGATTTATATCACTCAAATCGCCATGCACTCCTAACGGTAACGCTACTATAAAGCTAATATTAATAATGAATTGTAATAGGTTGCGCCATTGCATACTCTTCCTACTTCAGCGTTTCAGATTCTTTTTTCCAATTTCTCATGTATTATAATATCGATGGATACTATGGTTATTCCATCGACTCTTTTTGCTCCCTCCCATTAGTTCACAGCCAAAATCGTTATTGTTTATATATATCACACATGCTATACGTACATAGAGAATTCTATGAGCACGATTTTATGTATATTCATACCTGGAGAATGTATACCTATGTGTTTTTATACTTTCTCACGTTGTACCAACAGGACACCAATGTGAACGCGACTTTACAGCAGAAGCAATATAGTACAACGTGCATGCGCACTGAAGAATGATATCTTCTCTACTCGTATGATGGCGACTGACAACTTTAAAACGTGAGTTTATAATGATATTATTTCTCATGCATGGAATGCGCACCGATCGTACAAAAATGTGTGACTCCTATTACGAAATATCGTGAAACTTATAAGGGTAGAAAAAGTCTCGTGTGTCCACGGGCTAAAGCGTTTAATTATTTAAACTCTGGGGCAGAATACGTTAGAGCAACATTCATTTATTGCAGTAAGTATATGTATAATAGCCTCCCGCAACTTTGCACCGTGTACTTGGAAAATTCGTTATACTAGAGCGTCCATCGTGGTCTGCCCACTTATACAATCTGATAATATAACTGATTGTAATACATGTTTTCAATATTCTTTAACGTTATCGTGTTTAGTTTAATTGTGAATTTACGTTCAACGGTAGTGAACACTGTCTGTAGAGCCGTTACGGATACTCAATCCTTATGTTTATGTTTCGTATATTCTTAGATAATTAATATATTCTGTCACATTTTTTTTTCTATTAGGATATAGTGGTTGTATATAAGCGATAATAGAATTTGTTACGTGGAAACAAACGGAAGGTAATTTATTAGCGCGTTACTTTTTTTTTATTTGCATACTGACAATTTATTTATATTCTAAAAAAAGGTAAGAAATTTAATGATTGTGAAAGATAGCTAAAAATATCGACACGCTTTACCGTTGTGTCCGAAATTGTATTAGGTTAATGTCGGTACTCCCCAGTTATGTGCTAATTTAATTTCATATTGACTATGATTAATTTTACATGTAAAATGCACTGTTTCTTGCTTTATTACTGGAATTTATTGGTTTGTAGAGTGTATTCTAATTATAGTATACAAATGTTACGGGATTATGATTTCGATGACAGTTTTCCATTTTGTTGTTAATTGTATCATATTTGTCGGACAGTATTTATTATCGATACTGGTTACAAACGTTAAGGCTGACTAATCGATAAAAATCGTATCTCATGGTGGTCCCGTTTCACAAATTTGGAGGTTATTGCTCGATATGTTTGGAACATGTAACAATATACGGAGTACACGCAAGTCTTGAATGAATTTGAAATTTTTGTTATTCTTTGCGTTATCAACTTTTCAACAAGTTTTTCAATTAATATACTAATTTTTCTACGCGCAAAAAACTATGCAAAACAGTGAATATTAGTGATTCACGTTTCAAAGAGAAGTTCGTTCCCTACGATTCTGTAAAAGCTAAATTAGACCAATCAGAAACCGATGACAATAGTACGTCATACCGTGTATGATTTTCTATTGGTTAATTTTTAACGCGAAACTGATCTTTACACGCCCTTTACGTCCCAACAATAAAACCAAAAAGATACCATTTCGATGTCGTACACAATGAATATTAGAAGCACATAGAAGATTATAGACTCCATGAATTTCGTTAAAAGATTCAAGTAAAATTATTCCGTTAGAGCGCCGTTGCAGTGCAGTAAACGTTGCTCTACACTATGCTTTACATAGTACAGTTCGAATATCCGCCATTTTGTTCGAACGCAAACTAACGAAGGACAAAGTGAAATTAACTGAAAATATCCTACAATATATCGACTGTTTCTACAGTTTAAAAATTATTACAAGCATGTCATGATACTGTAGCATTGGTAATAAAGTTTTCACGAATATTATGTGATAGGTGAATTCCGGAAATGAATTTCACGACGCCATGTCCGACAACCAATCACAGTAATGTTTGTCGCGCCGTCGCTACCACAATCCGGACCTATGAGGACTGAGCTGTAGCGTGCAGACAGCAAGACTCGAATGCTCTAAAGGCACAGGCCAATTTTTGTTCTAAACTCGTTATTATTGTTGCGCTCCGGGTGTCAATTGTCGCCCGGCAATTGGCCAAGGGACGATTTATTTAGTTGTGTTCTGCAGGGTTTCTTTCGGAGTGAAAAATTTGGGTTTTGCCAGTGAAAACTGTGAGTGCGGACAGTGCTGTCGAGTGGTTCGTGATGCGCGACGAACAATTTGCAAAAGCGTTTGAACGAAGACACCTTAAATTTGCGTTCCTTACTTGCATTGAGTTTTCAATTGAACGTCGATTTTTTGTTTAACAGAACAAGTTTCCGCAGAATCTTATTGTTTCTGTGTGCCAAATGCAATAACGTAATCGTTAGCTACTCGATTATCGGTTGGCGCGCCTTTTAAATCCTAGTTAGCTATTGCCATTAACGCTCTGCTTTGAAGTACAATTGGCTTTACTCATGTTCTACTGGTCAATTTAGTGGATAATTAATATCGTGGAAAATTGAGACATTGAATTGCCGTCATTCTGTATTATGGAGTCTTTACATTAATTTGATTTAATCGACGTGATTTATATATTAAATATAGGTTTGTTTGTGTATTACTTTGTATCTAGTATGATAATCAATACATACTCATATGGGAATATTTATATTCTTCTTTTTACTTAAAATTGTTTGTTTGGAATTTGAACAAATTTGAGATACCTCAATAGATATTGGAGCACTTTCTTATTGTTTTTAATGTTTTGTTATAATTCTATTGGGTAGTCGTGTAAATTCTGCAATTCTCGAAAACTTTGAATTTTCTTCCCAGAATGGATGATGAAATAGTGGTGGATGATATGGAAGAGAATAGTAATAATGCAGAGACATCACAGTCTGAAGATCCAGCTACGCATGTTATGCCTTTGCTATACATACAGCAAGGTAAACTGCGTTCTGGTCAATCATCAACCAATAATCAAACTATCGTTTCACCAGCTACTACACAACTTGCCGCCATAATCAATCCAGTTAATAATCAGGTAAGATCGCAAAAGCTATTGTACGACTTATATTCTTAATTATATGTTATTATTAATATTATTATTATTTTTATTATTATAATTATTATTCTTATTCTTCAAAAATGACTTCAGACTATCGATTTATTTTATAATGGATAGTACTTGATGTGATAGGCAGTTACTTCGGTAGTGCAATTTAATATTGAATATACTGTATTACTTAAAACAGATGTATTATTAGTATTGAAACTGACAAGAGTTTTTATATAAGTTTATTATCATTATTTGATACATATTTGTATTTCCCTGTAGTTGTCATAATTATAATATTAATCATGAATACAGAACGCCTGCCACAGTTATCGTTAATATTTATAATTACTATTTCACTTCTCTATTGAATATGATTATTTATTTTTCAGATATTAAGTAGAAACAAATATTAATTAAACAATATTATGAATTTTTGCAATCGCATATGTATCATTTGCCTCAGTTTTCTTTTTCATTCCCTCTTTAATTATGCAACGTAATTGTTCCTGAGACATATAATCATATACTTTTACTAATATGTTTTTGACAAATATAATATCAGGAGTTTCAAGTTTATAGACAAACTTACTCTTTTACATCCTATTGAATTATGCATTATATCGCAACTATTAGCAAGTGGTTCATGTTTAAACTTTCAGTTACAAACATAAACTTTAATTTGACAAACACAAATATACGGTACAACAAAAAATTTAACCAATCGCCCACCACAAAGTGATTTTATCATTGTTTCACGTCCCAGGAGTTTCTCAGCTGCTTCGTGAATTGTGAGAGACTGTCAGGGCTTCTAGTAACTTCTACACTTTCTCTCGAGATCGAAAAAAAAAAAGAAGCGGCGAAAAGAAATGTATAAAAGATTGTCATGGTTCGTTCCACAAGACGATATCAAGGAAAACCTGTGATCCTTTTGTTCCAGATTGTTACAGGACAAAACAAAGTGTTTATACAAAGTCCTGGACAGGTAACTACGTCACAGAGTAAGCAACAACACATTGTCATTCATCGTCCAATTAGTAGCGGGAATACGACGGCAACCACGCAAGGCCAGAAGCACATACTCCTACGAAAGTCGAACACCTCGACAGCTCAGATTGTGCCACTTAATACATCCCAGGGGACTCAGGCCCACGCTCAGGCAGGAAAGCACACCTTCGCCTATCTTGGTACTCTTATCAAGCCGAATAAGTCCCGAGAATCTGTTGTCATACCTGCAGGTGATAAGCGCACGTCACTTATATATTATTACACGACACTCAAATATCCATTAATATTAGACACTCGAAGGAGAACGGGTTACATAAATTTTTCGTGAAAAATAATGGAAAAACAAAAAATAACATCGAACAACGAATCATTCAGGTTTTCTTAATCGATGACGCTGTGTTACGTCATTTGATTTACGTACTTGCAACATTTCGAGAATCTTTATTGCGTATCTAGTGCATGTAATAACAATGGACGAATCATAATGTGAAAGCAATTTTAATATTCCAACGTAGCAATCGCCCAGTTCCTTTTGGTCACAGTTCATTATGCATGCAATAAAAATTCGGTTTATCAAATTTCACATTTATACGGTTATTCGCTTTTTCGATTACTTCACGCGCTAGATTTTCTACAGGAAAGTATAAGTGATAACAATAATCATGTAGTTTAATGACTTTTTATTTTCATCAGGTGCACTGTCTACCACACAAATTACTAAACCGAAACTTGTGATTACACCGGTGATATCGCAATTGGCGCAGACGTCGACGAGTACGACTTCAGGCTCTCAGAGTCAACCTGGCAAACACATGGCAAATTTGTTACTACCCGTGAGCATTCCGCAACAGAGCGGTCCTACGAAACAAGGAATGTTCAATCTTAAGATCAATAATGGTCAGATCAGTACAGACAGTAAAGGAACTATAACGGGTGAGTCAATCAGACAAAACGACATTTTGGTTCGATTCTCCTTTCCGCGGACAAGAACGTAGCATGGTTACCAATGATTACAAGATAAATATATATTTACGTGATATTGTTTAATACCCTTTATTTTTGATTGACAACAGTCTTGCGAGAATCAAAAACAACGAATTCCACGACTCATCCACCGCCACTGCATCCTATCACCAAAATGAGTTTACTTAGCGCCGGCAAGGGCGGCAGCAATTCTTCGGACAGTATAAAGATAACGGAAAATCCTGACTCAGCTGTTATTACACCGATTCCAAAAAAAGACGACGGAGGAAATCCGCCTGAGAAACGAAAGAAAACGATAAGCAATATACTACGGGGTTCGAGTGAAAAGCGTATTAAAAAACAGAGTATACCGAAATCATCACAGGAAGGTATTGTCGACGTCAGTTACGCGCTGAGCAGTCCTGAATCTGAACAGGACAAGGATAAGAAATCGCAGAATGACGACGACATCACGCTGATAAAGGTGATACAGAACGAGGATAAATCGTCGAAGTTAAATTCATCGACGGACGATGAAATAAAGATTGAGATTATTAAGACAGCGACGTCCAGCGGGGTCGAAGTGATATCCGAGAGCAATGGTGAAACCAAAGTTAATACACGTGACGAGTCCAAGGAGCACACGAGTATGACGCATCAAAACGATCCGAATTTCGATGCCACCAAGGTTTTGGATTGGAAGGACGGCGTGGGAACTTTACCTGGCAGTACTTTGAAGGTGCGTGCCAGTTGGCAAGATACTCTTGTATCCAAATAAATATTAATGACGTTAATTCGTAATAAGCATTAATTGTGGTAATTATAGTTTTGCATGAACGAGTTTGGTTTGATGGAAGTTGTGGATGAGGATGACAATAATAAGCAAGATAAAGATTCCAATATTGGCGATAAAGAAAATGTATGTTTAACTCAGAATACTTCAAAGTCAAGTCCTGCCACTGTCAGTACTGAGAAAAAATGTAAGTCCTTTAATCAGTGTTGTGATTCTAATTTTATTTCCTTATTTCTTTGCTTTATTTAAAATAAATTATTGCCAATAGCCGAGGATAGAAAGACCCGGGCTGTTTCGGCCGACACAATTTATTGCTGCGAGAGTTGCGGCTGCTACGGTTTGGCTGCGGAATTCGAAAGTCCAATTTCGTGCAGTCCATCCTGTACCGAGATAATAGAAGCCAAAAAATTGCAGATGATGCGCAAGGAAAAAGATCTCAAGTAAGTTGGCAAAGGGATAGGACGAAGTTTTTTAATCTGATCAAGGCGCAGTTAATCCTCAGCAATTTTTTTTTGAAACTTTCCAAAACAGAGATCTGCGTGCCAAACGAAAACGTAAGAGATTGCTGCAGGAGCAGCAGCAGTCTAAAGACGTGGAAGAGAAGCCAGAGGAGAAATCGTCTGAGAAACCGAAATCCGAGACTGACGAAGACACTAAAGATATGTCGATAACAGGAATCGAAGATGAGAGTCAAGGAGAATCCTCGGAATCCAAGGTAAGAAGCGATGTTCTCTTACGAATTGAAAAATTTTCATATCAAATGCCCTTGGCGTAATACTTACTTAGTAATTAATTTCAGTATCCATGGCAAACAGGGAAACTAGGTTTCTCCTGGGCAAAATACTTGGAGCACACAAAAGCAAAAGCTGCACCTGTCAAGTTGTTTAAGAACGCATTTCCCTATAGTAAAAACCAGTTTAAGGTTGGCATGAAACTAGAGGGTATAGATCCGGAGCATCCATCGCGATACTGCGTCCTTACCGTTGTGGAAGTTATGGGATACCGGATACGTCTCCACTTTGACGGTTATCCGGAAAATAACGATTTCTGGGTAAACGCAGATAGCATGGATATCTTCCCCGTCGGTTGGTCAGAAAAGAATGGTCATCGTTTAGATCCACCACGGGGATACGTAGCGAACAATTTCAATTGGAATGCATATCTAAAAATATGTAAGGCCACAGCAGCACCGAAGATAATTTTTGCAAATAAGAACGTCACGACGGTAATTATTTTGAAATATCTTCGTTCCGTTTAACTCGCGTCATGACAATAGTGGCATTGATTGTCTAATTTAAATTCCTCCAGGCACTCTTCCCAACTGGCTTCCGGGTTGGAATGAAATTAGAAGCCGTAGACAGGAAACACTCGTCTCTGGTGTGTGTCGCTAGTATAGCTGGATTAATGGACTCGCGTATTTTGGTTCATTTTGATTCCTGGGACGAGGTGTATGATTATTGGGCAGACGCAAGTTCGCCATATATTCATCCAGTAGGGTGGTGTCTTCATCATGGTCATAGCTTGACGCCTCCAAACGGTACATGAAATTCCTTCAATACTCAATATTCTTCTATCCTCTGTAAACTCAGAATGTCTCAGTGTGTATTTCTGTTAGATTATAAAGATCCCAAGTCGTTCACCTGGGAGACCTATCTTAAGGAGACCGATTCGAGTGCTGCACCTGCGCGAGCATTCAAGCAGAGGCCACCATGCGGTTTTAAACGAGGAATGAAACTCGAAGCCGTTGACAAACGAGTTCCTCAGCTTATCAGAGTAGCAACTGTGGAAGATGTTAAAGATCACATGTATGTGTCCTAATTTCTTATCATGCCCAATACTGACTGAAACTAGTAATCGCATAACTTTTGAAGAGTTTAGCGTCTATACTGTGTTGGGACGTTTTATTTAAAGCGACATTGTTTTTTGTTCTATTTGTTGTAGGATTAAAATACGATTTGACGGTTGGCCAGAGAATCACGCCTATTGGGTCGATGACGATTCCTTGGATATCTATCCCATGGGATGGTGCCTCAAGACTGGCCATCCATTGGAACCGCCATTAAGTGAGTCACATTTTTAACTTTTAAACTAAATTGTCCTTTAGAAAATCTTCTGTGCACTTTTTTTGTTTAGCGCGATCTCTAGAGATTAATCTTTTTTGTTTTTGCGTAGCGGCTGAACAGTTAAATGAACGACCTGAGTGTGGGACACCTGGATGTCGGGGTATAGGTCACATAAAAGGTCCAAAATTCGCGACACACAATTCCCCATCAGGCTGCCCATATTCGCCACAAAATCTTCATAAAGTCAGAGCGATACCGGATAGACTGAATGTCAAGCACGAGGCGTGCGAGTTCGACGACGATTTATTGGAAAGGCCAAGGACAGAGAGAATAAAGGCTGAGAAGTCTGACAGATGTGAGAAGCCATTACCAACAGAAGAAAAGCCAATAAAAACGGAGAAGGATATAAAGCAAGAGGATGCCGAATACTCGGACAAAAATGAAAAACCAGAACCTCTTGAAAGGTCAGTAATTATTGAAACATAATAATCGTATAGATAGAGCAAGATGTTGTGAGATATGTAATAAAAACTGTATAATTTTAGACCATCGACAAAATGGCGGAATCATCATAGCGACGGACAAACGGATGACGATGAGTTGGGGAAGAAACGGAAAAAAAGGTAAGTTCCAAACTTTCTCTTATTACATGCGATATTTAATTATCAATGGTTGGTCTCTCTGAATATACCGTGTCGCCTTTCACCAACTTGCAATTCGGCGTATTCATTAAGTGAAATAGTGCGCGTGTCGTTAATCAGTTAGCTAGCGTCCTTCCGCTATGAACATTCTTTATTTGCGTACGAGATGCCATTCCGTACCGTGTACTAATTAATTATTAATAATAATTACAGGCGACAAGTGTACGAGGACTCTAATATGTCACTGTCAAATTCAGCTTTTGGTGATTCTCCTGTCATAAGCGTTCCTTACGCAGTAAGTATGCCAGATAAACAACTCAGAACGGAACTCTATCATTCTGTATATAATCCGGGATACAATCCGCTACCGGATGCTCCACATATATGGGCCAAGCACAGTAACGCCCTTAACAGAGTGGTAGCCAGACAAAATACCAATCCACGGAGATGGTCGAACGAGGAAGTAATAAAGTTCATTCAGAGCGTTCCAAATTGCAAGGAGATTGGAAGTATATTTCGAAAGCAGGTAAGCAGAATTATTTTTATTAACAGTGTAACAATGTTTTCGCTACGAAAGTACAACATGGGGTGTTTGACTTTTATTTCTTTGTTCTCAGAGTATCGACGGCGAAGCATTTTTAATGCTAACTCAGGAAGATTTAGTATCCTTGTTGGGTTTGCGACTCGGACCTGCAATAAAGCTGTATAATAGTATAGTGTTGCTGCGTCGAAGAGCGACGTGAATAGTAGGAGTGCGATGAACGTACCGGAAATAATGCATCGTGATTGGCGTCGCAATTGTGGCAGCCGTTCCGTGGGAGTGACGTCGATTTATATTTATTTGTGAAAAATTGCGCGGAGGAACTTTCGGTGATAGTGAGCGATAATTGATCACGTTATTCGCAGATATTTATTATGCGATTCTTCGATCGGTCGTACGTAAGGATGTGACGCATCGTTTTTGAAAGGCACTGATTTATAAGCCGAGGGGAAATGTGCCTGGAATTGAAGGTACGCAGTCTCACTTGTCTAGCGTCACAAGTTTCTTTACGAGTTTATACGTATACACGGCTGAGGTACCGATAATCGACTGCTGTAATTCTTTTTCTTACGTGATAAAATGCACTCAATCATGTACAAATGTAAATATAACAATCTCAATAATTAAAATGTAATAATATTTCTAATGCGGATTCATTCACGATTTAGCATTATTGTCCTTGTCTGTCGCTTTTTTTTTATTTAATTAAATATCGTTAAGGTATGCATGTAAATAGATGACGTGATGACGGTCTAATGAAAATGTAGAGAATGACCTTATCAACATTCATTTATGTAGAAATCTGCAGTGTTTTGTAACAAGCTTTAAAAACTTTTTTTAGCGACATATGTTTAATTATCTACACGCGGAATAGTAGAAAATTAAAGTTGGTTTGTATGCAAAAGGAAATATATGATTTTGTATGGACAGTGTGGACTTGTGTACTATGTACGTAGTGTTTGATATAGTTCATCGTTCATCCGCACTTTAGACATAGAGTGCGCTAGAGTGTAGTGATACAAATTGATAAGAATCAATAACGGTCGATAAAAGACAAACCTGGTCAATTAGTTGAGTGCCTATATTTTAATATGACTAATTCGAAATGCTATACCGTATGAAAACTGTGAAATCCACAAATACTTTGAATTAAAAAGGGATCATATTTTTCAGGCACAGGCTTATTTTTAGATTACATTACTTTCCTTTGCGTGGCAAATAATTATTTCAAACAAAAAAAATATCAAAAACTTATCAAGCATCAAAGCAAAAGGGCAATAGGCGTCTTTACCAGTGTAACGTCGCCGATGAAAATGTGTCACGAAATCTGTTACTCGTAAGAGACAAAAACACCTAAAAAAGAAGTCTAAAAAAGCAACATTTCGTCTCGAGTCAATGAATCAACGAGGGCCAGGAAAAGTCTAAAGAGGCTAGGAGAAACCCGTAAAAGCAAGGGAAAAAATGAAGCAAAAAGGGCATGAGTCTTGAATTAGATTTCTTTCCCGATGACTGGTGTTATTGTCATATACAGTTACATCCTTCAAAAACATCTAGTCTACTTCTATACAGCAACGTAACTTCCTCTCCTACACACAAATATTTAACTTTTTCAACCCTGCTTAGTTTTCTCCCACTGATCCTTCGTTCATTCTCCCCACTCCGGCGTATTAGCCGGCTCACCCTGTTCCCCTACCAATCAGCGAACAGGGCGGCCGCCTACCATGCTGATGTTTACAGTGCAGTTAAGACGAGCGTCCATGTGTTCAGTAGGTGCTCTGTCGCGCACCGAGCAGGTAGTTTTTCGTGTTGCGCGTGCTTTTCATCTCGATTAACGCCACTCGGTGTCTGCGCGATTAAAATTGCAACAATAACGCTCTGATAAATTAAGTGAAGACAGTTATTTACTGTATATAAATATCACATAAATAACACGGACTCTGGAAGGAGTACAAACAAGTGAGTGGAAGTAGAATAAAATTTGTTCTATATCCGATTTTCGCGCCACGATATTCCTGACTCCCAATAAATTTTATAAAGTTCCTGTCGCGCGGAAGTTGTGGGAATATTGATTTATAAGAACTGCTTTCACGATAAAGATAGAATCGCGAATGTCACAGGATTTCTGGGACAATCGTACCAACTGACAGTTCGTGTTTAAATGATCGATGATAACGTGAATCAACGTCAGCTGATGGAAATCGCAATCAGATATGTTTGAAGTCGAGACCAAAGGGATGAAGGTGATAAAGTTGACATCGGAGTAACGAATGGCGATGTCGGAATAGAAAAAAAAAGGCAATTTCTGCCGGACAATAAACCCGTATCCGTCCTGTCAAACGGCATCTCCGTATAAATAGAAGTAATTATATTTACGTAGTCAAAACAGATATTCAGTGAGCGAGGAAAGTCAGTAAAGACAGACGCACGAAGTTCGATCGTGAGTGATCGAGAAATTTCGTGAATCCTCGAGAGAATCATCACGTAAAAAATTTGACACATTTAGACTGTGCAGTTCCTTGGAAGCTTGGTAAATTTTTATTTCTGCGGGCTCAAGCTGGACACTAGGTGTTTGTGTTATGACCGGTGTGTTTTCTGGCGAGAAGACGAAGGAGGGCAGCGATGTGGAGTGGTTGGTAGTGACGCTCGACAAGAGGGATAAACGAGAAGGGGAGGATAAAGGGCTAAAATTGGGGCCCCATGCCCAGGGCCGTGTGCTGCTAGGCTCCGGGCCCCCCGGCACAATAAATCAAGCAGCCAAAATGCCTCGTGGTTTGCCAACTAGACGAGGCCTTCAGGCATTGGCGCTCGTCTTGGCGACGGCTTATGCGACCATTCTTCTTTATCAGGCCGTTGCGCCGCGACAGGTAATGATAGTATAGTACACTCCACCAGTGTTCTACAAATTTATCATAGACCAGTATAGTCCGCGGATTCTTTATTTAATCGTAAAATTCAATTAACATCGTATTCTTCGATCACACAGCCATATTAAACCCATTTGAATTTCTCGCGCGAATGACGGTTACGCGTAATCGTAATATTTTCATCGAAACGCGAGTGTCGGGTTTGTATTTACTATTTTATTCCACGCACTCTGAGATATTCCGGAATCCTACGTGTAAGAACTTTATTCTATTATACCAATTCGAGTGAATGCCGCGTGCGCATGGTTAGCGGTTTACCGAAGGTTGTCAAGTACGTTAACCAGTCCGTGCATGTTTTTACCGAGTACCCACAGTTTTAATCAGATCGATCCCTGACGTGTCTCGCATAGAAATCCGAGCTTACTATACGAATAGATAATTTCTACTAGCTTGCGCACGGATGGTAAAAGCGCGGCAATATTTTAAAATTTAAACCGTCATAGATTCCCAATCCTGAAAATAACGATAACTAATGTCTGTCTCCCTTCCCCATTTCCCCACAGTGGATCGACGAGACTGCGGACGCGAACAGCAACGTCGTGATCGAGATCCCAATGGCGCGACTATCGGCAGAAGAGCCGGCACCGGTGACACCGCCGATAGCGACGGCTACGATGGCACCCTTTTCAACGGATCTCGTAGATCTCTTCATCAGCGTGAAAACCACACGGCACTATCATCATTCCAGGCTGCCGGCCATCATCGCCACGTGGTTCCAATTCGCTCGGGATCAGGTTCGTACCGTTTTATCAAGTACTCTCGTTGAACCGGTTAATCCGAGCAGATGACGATGTTCCGAGTTAAATGGCTAAACGACCCACGTACGATAATCCTCTTGCCAGTAGCTTCGATGCTCGGGATCCATCTTGGCTCTGGCATCGGGTATTTATCGTGTTATCGTCCAGGACGAATTTCATCCGACGGACTGGGAGCAACCTCACGCACCCGCTCCAGGTAGACCCTGGACGAGTGTCTATAGAAACCGTAGAATTAAAAACAGTGCGAACCATACAAGGAACGCGATGAGCACCTTTTCGTGGGAACGAGCTTCTCCCTGGGGCAACTTAAATTGTGGGCATCTACCATTCCGCGTTCTGGATAGGCTGAAGTCGATGCCGAGGAGGAGGACGAGGAAGAAGAAGTTGCGGAGATATTATCTCCACTCGGCTAATTGCGTGTATTGTTGTATCCACTGGGCGGGAAGGCAACGGACCAAGGAAGAAGATGACGTAGGGTGGCAGTAGGGGACGCTGGTGGAAACTAGGTGGAATAATGGCGAATCGAGGATCAAACTGTAAGGCTGAAGATACGCAAAGTGATTTTGAATCGAGTGGAAGTTTTTATTTTTATTTTTTTTTATTATTAAAATAACATTCATCGATCTCACCGTAAGACCGATGACTCGCCGATTCTTTAAAAATCTTTTCCACTGGTATCCACGGTCGATGGATCACTGTTAATACCGTTGCTATGGGAACCTGTTAATATTGGGCTTATGCCGAGATAATGATTGACGTTTCTATGTAACGACTTGTTCGGTAGCGTCGCGCGAGACAGGATGTGCGCATTTGTATTTCACTAGTGTATATTCAATGCAATTTGTTCGGTATATATAATTTGTACCAATATCATTGTAGATGCGTCCATATATACTCATGTGGGTATATACACTTGGAGATCCGTCTTGAGCTCTCACAGGTGCGCGGTTAATTCGAATGATTGTTAATCGTCAGAAACTAGTCCCAGTTTTCATTTCCTTCGATATTTTACGTACATCTTCGGCTTGACTCCGCTTTCTACGCGTTAATGGGTGCTCGGGAACCAACGGTGCCGTTTCGGTTCGCTCTCGTGGGAATATCTCACGGCTTTACCTTTCGACCTCAACGACCTCGCGTTGCCAGCGACTCGCGTACCGAACTCATATTTTCACCTATTCTTCCTCGATAATTAAATGATCCCGCGATATGTACCGCACTAACGGCTCTCATCTTGTGTATCAGATACACACACACGGGATGACTATAGACACTGCGCTCGCGCCAGGTGTTCCTTGCGTGCGTTCCGAGACTGTTAGTCGCTGTACGTGGATTTCATCAAGGGGGATCGACCTTAGATTCTCCACGATATATGAGCCAGGTGTAAGGATGAAGTTAACGTGAACGCACTATATAGATCTTGATGCGTCTAAAAACCGTTTGAAGCAACATATTATTTCTAATCGATTTCAAATGATTTTTTGCTAAAAAAATGTAATTAAATTCCCAAAATAGATTTTGTATCGAATTAGACAATTTTTCGAAAAATAACTTGCGATATTTTTCCAAAAAAATGTCTCAACTTGCGCTTTGAAAATATTCCTAAGTGACCTCTACCCTGGTTCCTGTTAAATCGAACCTGGTGAATTGAGCCTTCGCGGAGGTGGAGATGAGGCCTATCTCGCGACGAGATCTTGCACGCCCAGAGTCACTCGGTGTTATAGGTTAAGGGGGAATAAAGGATAGAAGAGGTCAAAGAAGGCAAACTCGGCAGACAAGCGAGTGTGGCAGTTCAGGCGGCCAGGTAGCCGTCGGGTGTTGGGTTTCATTTCCAAATTGGATACAGGTGAGCCCCTCCCTTTTCTCCTCCCGCCGGCAGGTCACGTATTGTTTTGACGATTAGTACGTCGTATACCCCGTGCTAATACGTGTTTTAATAATCCTGCCAGAGAAACATCGGCACGGACTGAATTCACAAAGTTTTACGACCCGGCTCGCACGGCGTCTCCTCCTTTGGTAACAATAAGAATAATAACTGCCCATTCTTTCGTCTCACCGTGACAATGGGCATTAACATGTGCTAATAGAGAATAATTAGGTTTCGCTGTGTCGAATGTTAAGCCCTCGTTAGCACGTTCCTCCCTGACGTTATTCCTTTGAACCACAATATTTTAACATCGCCGAATAGGGGGTGCCGTGCTTCCTATCCATTGTTCCTTAAAGACTAGTATATTTTCTTTGGACTGACACGGAAAGTGTGTAAATTTTTTCTATTGTGAAAAAAATTGTAGGGACCACTCATAGCGTAGAGTCATCCGGTTCTATTGGATTAATAAGGATGAAATTATGGTTGGGTTGACTTTGGAGGTTAGGTTTACTCGAAAAAGGGACGCTGGTTCAATCGGCTCCTACCCCACGGGATACGTAGAACCTTTGACTGTCAATCAAAGCCTCTCGTGATGGCTCTGGCTATTACACCGAGTGACTCTGTTTTACCGACCCTTCAATTTTCGAAGGCTACGTTTAAGCCTCGTAACAGCCCGTGGATGATAATTGGTCAATTACCGGCAGTTTATTTGGCTCTTGACGTAGTTACGTAAAACTTCGAGTCTCGTGCAATTTTTTTCACCCCTGCAACCCTTTATTTTCAAAAAAAAAGCTTTCGATGCTCTTACGGCTTAATGTTTGTATTCCGTCTCTCTTGACTCCTCTTTACTTTGTACTACGTTTCTTGTAGAGCACGCGGTGGTTAATACACTGTTCACTGCCTACTGCGCTCCCGAGTCTACGTATACAAGTCGAACAGTCCAAGTGTGTTTATCATTAATTAAAATGATGACTGCACGCGTCTCTACACTCTGGCTCCCTAACGTAAACGTTTTGAAGACGTACGAGTGTATAGAGGAGCCTTGTAAAAATTCTTTAAATCTCATATACACCCTGTATATAATCTAGCTCAGGGAAGTCGCATGGAGCTTCTGTTCAGTGGTGCGTCATCCGTCTGAATCACTTTTTCCTTTCTCGCCTGTCCATTCAATGAATCCGAGCAGCAGATCCGTGAAGGAATTGGAGGTGCGAGATCTGTGAAAGAAAAAAAAAGCATTTATAAGGTTCACCTTCGCACCCTGTATAACAGTACTGTGACGTGGAATAGGGAATTTCGTTAAGGCTAATTCTATTTGACTTTTTCTAAAATGTCACTTCTACGCCTGTATCACTTTGAAATGCATGTATGTGCCAATGACTGCCGGAGACGTCGCTGCTGTAGAAATTGTCAAATTGACGCGAGTTGCCTTCTATTTGAATCCCCATGTTTCTGAAAATGGCCTCCACTGCACCGACGTGGCTAATCCGCACGGTGCCAGCCTGGCAGAACCCGCGACGATTAATATAATTATGTCGATGTAACGTGACGCCCGATGCCGACGGTTTACGTCACGCCATATTCTATATGAAGCGTCCAGCGAGGATAGTGAGTGTACGAGACAGAGATAGAGAGAGAGAAAACAGGGAAGGGGAGATATATATTCGTGTAGAAAGCGAACGAGAGAGATATGGGGTATATACGTGGAGTGTGCGCGAGAGAAGGACGGGAACAGTCGGCACGAGCAAGGAGAGAGACGTAGAAAGGAGAATATGACATCTTTTTGCCAGGGCTTGGTGACGGATTAGTTTTCTTTCTGCGAACGCTGATGAGACAGCCCTTGGCTCGCGTGACGGCGACCTCTTCACGCTTTGTTTTATATTAGATAAGAGTCAGGCCGGAGTCAGCGCGCCGGTGTCCTCTATTCGTACTAACGAAAGTCTGAGGGTTTCTGGATGATTCAAAATAATTCCTACGTCGTCAACTCCATTTTATTATCGACGTTCGAACCCTGCAGTTTCGTCGTTAAATATTTTTACTCTGTATTTATTTCGAATGCCGTTTTAATGCGGAACTATTTGACTCGCGTCGTAGCGGCGGCGGCGGCCATATTGGATTACTGCCTACCGCTTGCATAGTGACAGTTTTTGTCGACCGAGCGCGATCCTTATTACTGGTCTGAGGTGTCTGTACGTATCCTTGTGTCTTTCTAACGTGTAATTTTCTAAAGACACTCGCTGGAGTAACTAAAAATAGGACTGGCACGAACATATGCTCGGCATTACTACTCCTACGCCACGTAACGGCATAACCATATACAGGCCAGATGCCAGGGGTGCATGTCGGGATAGGGGAACCCTGTGGAATACCTACTCCTTCTCAGATCAGTCTGCATGATTATTATATCTACGTGTACGTACATTACGCTACAATCGCCGTAAGTTCACTTTCCTATATTCGTTTATGACGATGCTTTAACGGGGAGACTTGTTTACGCGCGTTTGTTTCTTACAAATAATCGGTTACGTGCAGCTGCGCAAATTACACATACCATGCGCCGTTCGCCTATGGTGGATCGAACTATGGTCTGCCGTGTCTGAGCCAAGGTGTTGCAGTTTTTATTTTTTGTAATATTTCTTTTTTTTACAATCATAATGCAGCTACCAAGCTTGCACGGATTTTCCGATAAGCCGACACGAACGCGTGCGGTCATGTCAATTCTTGGAATTGTTGCGCACGCGAATAGTAATTTTCATAGTAATTTTATCATCTTTTTTTTTTCCCTTTCTTGGATCGAGACGATAATCATAACTTTTTGCTTTCTCTTACAGACGTGGTTCTTTACCGATCGAGACGATCCGTACTTCCAGAATCAAACGAGTGAGTATATTAGTGTATATTAATATATATATAATTTTAATATTTTTAAATCATTCAAAAGCGTACTTGTCAGTATTTCGAAAGGAGTTGCTACGGCGAATTTTGAAAATCTTTCCCGCACGCTTCGTATACCTTTGCATTAAAATCGCATCCCATCCCCTCCGGGGTGGGCTGTCATGCTGACCGTTATTCAAAAAGGCAGAAACAGAAGCGTCGTACAAGTACACGTACCCTTGGGGCCCGAGCGAAAACTTAAAAGAAATAAATCGACGGCAGGCGTCTCCTTGCGAGCAATCACGAAACCGGCGTTCCTCATCCACGCACTGTAATAACGCTTAATGAACGCTCTCGTTTACACGATAATTACAGGCGAAAGAAACGCTCGCAGGCCTCTGGCAACGATCGTCGATCATTCGTATGATTTTATCATTTGTCATTTAACCACTATCCAGTGCTTAGTCTGGGTCAAGTCCTTGAAGAGAAAGAAAAGAATTATAATACGGTTTATCTAATTTTATCTACCCTCTTCCCTGTCTCGAATCTTCCCTTTGAAGCTTGTCCTCCAACTAGAAAGGGCCGTTTCCATCCTTGAGATCCTCTTCGAACTTCGTCTCCACGTTGCGTAACCCCTCGTAAATAAGTACGACGCTATCTTCGTCGCAATTAGGATCTGGCCTGAGTCCCGAGTCCTGAAAAGAATCATTGGCGTAGCACTAATATATTTTTTTAACCGGTTAAAAATTTTGTCAAAAAATCCATTTTCCATGTTTTCATTTTTTTTCCATAAATTTCACTTCCTTTCACATTCACACTATTGGAAACCGACGATCGCGGACTTTATTTTTCGCATGTTTCAAGTTCACGAACTCGGACTACTCATCGCTACCAGAATCATAGACACTGGTCCCAACTCAGGTCATACGGATAACCCCAGCTCGAGATACCCCGTTGACGAGGGTTCCTTGCGTTAATTTTAACTAGGACTCGGAAGTCTTGAATTCCTTGGACAAAGGTTACCCAGGCAATCGGTGCGGCGGAGGTACGAAGATCGTTGCAAGAGGTTGAGGCGCACGCGAACCCCTCGGGCACCGGCCGACATTTGACCCGAACACGCGCACCGCACCGGTTTCCATTCCTCCGCCTTCTTCGCGAACTCCTTAGGTATTACCGTTTCTGCTCGACTGTTCTCGTCAGAACGTAGTATAGCGTTTCCTGAAGATACATTAAGGTCGGGTTAACACGAGATTAACGGTCGGCGGTATCGGCTAATATTTTTCATTAGTCAAAAATATACGAGCAATTGATTCTGTCGTATGCAAGCTCTAACAATTTTTCATTGACTCGAAGTACCTAACGAGGGAACTTTAAGGCACTGCCAGTGACGTCTCCAAAAGCTGCCGTAGCAGGGCCCTTTTTTTCTAGTAGGACCAGCCAGGACTGGTGGAATCGTTAAAATACCTAAAGATAACCTTCCCCGAGTGGGGTTACTGGATAGTTGGATAATGTAATACCAATTTAATTTTTTTATTTTAAACACGAGAAATCTACGTCTTTTGGATGGAGTGGACGTAATCCAAATAAGGTAGACACGTTCTATAAAGCACTGTGCGCGTGTATGTATATCTGTATATATTTTCAATGTTACGGCAGCAGGTACTATTTTTATTAGCATTCCGTATATTCCTCTTAACGAGACACCTCACGTCGTTCCCTCATTAACTCTTCGATAAATCCTATTTCAGATGGCCATATGATAAACACAAAGTGTTCCTCGTCGCACAATCGTCGGGCCCTCTGCTGCAAGATGTCCGTGGAGTTCGACAGGTTCCTGGCAAGCGGTCGAAAGTGAGTACAAGAGGCTAACTAATAGAGGTAGATGGTTCTGGGACTGAGCAGGATAGCCAACGGAGCACGGTTAAGGGGGGGGCCCTAAGGAAGAAACCTGGGCCCCAATTCCGTAATTAATACGTACCCAGGGCACGGCTGCTTTTCACGGAGTGACGAAAAAGGGATCCGAGCTCGCGGTCGTTAATTAAGAATTAGCCGGTTAATTAGCATTAATGGTTTCATTACCGGAGAGCCGCGTCTCCCAGTCAGCAGGTTGACTATACGAGTTAAGGCTAATTTATGCATCCCGTGTGCATCCATGTAGTCTCGGGGCCTTACGTGTTAGATAAAAAGAAAAAAAAGTTGCGGCAGTAACGAACTTCAAAAACGTAAATCTAAGCGGGAATCCCGAAAATTGACTTTCAGTAAGGTACATTCGTATGCGTAATCCGATGTGCACGTGCTTTATACGAAATGGGCCCTTTTTCTGGGGGGGTAGGGGGGGGGCGCCGCTGCTCTTCCTTAGCATTATTGACAGACGTGGGGCCTCACACTCCCCATTACCGCGGCCTATCTTGACTCTACGTCCTTAATGCATGTTGGTATCGGCCCCCGTAGGATCGCTCGTCGATGTGTGAACAATGCTCGACAGACCGATAGATTTTCTCTATCTCGAGACAATAAGGCCCACTTTCGTGGATGATGGGCAGTTTCGTTTGTATATCTCCTTCACGCACTTAATTAGCTCTCTCGGGGCCCCTTTGATAATTTCGAGATAGACGGGGAATTCTCATGTCGGGTATCGTTAATATTGGGTTATACCTACCGCTCGCGAGCTCACGTAAGGCCCAAAATTTTTCTTGAAACAAAATCGTGTCTCTATGCGGGTATCTCGTTCTCTCTCGCTCTATCTTTATTACGTGGTATCTTTTGACGGATCTCGTGTCGAAAAGTGATATTTTTTTTCTCTCCCTTCATTTCAATTTAGTCCTTTCCGACAATTTTTAATTATAATCATTCGGTACAGCCACCTGTCGCTTCCTGAGATTAGGCATTGGCTATTAGTTATCGGGAGGGGAACGCCCACGCGTCCCGTGTAAATCGACAGAGTCGTCGCCGAGCGTACGTCGGGAGTTAAAAAAAAAGTCTAATCGAATGTTTTTCCTTTTGGCTTTTTTTTTCTCTTTCGGTTTCTCCTTACGCGTAAAAATATGCACGTCGGCAACTCGTTAAAAACCCATTGAAGCGCCCGCTGCGCGGGCAGATGTTATTGCTGCGACTTGACCCTACCAAGTCATTATTTACACAGCAGCGAAGCCACGAAGTTCGGCGGAGTCCCGTGGAACCTTAGCGTCAAAATATTATTTCGTCGGGTACGCCGCGCCTATCAAAACACGTCTAATGGGTCAATATTGCTCCTAGGCGAATTCCGATTATACGGCGACGATGTTACGGGGTCGCTTTATTTTTACGACACTCCGCATCGTCGATGCGCACCCCAAGCGGAACTTGATCAAGTACGTAGACGTCACGCGGAAGAGCTGGGGCCTCACGGTGGCACTCTGCAATACGTAGAAGGCCCCCGGTTACACGCTTCGTTACGAGGACCGATCAACGAGCTTACCCGTCTCGCGGAAACACTTATGGAAATAAACAGTTGAGAAACCCGACGATAGATGGCCCTGGGAACGTTATCTTCTCGAAAGCGCTACACGTGAGACCACTCGAGTCACAAGCAAGAGTCTTACCCTGACTTCGGGACGTCCTTGCCGAAGAAGCTCGGGCCGGATTTCGTGGAGACTCCCCCTTTAACCGATATACGTGTGTATCTGCATGGGCGTCGCCAGGCCGTCGTTAAGCGTCGTGACGTCTTCGGGGAAGGATGGATTAACCAGTAAAGAAAACCACCGAGCAGCTGCTGCTGCCGTCGGACGATTCAATCTTGAAGAAGATCGAGAGGGGTTGAGAGGCGGTGAGGGGGGAGCAAGGGGGGGACAGGGATGGTAAGCAGAGGGAGTTCTCTCTGAAGGTCGGCAGAGAGAGTGAGAGGGGAGACAGACGCATGTCTCGTATGTCACATGCGGGTCCCTGAGACGTTCCTGTGGAACTATTCTTTCTTTCTCATTCTTCTAATTCCTTATTCCTCCTTTGCCACTTGTTCGCTCGCTTCTCATCTTCCGCCTCTTCTCTTCGAGATATCGTATTATCCGGCCGTCCTTCACCTGAAATGTATATTTTACTTTAGCGATGGGGCAGCCTGTCGATGATGGCTTCGCCCTCTTGTCTTTGTCCTGCACGATCATTTATTCTCTATCGGCTTCCACGTTCCGTCACTGAAAAGAAAGGCGTTGCTAGAGAGACTCATTATCATTTGGAAAGCAGGCCGCGCCAGTTTCAATCGCCGACTGTGCTTCCTCTTCGTTCCCTGTACATACGTACATACCTCGGCTGTACGGTGGGCAAGTTCGTGCCTGATGTCTGTCAGCTGGTTTTCTCTGTCTGACCCACGTTCGAATGTCCGAGGAAATAATATTCTTTGGCTACGAGCTACCCCGACCGGAGCCCGTTCACTCTATTAAGCTGTCAATACCTTCGATAATTACAATAATGATCGACAAACATCACCGTTAGCTCGGCTTCTCGTTTTGTCCAATTACCTTTTATTTATCATTAGCATCGTATCTGAATGCCACGTCGGTGGATCGAATTATATTTTTTTTTGTAATGAAAATTCCAGCATCCAACCTGTTATCGTTGCTGGGATTATTGTTATTGGTTCAGTGCGATGGATGTGGTATGGGGAGGAAAGAAAAAAGGAGAGAGTGTGCTTTTCCTCAACCGGAACGAGATACCTAGGGCTTGGTATCTACGGGTACTTCTTATCGTCTTAATCAACATTGCCAGTTTACCTTACGATTGCTATCTGTATAATCAAATACGGAGTCCTAGGAAGCATGGGCGAAACGAGACTGCGGAACGGTACATGGAAAACATCAGGAAGTTATCATGACCGTGAAGAAACGCCCGTTCTCGGCACCGGCGTCGTCTTCTCCGTCTTGTTTGTCCTCCGCTTGGCTCGCGGCTTCGAGTTTTTCTTGCCGAGGAAATCATCATCCCCCCCTCCAAGCAATTATCGCGTAAAGTCCTCGCGATAATTACACCGGAGCGCCACGAGCGCCCTTGCAAAAAGAAACTTGTCCCGCTCCTGGCTGTCTTCGCGAGCGTCGACATTATTTCTATATCCAAGCCTCTGCACGCTCCGAGCGTTCCCGTTGACACGCGTGAACGGCCATTTAAAATTCGTCAGGCGCGCATGCGCGGAACGTGCATCGGTCGCTCGCGCATGCGCACGTGCATTTCGAATGTCTTCAAAGCGACGGGACTGAAGGACGATTGATCCCACGAGGGTGGTATCTGGGACTTATTTTTCGTTACTATTTAAATTTTATTCGTATGCGTATGTGTAACGTACGTTGGAAGGGGAAAAAAATGTTAAATCTTTTTTCAAAATATTACTCTATGCTTTAGATTGGAATGTAATTTTTTTTTTGGGTGCATCGGTCGCTCGCGCATGCGCACGTACATTTCGAATGTCTTCAAAGCGACGGGACTGAAGGACGATTGATCCCACGAGGGTGGTATCTGGGACTTATTTTTCG
>JARQTI010000010.1:1378572-1408304 GCA_030142655.1 Trachelus tabidus
TTACTATTTAAATTTTATTCTCTTCATCGATTCGATATCGCTATAAAGTCTAGAAGTCGCCACGATTCCTCCGCAGTGTGGCGCCACACGCAATCATGCCGTTTCAGTCCCGCCAACTCGTCAAGCGTTTCTTCCTTTTACGGTACTCTTCTGCTTGGTGTAATGCCTTGTCTGGTCTTCTCTCTCTCTCTCTCTATTGGCATCTTCTGCACACGTTACGCGGACGCCAATTCACTTGCCCACGGATACTTGATACATGGCGATGTACACGCGATAGCGACAGCTGCGCGGTTAAGATCGTGATTACAATCGAGACGAGGGAACTCGGAAAACAAGGTTTAGTTTTAGGAATTTTGAGAGAAAAAAATTCTTTTTCGACTTAGACCTGACATTTCTTTTTTAAGGGAGCATCTTCTGCCCAGACACTCTGCCATCTATTTGTCTTTTGCGATCCTCGGCAAACACGACGATTCCTATCGCGTTCACGTGCCGGGCGACGCTTTTTGTGAAGTTACGAAAAGTTATCGCCATTGATGTCATCCTAGAACTAGAATGGCTGCTATGATCTACAGGTTTATCGGTTCGGCTGTTACCTTCGAACGACCCAAGTAAATACGGACCGTCTTTGCTGTGAAAAATAAAAATTCACGTCTTACTCGGACGGTTCCCTAGTAAATTATTTATTGACTCAGTCTCTACGTAATCATATAAAATTTATATTTCGTCGACGATTCTTCTCTGTGAGTTTTGATCGCACAACGTCACCCTCTTTATATCCGCTTTTCTTTTT
This sequence comes from Trachelus tabidus, assembly GCA_030142655.1. NCBI lineage: Eukaryota > Metazoa > Arthropoda > Insecta > Hymenoptera > Cephidae > Trachelus > Trachelus tabidus. The sequence continues at coordinate 1,379,363 of JARQTI010000010.1, forward strand.
TTTTTTCACGAGTCCTCCCTAATCCCTGGCACTGCATCCGACAAGGCATGCAACACGTCGGTACAGTGCTTGTCACTTGTAATCCTCCATTAAAGGGACACTGGGCATCTCTCCTCCTTCTCGGCTTAGGCAGGTGCATCGTGCATCTCGAATCGTGCATCGTTCACGAGTCGCAGTCGTGTGCGACGATCAGCGCCGCGGCGTGGGCGCCTCGCGTACTACGTGATACGAATTCGGTGATTCGACTTCTTGGAAGCCTTTCGAACCTAATGTTATTCCTTTCATGATCTAGCTTATACTGTGTATATACATATAGACACATGTAATATTCTTTGGCGCATGCGGACATGCTTGAACATACCAGATATGCATATGTGGAGAGAGAGTCGTGTGGAGGATGAAAAAAAAATTCTTCATGTCACGTGTACCCGTTCGCTTTTGTTTAATTCAAACGAGTCACGCGTTATATGCAATTTTCATTTCTCTCGACTGATCGATATAATTTCTTTACGCTTGGACCAGAATCCCAACAGGACGAGCCTAGGCCACTTCCGGTTTCAGATTATTTTTGGCTGGTGCAAAAGACACTTCGACAATCCGCCGATCCTTCGAACTTGGACCATCCGATAATCATCTTTGCGAGAGGCTGAGGTTCACACCTGGAACGGATACCGATCGATACCAATTAATAATTAATCGATCGAATTAGTGCAATCGTTCACGTGCAAGCAGCGGATTGTATGGGATAATTTTTTTGTTTCATTTCAATCTCGGCCAATGACGTCACAGGATATAATATTGGCCGTGCGAATATTTAATTTCGTGAAATTACAATTTTATGGCTGAATTGGCAAGATTTGCCATGGTAGTCTTCTTTTTTTTTAATTACGAGGTAAATCTTTAATGTCGCAATCACGTGGTTATTGAGTCGTTGGCTGTTGCCGAGGACCCTTCAGGCTTATACCACTTCGAAGAAGTGGATGGCTGTGTATTTTTTTTTTTCCTTTTAAATACAGGTGCCACTTCGTTGAACCGCGTGGGTGGTTCCACGGGATCCCGGCCAGTCTAACGCACCGTGTAATAAGAATAATCCAGCTGCTCGTCGAGCTGAGTACTTCGCCGTTAAAGTGTGCCTCTTATTCACTAGTCAGATCGGACAACTGCGATTGGCGGCGAGGCTCCTTCTTGATTTTCATTATCTATGGCCATTCGGACTTTTCGATAATTCAATTTCATCCTCGGTTGATTCCCCCTTGTCGGATCATCGTCCGCTTCGTGTCTTCTTTGCCTCCCTTTTTTTGTTCTTCTTTTTATTTCGACTTTGTCAACGTCACTTTAAGATTTTCCAACCGGATCGTACTTCGCGGAATCACCCCCGTACACACACACACACATATATATATATACATGTACATACCAACTGTGGCATCCGACTTTAAGAACGTCCAAAGTGTTTTTCCAACGTCCGGCCATACTGGAATCAATTGAACTCTTCATTGATCCGACCCGATGACGAACGATCGAATTGATTTATTTGACGCGTTTGCTCTCGTTGAAGAATTGATTAACTCTCATGCGTCCCGCTGACGTCATACGAGTAAATGGACCGCGTGTTGCGAAGCTAAATAAAAATTGTTTCGGATAGGAAAAAAAAATGTGTTTTCATAAAACATTTATTTACACAATTCTGATCCTCCTGCACTCCGTAATGGTCGCCAGGCAGGTACTACAAGAGAGTCAAATAATATCACAGCCCAACTTCACATAACGTCTGTCACTGCTCGCAGAGTAGGTATATAGCGGGTACTTAACATGCACCGGGTATATCTAGATATCCGAGTAAATAGGTTGGCAGGCCCTGCGCTCCTCGTATGTAGGGAACATTCTCACCGGCAATAACCATAAGTAAACCACTACATGGATTCGTAGCTCGTTGCATTAAAACTGGTTTGCACCTGATACCAACCTCGCGATCGGATGACGCGTTTCAATGCATCCACGATACGAGGATCGCGGTTTATGCAAATTCCACTTTTCTCCCTTGTCTTTATTTTTTTTTCTTAGCCCCCTCGCTCTCTGTCATAATTTTTTTTTCTTATTTCTCATCTTGCACGTCTGCTGCCCTGTCCCTTCATTGCACTGCCTACCTGACAGGCCTCTCTCTACCTGCCTTACCCCGTACAGAAGTGCAGCTTCTTCACTAACGTCCAGTTTCTGCAGCCGGTTGCGGATAAAACCTTTGGTTTAACTAGGGTTCTATTTTTTTTTCTTGTAATTTTCTTTTTCACGCTTTCTTTTGTCTCTCTCTTTCTTCTTCGTTCTTATATTCTCTATCTACGGGCTCACTCACTCTCTCGCGCCAGTGCCATCCTTCGTTATCTTTCGATGGATACTCCGTTCTCTTTTTTTTTTTATCAACCCATAATACCCTCTCCTCCACTCGTCTATTGTCACTGTACCTCCTGTATATCTATATACTCGTCAATCGACCTACAGAGTCTTTCATTCGAAGCGGCAACATAATCGTTGCTCTCGTTTCACGTCCGCCTTGATGGCTGCTCGTTATAAATCTTCGAGACTCATGCGACTCGGCGACGCTGATTCCTCGGGACGCCTGGCCGTCCCTCGCGTTACCGCAGGATAGACGCTGGCTCGACGGGACTTCGCGACGCGTCCCACATGCATCTGGCGCACGTAACCTGCAAGTCGGCTGGTAATTTTATATGGCTGGATCGCGTGTCCTTTCGCGATTTTTTGCCGAATGGCCCGGCGAGGATAAATTGCATTTCGAAACTCTTGCATACATGCGTATGTGTAACGTACGTTGGAAGGGGAAAAAAATGTTAATTTTTTTTTCAAAATATTACTCTATGCTTTAGATTGGAATGTAATTTTTTTTTTATTTTGTAATATAATGCATATCGAGGACGTTGACTAGCTCGGGTATGTACGTCTAGGAGTATACTTTACCATCGTCCGATCTATGTTCCGCATAGTTCGTGCTTTATGGACTGTATATAAGTATATCGTAGGTATTGGCTGTATTCGCCGAAAGCAGCTGGCGTGACGACGGAATTTTTTTATTTTCAAAATTCCATCGCTCTGTGTTATCCCATTGTCTCGTTTAACACGGCCGAGCAGCGTTCACGAACACCGGACTGCGTAGGTCCTTTTCATCGATGCGATTCGCACGCGTTCCTTATGCGCGTCACGTATAACGTACACGGGAGTGGAATCGAGGAACGCCGGATATGGAGCATTAGCGAAACCTCTTGCGCTACGTCTCTCTTGGTTTCTTTGTGTCTCTTTTATTTATTTTTTACTCCTTTATTATTGTCGCTCCTCGAAGCTGCCCCGTCCTGTCGCGACAGTGACAGCAAAAGTGCACGCAGCATGAATGAATCCCATTGATAAATTCTCGGTCGGTCGATTCAACGAATTGCGTATCGGTGCACTCGAAGAGAATTTTGTTTTGCTCTTTTCTGACCTTTTTTTTTATTATTTTATTATATACACAGGTCGTCGTGCTCGAATTCGTGCGTAGCGACTAACTTTTTTTTTTTAATATTTCAATGAACACGGAGCCCGATGAACCGTGTTATCGTGTGATTCGTAGTAAAATCAAGCGTGCTGCCGTTACGCGGTAGCAATTTCTGTTATCAATGTAATATTGTGCACCGAGTGGTCCCCGGAAGTGCCTCGTTGACTCTTGGTGCGCCGCTTCATTGGTACATCCGGCGCGATGGTTGCCCGGTACACAATAACTTGATACACTTAAAACCAGTCGCAAAGAGAGAGTCCGTGTGTGTGTGCGAGAGAGAGAGAGAGAGAGAGAGAGAGAGAGAGAGAGAGAGAGAGAGAGAGAGAGAGAGAGAGAGAGAGAGAGAGAGCTGCCAGCTTCGGTTAATTTACTTGCCAACTTGTGCCATTGTCCACTTCTTGCGGTAGACGCACGATCGTCTTGGGTTAGGTTACAATGAGACAGTGCAACCGTGAGGAGATTATCGTGCATTATCGAAGACCTCGTACTGCACCGACTATACCCTTAAACGGTTACCCGGCATGCACTTTGCATAAGTACCGGCAACACTTTACTCGAACGTCCTCTTTAAATAACACGTGTTACGTACGGGCGCAATAACGTGTGCGCGAGTGCATCGGAACAACCATGGACAGTGATTCCGATGCACTTGATACGCTTAAAAAAGTGCAACCACCAGAGCTCATTGTACCGAGACGCGTTCGATGCACTTACTGGCACTTGCATCGAGTATCCAACGCGAAGCGTTGCACCCGTGAAAAAAATTTATTAATGCAATGTAAGTGCGGTCGATGCATTTTTAGCGTATAAGTAACCGTTGCGTGGTGCGATGCACTTTTTATTTATTTATTTTTTTCACTTGCACTTACACGGCCTGGCCAACGCCGCGCGTTTAATATACCGCGTGGGTACTTGCAGTATGGAGTCTAATGAGAAAATTGTCGGATTAATCCTAAATGGTTTTACAAGCCTTCTCTTCGTACTTAACATTTTTAATGCGCACGTCGCACTTTGCGTGCGCGTACGTTCACACTACGTAACCGCCTAGACGCTTCGACTCGCTTGTGATTCGATATGCTATTCCATCGGCTTCGCTTCGTTTACCCATTACGAACCGCTTTAAACATCCCGTCACGCGGTAATATTACCGCGAAAGTAACTTAAAGTGTGTGTGTATATATACGTGTGTGCATGTGGTGAACAGATTACACATGCATCGTGTGTATAAATTTTTATATATATATATTTATATATAATACACTGGTACGTTATCTACTCTGGTAACGACCTGCGGAGGGATCTTACAGATCGTTGTCGTCATTACCACCTGATAACGTATGCACGTGATACCCATATGTGTATCCATACGGGGTAACGGAATATCCATGAGATTACGGAAAAAAGGTGTGGACGTGGTTTAAGACCGTGAAGTCGCGGTCATCCAAAGGAGATCGAGAAGTCGTTAAGGGGGATCCAATATCGCGTATGAAAAATATGACCGCCACTTTCTTTCACGTATGCATACGTACGTTACGTGCGTGATCGTCGTATGACAGCCCGTAGCTCAGGTCGGAGTCCGATTATATATCTCTTTGACGTTTCATTTAACGATACGTCGGGGCGCTGTTTTTAGAAAGTGGCTGAAAAAAAAATATTTTCTTTTACGAAGTGAAATTTTTTTTCCACGTAATTTTGGGTCTATTTATCTTCGCTCTCAATTTTCATTTATCAAGCCTGCGTGGGACAGTTGGGAGACTTTCAAGACTCGCTGCGGTTAACTCGTGTACTCTTGGGATCTCGTGGTTCTCTTGTGAACGCGCCACCTCCTGCTGTCGCGCCGTGACGGTTTTGAGGTTAGCTCGCGTATGAATTTACGTTCGGGCGTCTTGTTTTTAATGATTGCGCTAGAGTCACGGAGACGACCGTGGGGACGGTGCGGGAGGAGGAATTATTTTAAAAGATTATATATGTATATATACACTTAATAATAGATTCTCGTTGCACGACGGAACACGCGTTTTGTCTGTTAATTTATTTTTTTTTTTTTTGATTCTCCGCGCGACCGGCTGGTTTACCGCGCGGCCGAAATTATGCGTTTACGCCGCAAGGGGTCCCCTGGGTCCTCTGCCGTATATTCTTAATTCCCGGAGCGCGATGCATAATTCTCTTCGGCGTATCCCTGTTCCTTCTCGGTTCTCCTTGTCCGACATATCCATATCCCGTGTACGCACTGCTTACGTGGCTGGTGCGACGTTTTCACGGTGGCTACAGAACCGTCTGTTTTCTCATTAATATCGTTTATCCTCGTCGCCCCGATTCGTAACGTGGAGCGGCCGTCGGTTTTGAACGTCGCGCAGCCTCTGGGCCCCTTGGCCGAGAGATAAAGGGCACCTGGGTCGAGAAAAGGGCCCGATCCAAAGAAACAGGGGCCTCACCACGCCACGGTATAATATGTTGCACAACGGGTGTCCCGTGTACGATTGGTCGGGAAAGACAGACAGAAAACTAGGTATCATCCTTAACTTAAGTATGGTTACCGACGCTACTGCATCAGGCCCTTCCAATTGACTGTACCCCCCTTTTTTTTAAGGTGATAGGGGGCCCTACATTATTTTCCCTTACTCATTTCACTCCACATTAGGCCCTCTCGTCTTGTGTCTCTCAGTACTATGCCGTCGCGTGATCCTCTCGTCTTTATGTGATATGTATAGGTATATGTACTTCGTCACGAGATTGACCGTAATTTACTTGACGCATGCGCATACGCGCACACGGTTATACCTCTATATTACCTGTATAGTTCACTCCGTATTTGATTCGCCTACCGGTTTTCGTTCTTAGTTGCGAGATTGCAGAAGCGTCTCACGTAGATATCGCTTCGCCTTATTGCCCTTCCTCCCTGTCCCGGCGTCATTTACATATAAACGCTATCCAATCCCATTGAGGTAGACGCCACTTGACAGCGAACAATTTATCCGAGTAATTTTGTTGTTGTCTCTGAAACTCGGAACTCGGGTACCACGATGCATCGGTACGGTCCTGCCTTACTCAAACAGAGAGTGGGTACCTATGCTACAATAACCTACGAAGTCACGAAGTTTCCAATTTCATTGTTAATGATGTTTGGACGCGGCTCGATCTCCATTGAAGAAGGGTCCTCGAGTCGAGAGCGTATTGGGACAGGATGGGACGATTGTTCGTCGGTCCCTTTTCCAGGGCCCATTTTCTTACCCTTGAAACAGACTGGCGGGTCCTGCATTTTCTTAACGATTTTGTCTCCGTATGCGCCCTCTTGCTCTTCTTTCTTGCTTTCCTTGCACCCCCTGCCCCGTCGCTGTCGCCGCCACTGTCCGTTACCGTGGTTACGGTGTCGTTAATTTTTTTTTTTTCGTCAGGATCAATGAGATAGCAAGAACGATGGTTCTATCGGGATCATCCTTCGTATGACGCTGGGCCGTATTATAAGGCCCCGATTCGCCCCCCTAGTTTTAATAATCAATAATTTTCCTACATCCCCGTACTCTGGGGCCCCGAGGGCTGCACGTGTGCGGACCGTGCCGCGATCGTGCCTCTCCGACGGTGGGTAACTCTTGTCCGTGGAGCATCGTAAGGCCCCGTATGGCCCTTTTGGGCCACGAGGGTTCCGCACGGTCCATACTACCCAAGGCTGGGGACCCACTCGAGACGCTGTATCTCTTGTGTGTTCTTTTATTTGACAACCCGGAGCCGCATGAGTGTATCTAAGAGCGTTTCTGTACCATAATTCGTGAATTTGGGCCTTACCTAACCTAACTTAACTTGGAAACCTGACATTAGCTATACTTTATCAGGTGAAAAAAAAAGTTTTACCACAACTTGATCATGATGGGGTTCGGTTACGTTGTATTAGGTTTACCACAGTTAAGAGAAACAAAAAGAAATAATGAATAAGGCCCAGATAGCGCGAAAATACTACAAAAACAAATATACCGCCAGGAACTTCTCGTGTTTCAGAGTTCTTGGGTTTCTATCAATAAAACCTAGCCTAACTTCCGCTTCCACCTGGTTGGAACACCTTACCAACCTAACCTATCCTGACCCGACCCGACTCGTACACATGGCCTATCGGATGACCCTACCCGCCTGCAAGATGTTACGATCAACCACGAAAAATCCCTTTGAGATTGTTTTTCTTTTTTCTTTCTTTCTTTCTTTCTTTCTTTCACCACGCGTGACCTCTCTGATTTTTCAGTGACCTCCTACCTCTCCACGCCATTTCTTTTTTCTGCTCCACATACTTCTCACACATCTGTCTCTGCTATCTATCGGTATCTCTGCTATCCTCGGCACGCTGCAACCTCACCCGTGACTCGTAAAAAGCCTCTTCCTTCGATCCTCTCGCCCGTGGTAGGTACTTGGAGGAGGAATGAAATCATACTGCATCAGGTCCCAGCTCCCTTTATGCACGACACGTTCAATTTGCATACATCGCTCGGTCTCGAATCTCGGCCCCAGGCAGACCGGGCTAATTCGAGACGATATGAATACGAAATCGACGACCTTACACGGTGCGATCGCGTACTTTCTTGCCTCTGGCCAAAATTATCTATTCGTGCTCCGGTAGGCGGCTCCCCTAGGGAAATAAAACTTTTTATTATTTCATTTTGAATCTTCGTCGAAACTGTCTTAAAAATATCGACCGTAACCAGAGATCGCGTATTTACGTGAAATGAAATTCGTCGCTGGGTAATTTTTACTCGATGGTTGCGCAACGAGATTATTATTATTATTTTTTTTTATTTAATCTCAAAGACGAGCTATCTGGTACCTCGATGAATAAGACGGGCTATAATACCTTCCAGGAAGCTCTCTCTCTCTCTTGGACGTCATGGACAATTTACGCCGTCCGGCAATTTACAGGCGTACCGAAGGCGCACGGAGTATCTCTTTCAAGAAGATCGCCGTTTTCTACGACCCCCCGCTGTAATTATGATCTTATTTTAGACACCTGAATATCATCCAGCTACGTCCGTCTGTCTGTTCTCACTCGTGCGATAGTTTCGCAAGAAAACGATACGCCGGTGCATCACGTTTCTTCCCTTTTTCCCATATCACTTCTTAACCCTATCTTTCCGTATCATTTCAACCTGATATCAAGCGCAGTAGTACGATAGACCTTGGGGATGCATTGGGCTCGATGCACTCGCTGCAGTTGTGAACGCCTATAGGTATACCTGGTGGATACATATACGAATACAACGTGAAAGTACAGCGGCGTATACCTGTACCCTTTAACGCAAGCAGAGCAGTGGTTACGGCTAAATTGCATCGTGCGATTAGCATCTTCCTCTTTGGGTTGGCAGCACTTGCTTGTATACGCATTCACGATTGCGTGACTCTTCGGGTATAAGTTAAAAAAAAAGAGCCTGTCTTTACCTGGAATACTTATACCAGCTTCCTTGAGCTCTCGCGTGGCTCGACGGTCCTGTCTTGTTTTATACGCTTACAGCGAACCGCACCCATCACATTTCGCCAACGTTACCTCGGCTGACTTCGGCATCGGTCGGCCATTTTCGGATCTCACGTTACAACGTCAAATTGCACGTTACTCGCTCCTGCCATGTCTGACAGTTGTATACCACGCATGTCTCGGGGCACTGAGTGACGTCTGGTCGGCCCTGCTATTCGCTCGCAAGTGCTCACGGGACTTTGTGTCTTTCTTCGTGCGCCATTTTTGGCCTCGCTTCCCGTCTTCGTCTGCTGTTTATATCCAAAGTCGGACACGTATCGCTCGGGTTCTTCGACTCGCACGAAACACGGAATTGAACGTTTAATATGGTGGATTAAATGGCCCGTGGCCGTCGGCGTCGCGTGGGTAGGAGACGCGTAGGCGTCGGACCACGATAGCTCATTAGTTCTAGGTTGACTAACGTGCGGTTACGCGCACGCGTAACCCGGTACGTTTTATCGTTGGGTACTGATATAATTGGATAATTATGTAAAGCCTGACAATCTTGAGGTATTTTTCTTATCTTCAAAAACTATACCCAAATTTGAAAAAAAAAAAATTTCGTCACGCTGGTAAAGAATAAGAACAGGATACTTGAATTATTGGTATTTTTTTTTCTTTTCACCAGTAACAAACTTACCGAGTGCTGCCATCGCTGGCGAATTGGCGAACGATCGATATGCATTTACAATATTGTATGTATGTATATAGAGAGCAACAGGTAGATTCATATTTCGGTTAATTAATGCACCATCTCAATTGCCCAGTGGAAATCTTCAATGCTCGGGACTTAATACGTTTGCGGTGGTATGTTGGTACGAACATTTTTTTTTTAATTCACCGGAGTGCCTCGCTCGATCTTAATGGATCAACGATCCATTCGATCGAGTCTGATATTTCATTAGTTACATTCACGAGATCAGAACCGATCGCTCGAGCCCACTCGTATTCAACGATCGATCGATCCACTTGAAGGAGTGTCTGTGATCCAATAGAAATTCGTAGATCGTACCAGATGGATCGGCCACGCCTATTTCACAGCAATCCACCAGCCCTGACCTTTTGTACTCAATATTTTAAGACATATATAGTATATAGCGGGATTTTTATATTGAAATAAATATCAAGTTGGTATTAATCTATGCCTGTACAATACATAGCTAATAGCCATAAGATCGACCGATTTCATACGACTTGTCGTGGCCTACGCGATCGTCTCGTTAATCTGTTGCCCAATTAAAAAACATCCTGTTAACGAGGAGCTGGTCGTGGCCGTAAAAGCATCGGTGAAGAAAAAAAAAAAAATAAAGCTGGAGCATTTAAAATCTCGGCAGGATGTGACGTAAGAGATCGAAAAGGCCAGTTTTGCTCGACATAAAAGAGGCAAAAAAATCAATGTAAAACCAACGCATTTACATAGAACGTACATACGATCTACATAATTCTCGATCGGATCTCGCTTTGATTCTAGAATCGGCTCGACTGGTGATTTTCTATTAATTAAAATCTCACTGGAAATCTTGACTATTCAATCCGCTTAACCAAGTCGTCCTATCCAGTAGACTGAATCGCCTGCGAATATCGCACCGCTTATGTCCCATACAGTCACCATAGAAAATCTATCAATGGTATCAATCCGATTCCAATATGAGAATCAATCCATAAATCGACTCCCATAACCCTGTCGTTCCTTTCCATCAGGTTTTATTACGAAGCGGTTATAACGTGTGAACCGAGCAGAGTATATGGGGGGTAGGTCGTACACGTCAGAATTATATGGCAGTCATACCAGGGGTGGCATATACCCATGGCACCCCCATACTCGCAATTAAGTAACCGGTCACGCATATATCGCCATATGTGTACCATCTCCAACCCCTCGTGTAGATCGCGTGGCCACGGGGACCCATAATGCTTTTGCCCGTATACAGGGTTGACTGTAGAACTTTTCCCACGGCGTGGATATGTCGCGCGTATGGGGACCAACCACGTTATTACCATTGGCTCACACGCATGGAGTTTGCTGACCCTTTAACATCAAGTTACGGTGCTCATGCCATGGGGGTTGGGCCCTTATTTTCATGGGCCCTGCGCACCACCTTGTTCCTACCTATATCCTCTTAGTGCTTACTCCTACCGTATCTTCGTACCCACTGTCTTTGCTTCTGTTCCCATACTGTGCTGTTGGTATCACTGCGCATCTGCCCTCGGGTTACTATTAACTTCTTGACGACCGTGTTAGCGTGCAGCGCCACCTCTCATTTCCTGCAGGAAACATCGGGCCGTCCTTTATTTTTAACCTATAAAACAAATTACACGCTATACATATATATATGGAATTCCAGAGGCTTACGTGGAATCGTAAATTAATCTTTGTTCGGTAATTAAAAAATTTATTACTATTTTTTTTGCCCTCATTTTACGTTCGTAAAATGTCTTAATTTTTATTTGTTTTAATATTCGTTATAGTCACGTCTAGGCTAATCGCTCGTATGATTTATGCCGTTGTACGTTATAGAGTGTGTATGTGTGCGTATGTATGTATATATATGTATACATGTGATATGCCTTTCACGATCTTCACGAATCACGATCTCCGTTTAATCTCAAAGTATAATAATCGCTCTTTAAGCGTCTAGGGCGCTTTTCAAGCCGTTACGAAAGCGTCGTTAGACCATTGCTCTGTACACGTCTGTTGTCGGTAACTCGCGGCGTGACGCGAGACGGAAGGTAAATCCGACGGAGTTCATACGCAGATAGACGAGTGGTCGCGGAAGCCTCGTGTTCCTTTTAATAATGAGACGCTCGTAGAGCAACGGCAATTATCAAAGTTTACGCGGCCAAATCATTAGGGAGTTACGATTATGACGCTGCGCGATAACGAGGCTACGACTTACCGACGGAGCGAACTGAACGTTTTTGAAACGGTGATTAACGATGATTAACGACAGTTGTTCCGCTCGCGGGGAGCGACGGTTCTTTCTTATTCCTTTTCAACTATTACCAAGCCATTTGTCATGCATTGTTCGTGAAACGATTCGATTATTATATGATTAGGAAAGAGAGTGGGTGATGAAAAAAAAAAGATGGCGGCACGATATATTATTTATATTTAACGTAGAGGACACGAGCAATGCCGGGTTAGCATTGCGTGTGATTTTTGTAAATTATCAAAATTACAAATTCTTTCGACTTTCGAGCGCTCACGGCTTCTCGGAATCTCTCGACGGCTTTCGAGCCAACTGTAACGATTCTTGCTCGGTCGTTATTAAATGTGTTTGGACGCTTTATTAGGAACTCGGAGAAATATGTATTTTCCTTGTGTACCTTCTCGAACTTATATCCATATGCAGGGGGGGACACAGTCCCTTTCATAATTTTGTCCGACGCTTCTGAGGTTGGTACCGTTTGTTGACGTTGCTGCCGTTGTCGTAACATCGACTCTCGAAAGATAAAGGATGGAGGATAAGAAGGAGACAAAGATAACGTAATTTGGTCAAATTTAAACATCCGGCGTATATGGACACGAGAGCTCTACTGACGTTTACACAGTAATTAACTTCACCACACCCACGTCTTCGTCACACCACGCCCCGAAGTTGGCTGCAGTCGGTTGGCACTTGGTGGATCTTATTCAGGAGTATCCTCATAGGGTCACGCATAAATATCCCTAGCATTGACGTGCAGGCATTCACGGACTTTACCAGGTCTGTGTCTGTCTTCCGTTTACAAGGGTGGTCACTGAAAGGAAAACAGTGTTTTATCACTTAGAAAGAAAAAAAACTAGAAACACCTATCGGTCCTTCGTCTTCGAAAATCGTAACACAAAGTTTCATTGTTATGGATTTAAATTTCATCCCCCCCCCCTTGTTTCCACAAAAACGTCTTCGCTCCTGTTACTCTACGTGTTTTACCCCATTGCTGTCTAATTGGGGGGGCTGGTCCTCAGACTACTATCCCAGTTAAGCTAAACCGCCAATTAGCACCCCCCGATAGAGACGGCCCTGGTGTATCCAGACAGTGGCGCCCTGAACGGATGAACTAAAGAGTGCACTTGAGCTTCTGAAAAAATTATTGTCTTGTGTTATCGCTCAAGTGACGGGTTCTGTTACGCTTGGAAGAAAGTGTTGATGGGAATGAGGGACGCCATTGTTCGAAAATGTTGAGTCAAGACGGGGTCACGGATTATTGTAAATTGAACTACACGTCCTGCGGACGTTACCTCTAAAAGGGAAACGCTGTACCGACTACGCGGTATACGAAGTTTGGTACGACCTAACCTATGACGTCCTGAAATTCCAAAATTTGTTCAGGTTCGACAATTTTTATTATAATTTTTTTTAACGAATAGATGATTAAGTGATTTTAATTTTACTCGATCAATAAAACTCTTCTGATCGATCATTATCGTAATTTTCTTTTATCGTGATAGCGTCACGATCGTTATCGTTCCTCGTGACAACTGCATCTCGGAATTGCAGCCGTTATTATACAGTAGTTCCTGCGTTACTCACGTCGCGTAAAGAGTGAACGCGTCATTATGCACGCACGTACGTATGGTACAGTTTATGCATAGCATGCTATAGTACTTGCTCGACGGTGCCATTAAGGTGGAACGTATTAATGATGCAGGCAATGATGCTGGAAGGAATGACCACCCGTGGGCCCTGCTGCACTAATAGTGCATCCTGACCGCTTGACTATTCGTTAAATCGCTTCCTGCATACGTTATGCCGTCGTCTGTCGCGCTATCATATATCATGACTCGGTACATGATTTTGTACGTCAGATTTAATTTCCAAAAAAATTTTTTCCCTCCTCTCTTCCTCACTTTCTCTATGACAGTCTTACGCGAGATGTTAGTATAGGAGAAATTAAGAAAGAGGGCGGGGGGAGGATTGTTTGGGTAAAAAAATTTAATGATTTTTTTTTTTTCGTATACGTGACACACACTTGTGAGTGGTCACATTATTTGTGAATATCGTGGGAACGGGGAATGGAGGTAGAATGATTAAGAGGGAAAGGTAGAGTGCTGTTTTATTAATGGTAAAAAATTTAAATTCATAAAATAATTTTACGCCGGACTCGTCGTGGGCGTGCGTGATTTATGGATTAATTTATTGATTTCATATTAAGCACTTGTAAATTTATTTATTGGATGCATTTCAATGTCGTACTTGAACCGGTTGTCGATACCTGTATACGGTACGTTTTTTCTTTTTTTTTGGAAAAAAAAGTTATTAATCGACATCATACGTTTTCTTCTTTTTCAGGTGGTTCTGCCACTTCGACGACGACAATTACGTGAACGTGCCGCGATTACTGAAACTCCTGGACAATTACAATCCGCGGGAGGATTGGTACCTCGGCAGACCGTCGATTCCAGCGCCATTGGAGATCGTACGGCAGGGCCCGGAACCATCGAAGCGACCCGTGAGTTTTTGAAGACGCAGTCATTATTTTTCTTAATTTCACGAAAATTTGGCTATCGGCAGTCACGATCTCACGAGGAGTCACGGTTATAACTGAAAATCATGTTAAGAAGAAATCTCAGGCATAATTTCAAGAATAATCGAGGACGCGGTCGTTAACGTAAAGTGGGTCCTACTGTCCGAAATGCGGCAGGCCCCCGCCTCTCTTCCCCTTACTGTAATATGGATAAATTATAAATTCGAGGACGTATATTTACGAGGTACACGTCGCGATATAATCATCGACCCACAGCATCAATCAGTGGAATACGTCGATCTTATCATATACGTCTGCCACACCGCAGTCATTAATCCTCGCCTCCGTAAGGACCCAAAATAAACTAACCCCTCCGCGTCTACAGTCATCGTAACGGCCATATATCCAGAGATACTCATAGAAACGCACCGAGGACATCAGGTACACGGTTATCACGAAGTAAACAAATTTTCTTGATTTGGTTACACAGTTCATAATTAAAAAAAAACCCCACGCTCATCTCGAAAGATGCTGAGACGCTGAGGAATGATCTAAAACGATCTGTTTGGTTATGTACATTTTTTGTTGTTCGTTTCTCCCAAAGTCAGATTTACATTGCGCCACTCCTGGACTCCCGAGGATGTACCACGTCAAATGAGTCTAATCTCGTTGAGAATCAGCCGTTTAAGCGGCCGAGTCCGGTGGTTAAGAACTCCTGGCTACGTTTGTCCAGGTGAAAGGTGGAAGGCGAGGCAAGTAATGTCTGTCGGACATTTAATATGAAACTCGTTGATGATTTGCGGTAACGTCCTTCGCTTGTTGATGTTCGCTGCCAAGGAAGCAGAGGCGAGGCTGAAAGTCGTGTCTGGTCGAGACCTCCGAAGACCAGGGTGTGGTCGCGGTTCGCTGCCGTTGCTATCCTTATTGCGGATTAGGTTAGAGGATTCCTGGAGATTTATCTTGCGGGAGGTCGTTTTAATTTCCTGGATGCTCTCGGGGTCCGAGGATTACAGTCAAGTGGCCGGCAGGAATTCCAAGACGGGACGATCGAGCACGTCGTCGCTGTCGCGTAGATTGTTTTTTGTCCGGGAAAATAGAAAATTTTTAAAAGTACCGTTAATTAAAAATTGCCACCATTTAAAAACGTGGGTTGAATGTTATTAATTAATATAACGGGTATCCACCTTATGAAGATATCCCACCGGCATGAGAGACCCACGTCGAGAGAGCCGAGACGCTGCAAGAATATAATTAACTGTGCACTGGAAACGAAATCAATCTGTATCGTTACGTTGCATTTTTTTACCTTCTTCCTGGGCATAATTGCACGAGCATATTGCACCACGCCTCGGGTGAAAGGTGCCTGCGGTGGTAAAAGAGAGTGTGCGGATAAACGGCATAGCAGTATAGTCGAGATTATACATATGTCTGTATATATATATATTCGGAACGGGTACTGAATTCCTGTATAAGACGATCGCGCACCGATAACCTATCGATGAACTGTGGAACAGGAACTTATTATTGTAGGTTAGAGTAACGGTGGCCCCACCCGGGGTTGCGGTTTTACAAATGAAAATGGTAACGATCTCTAGACTTACGAGCATGACAATACAGCAGACCGACGGGTATCGAGGACTTTCGAATTAGGGTGCCGTCCGCAACGTAGATATCACTCTTGGAGGAATTGTTAACCAACAGTAAGCGACGGAGGAACGTGACTACGGTGCTCCCCATCAGTAAGGATGTCGTAAGCCGCTGGTCGCCGACACGCCTAACCAACTTGAATGGCGGCATTGTTGTCGAATGGAATAGCAATCCCCATTACTAATGGTGTATACTATCCGATAAACGCAACCGCGCACGAGAATAGCCATACACGAGGACTCTCGAAGCTCAACGAGATTCCACGGATAACGACATGGCGTGATGACGTATTTTTACGCGAGGAGATCTTCCAAGACCATTTACGTCCTAGAGTTACCTCTCTTTGCTTCTTCCTTTCATTTTTATTTATGGTTTCCACGCAGTCTTTCTCCTCGTGCTTTATTTCTTCTTCGCGTCATTCGCATCGACTCGACGACTCGGTGTTATTGTTATTGTCGCGGCGCGATCGCGGGCTCTCGTATCATTTCCAGCCGGCATAACGCATCGGTCGTTTATTTTATTATTTCTCGACTGGAATATCGAGAGCTGCTGCACTCCGTGATTTCTTGCGAGTCGAGAGAAGAAAAGCGGACTCGAGACGATTTCATAGCGCGTCTCTAGGTACTACGTCGGGAACTAGATCGCCGGCTGACGGCAATCGGATGGCCTCGGTCTCCCTCGGGTCGTTCCGTCTCGGCTCGTGTCTCCTCGCCGGCGCTCGGGGCTATTCGGTACGATTCTAAAGACCTATGCGTGTCTCTGCAACTGGGCCAACGCCACTCACTCGCCACTCAAGTCTATGCTCTCAGCGCGAGAGGTCGTGCGTCCCTCGGGCGACTGAGAATATCCTACGGTAAACCATAGGTGGCCGCTTGACGTAGCTCCGACAAGCAACTGCCGCGGGAAGGCAGTAAACCTCCGTCTTCCAGCAGCAATATTAATCACTCGGCTGCCGAGAGAGGCCAGCCCAGCAGTTCCTGCCAACCCAATGGACTTAACGTTCAAGCCTCTCGTCCATGAAATACGGCCGGTTTTATTAAAACGATCTACTATCGCGGTCCCGGTATACGTATACTCGTGGCCACCATTCGTCTCCACGACCGATTACCTTATGAACGGGAACAGCCTTAATTGAGAGACTTTCAGTCGTGTTTTTTTTCTTTTCTTTCGCATTCGATTTACGCAATTTGGACGATGGGCGTAGCTCGTCACTCGTACACGTGTAGTAAGTTGCTCGTAATAATTGTCTGTTTAACCCGAGGCATCGTATCCTGGGCTGTGTTAATCACGTAAATTTAAATTTCGCGGGGATCGAGCTCTTAGTTACCAAATCGACCGCATTGGCGCTACTTTCAATTTTACCAAGAAGACCCGAGGAAAATCGCACTTGTACGTCGCGGTTTGTACGCATACACGCGGATGTGCACCACATGTCAGGCATTCCGTGGTCGCAATTTTTTTCCTTCCCTCTTATTTAATAAGACTCGCATTTCTCAGCCGTGCAGACACCGTCGATCGTCTTCATCGTCGTATGGCTGCAGTCGCCAGGATCCAAGATGCACCCCTGTACCCCAGCTTCCCTATTGCATCCTGATGCACCGGTGTGGCTTTATGGGGGCCCCTCTGTGGTTTTGAAACTCGAATCGATCGTCAAGTAATAACCATGTATCATAAAGAGAATTATCTCGAGCGGTCCAGCCGCCTTGGTTGCTTGTGCGCTCGTTCGTTTCTTGGCTACCTTCTCGCTGCCACTACACAATCAAGAGAGAGAGAGAGAGAAAGAAAGAGAGAGAGAGCCAAAGGAGATAGAGAGAACGAGAGAGATATGACCTATAGAGAAAGAACCGGTAATTGCGAGAATCGAGCGGAACGGAGCAATTATTTTCGCTGTGAAAAGCTCCTCTTTCTCTCTCTCTCTCTCTCTCTCTGATCGTTCCTGATCTTATTAACCCTCGCTGCAATTACTAACCACGCCGACTCTTGTTTCCGAATTAACGGCGAAGAGTCGCGATCCCCACTTCTTGAATAATTTAATGACTGGCTTTTCTTTTTCTCAACAATCCTTCTATCTTCTTTACGAGACTCTGTATGGCAAATATTGGCCTCTTTAAACTCATCATCGAAACGTTCTGCAATGTACGAACTGGTTATGTCAGTTTTCATACGTCTCTGTCAATTTCAATATATACTGTTTTTTAATCCAAGTCAGGTCGCTACTCCCTTTGACGTTGACGCCTTCGTGTTACCTTTAAGGCAGCGCCTGGTACGCGTTTTCAGTGCCGTCTCATCGGTTGAACGGAGTCAGAAAATACTGGCAGTCCGCGCGATATTATCGCAATGGGATCGTCTTCTTTTGGTGTGTCGTTGCGGCGGCTCTAATTGGTTTTGCATATAGCGGCCGCATACCGTGCATTTCGCTCGATCTGCCGGTACCGGGCCACGGCGACGCTGGCGCCGCGGAGAAGTAAGGAACTAAAAAAAAAGGCAAGGTTAAGATTGAGAGAATAAAAAAAAAGGAAAGGATAAAAGAGAAGAAGAGCTCTCGAAGGAGAAAATTGCCCAGAATGCGCTCGCCACGGTCTCCGTATGGCGTGAGTGCACCGATGCAACGGCGAGTTAAGCTAATTGCGTTAAGATAATTAAATCGGGAGCGCGATTCGCGTAATTGTCCGGCCCCGGAGCGGCTTTTCGCCACAATGGCTGCCATACAGTTTCTCTCTTCTGGACCGCGCTGCTGTCCGTAGGCGGGATACTTTATATCTGCTCGGAGATTTACGAGGAAGGAAAGCAGAGCGCCGGCCAATTAGCGAAAGTCCAACGAGCGTGGCTACACAACGAGTGTCGTGAATATTTTGTAAATATTTCTTGCGTTTTCTAAGGCCCCCCCCTTTTTTAAATTATTTTACAAATTCATCATACGCAACTGGAAACGCGTCCCTTCCAACACGCAGGAACCACGAACTCGTTCGCGAATAATCTCCCTGTCGCGCATATATTATTCAATTAAAAAAAATCTAACAGCAATTTCCAGCTGCCTGTAAAAGTTGTATTAAAATAATTTTTCATAAATTAATTACTCACCTAGAAAATAATTAATTTGCTAATTACCACCTATCGATACTCGTACCCCGTCTGATTATCGTATATCTATCCATTTCACAATTAACCCCTTCGTCCCCCTCTGTACCTCGGCCCACAAAGAACCCCGCCAATAAAAAGCTCGAATTAATGACACCCTGCCAAACTCGAATACCCATTGACGAATGCACGGCAGCGTATGCACCTGGGAAGTCATGCAGGCGCGTAAAAGCCATTAACATCGAGGCACGAGAAATCGCGAAAGATCGATAAATAAAAAAGTCAATCAATAAAATCCAAGAACGATCACAAGAGAACAAAAAGAAAAGTCACCATCACAATGGTAACTCGCGCGTAAGACAGAGAAAAGAGAAGCAAAGCCAACAATAGGAAAGAGGAAGCCGATACGATAGGGTAGAAAAGGATCAAAATGAAAAGGACAAAACCAAAGAGTCGTCCGTGACCCGTAACGGCCTCTCTGTATTCGCCGAGCTGCCAATGGTACGTACGTAAGTTGGCCGAACCCCTCCCGGAGCCAGTTCCCGGGGGCCCCACGTACGCTCACCTCCATTACTTCGATATTATTATACGGCCGCGCGATGCCGCCTATCTCTCGGGTACCATCTTTGTTTTTCACTGGCATCCGGTGCACCGCAAACTATCTCTCGCAATCTTGCAGTCTAGTTTGCTCCGGATGGGTGCCCACGGGTCCGTACCACTTCACCGGTCTCTCTCCTCGTCAACATCATCTTCGTCCCTGCGCACCTCTCCCAGCCTCCAGCCACTTCGCACGAAGAGCTGGACCTAACGAATGACAAAACATACTGCGAGAATCTGTTTACATACTGTATTTCACGTACAATTTTTCATTCTCTTTCCCACCAATTTAACCTACGCCAGAGTCTATCCAAGATCCGTCTCAAGGATTGGGTAACCGGGGAGACGAAGGTTGATTAAAAAAAAAAAACATTTTCTTCCTCTTACCAATCCCGACCGACTGCGTCCCGGCGTCCTTTACTCTTCTCCCGAGGACTATCGCAGAGCCCTGCTGCATTTGCATGCGGCAGACACGTGGCCGTCCGTGCGCTCAGCGCAGCAAAGTGGTTTCAACTTGTGCGGCCACGACAAGTGTCCTGTCTATTCAGCGTCCCTTCCCCCTGTCAGGAATCCTCGTATTCGTCTGACAAGCCTGCTGAAGTTAACTAGCTTCGTAGTTCACTTTAAGACCGGTACACAATTGGTATTACGAAGTTAACTGCGTGCATGTGGATTAGCCTTCGACTCCGCGCATGCGCAGTACGTGATTAGAGAGGTACCTGGCGAGTGGCAGTTGCATGTCCAATAAAACCCGACGGAACTGTCGGTTCGATGTTGCGGTAGCCCCGTACCAGGCTCTTTCGTCATCGGTTCAAATCGAACTGCGAGTTATCTGCCATCTGAAGTGAGCAGTGGGACACGAGCGGACAGGAAGTTTAGGTCGCAGCGGGAATCGATTTCTCGACGTTACAAATACGTCTGCGTACAAGTTCAACTCGTAAGAATTTTTTTAAAAAAAAGAAGTTAACCCGTAGGACTCGTAGGAGCGCTCCTTCGCCTCTTTTTCTCTCGAAACCGACCGGTGTTTGATCGATCGGCAAGATTTGTCGGACACACCGTAGATCTTCATCGCTACTTATAACCTCAACCCTGTACCGTGAGTTCCATTTTGAAACGTAACGGCCGTCGGCAGGAATCGAACGGGAACTCGTACTCGATCGTTCTTCTTCGTTCGCCTCGAAGATTCTTCGACTTCGCCACTTGATCTCGACTACCATCCTGTGTGTCTACTTGTGGTTACTGTCTTTAGCCGAGGCCTTTAAACGGGAGTGAAGGATCGATCGCTCGAGTTCGAATCGTTCGAAATCGATCGGCTAGACAGTCCCGCGTCTCCCTATTGTCGTAATCAATGATAAATTAGCGTGAATCCGTGACGTTATTCACTTTGAGAATTTTATCGAAATCGTTGCTCCTCCACGCGATAATCGATCCTGGATCGACTGTCAGATTCATTTATTATTATTATCTGATTCGGATTCGCCTTAGACTCGGATCTGTTAATCGCTGACTTGATTCTGATTTCTTCGTATTTTATTCGGTGTGTGTGTGTATATATTTCTCATTGCAAGGTGTCGATGCGTCTTTCCTAGGGGGTAGTTCAGATCAGGCTACACAGCATCCGTAATGTACCGTAGGGTCGTATCTGTTGGTACGTAGACTCGTAGGACGGTATCGGGTACTCTGATCTGTTCATTAGTCCTAATATACCAGCGAGCCACCCACTCTCCATCAGATTATTACCGAGTCATCCGCAGCGTTCGCGTTACGTTCACTTCGGAAATGGACTCCCTCGACGAGCTCGGAGCGTCGATCCTTACTTCGTCTCTACTTCGGCTTCGTTCTATTCCTCTTCATTTATTTTTATAAATCTTCTCTTGCCCCCTCTTCCCTTTTCTTCCTCCTCCAGCTGACTACTCCTATGCGACCTGACCCTTTACAATCATTTTTCTTCTCCGTTCTGGCTAACTCCTACTGCCATCTCTACTCTCCGACTTCTTCGCATCAGATCGTCCGATCCTTTCTGGTCTCGTTAGCGCCGGATATCGCGATGACGAGTCACGCGTTTCGACACTTTTTTATGGAGTCTATGGACTACCTGTATATATACGTTTGTGGTGGGTTTTTTTGAAGGAGAAAGGGGAGGGGGGGAAGAAACAGCAAAAAATTTTAATGGAGGAAAAATTTCTTTTTACTCGCAATTGCGGTTGATCAACTTTCAAATATTAATAGCCGGTCGAAGCTTATACGATAGATCGGAATCGATGGATCTTTTAGGAATGATCGTTTAGCAGGCTAAAAGGGATCGATATACAAGATAGGATCGCGATTCAGAAGGATCACTAAGCGATTATAATATCTTTGGGCTCTTGTAAGATCCAAGAAACGGTATAGCGTTCCCTGCTTTTGACCGTGTGTCAGAGTGGATGAAAAGGAGCGAAGAAATAAAAAAAAAAGGTTTTGAAGTGATAACGAAAAATCCAAAGATAGTCGAATCGGTAGTAAAATTTATATTTCGAATCGGACCAATCAGAGATACGTAATTGGATATAGGCGTCCGTACACGGACCCCCAGGTTAGGAATGTAATTAGTCAGAGAGCCGAGCATAATCTTGGGTCCCCATCGGTAGGTCCCTTCGTTACCGACCGAGAGATGAACGCGATTGCGCACCCCGAGATCCACCGATTGCCAGTCGTAAATACGCTCACGATAATTAAAATTACTGACTGATTGCTCCGGCGTTCCCTTTAGCCTCCTGGCAGGTGCTGATCTTGCTCGCGAGATCCTTACGGTCCGGATCCTTCTTCTTCGATCTTCGATTTATACAGCGTTAAGCTCTCGTCCCATCTGACATCAGGTTGGCAGGCTCGATCCGCAATCGGTCGCCCATATAGATATTCGCCAATGAAAACATTGATCCGTCACGATCATTACCCGATCCGTGTTAACGATCGTACCCGCTGTACTTTAAGTACCAGCCAAGATCGTTAGATCCCCAGCATCCAGTGCCTCCCTATCTTCTTGTGGCGCATGCCCCACCGCGATCATAATTATTAATTAACTCAACCGTAAAGATTCACGATAAACACATCCGCCACCCTCCTAACCATCTTACATCGTTACGCCGCCGTTTTCCATCACACATTTTTATACGTCACGTCGGCTACTGACGCACTACTAACTAACCCACGTATAACTACAGGACATCCCGACCACACGTGTCACGATCGAGAGAAACAAGCTGAACGTCTTGTTTTTCTTTACATCGAAGCGTGTTTTAGTTCCGATAGCCTTATACCTAGGTCCACCATTTCTGTTCAGTGTGATATATCCTTTAAGGTAGGACAATAATGATCACAGTAATGACCAATCTATGACGAACGATCAATATCGCTTACACTCGTCAGTGTCCTTATATCCCTTATCAGAAATCTTTACGTTTAACGTATTAATCAAAATTTGACTAACGTATGTATAATTTTGGGAAAAATTGATAAAAAAATTTTTTTAACAAAATTCGTATTTTCTTCGACACTGAACGCATTCGATTACACTGACGATGGCAAACGTTATGTCGTACTCATCGTTGCTAACGAGGTTTTACTCCGCAGACCTGTGTACCCACCCGTATGATTCTTGACTGACTGTATACGAGTCCTTTGAATCATTCAATTTACTACACGAGAGCCTCTTAAACTTAATTCAGTTTCTCACGAGTCGCCGTTACGTTTCACGTAGCTTTCGCGATTTGCGCCAGGCTTCTCGCATGCGAGTGGAACTTAAAAAGGGGAAAAAAATGAATACAAAGGTCATTGAGGACGCGCCTTGCCGTTGTATTCATTCGTAACAATAAGAAGAAAATACAAGGCGAAGCGTGACCCTTGCTTCGCGTATCCGTTGCGACTCGCATGCTGCTTCGTGACTCTGTACGTACATCCTACTTATACACTTATATATACAATGTATACACGTATATATTTCTGCATACGCAGTATGCGATTTAATGTTATTCAAACGGCCAAGTTGCTCTTATAAAGTCTGATACTATCAGTCGTTATCAGCCGTGTATATCTAATACGAATAACTCCCATCTTGCAGCAGAGAGGACAGTCACACCTTTTCCTTTGTTTCAGCCCAATTAACACGTATATATGCTGTATAAAGATTGCAAGGAAATGCCGATCATTCTTATTCTGGTAGTCCTTACCAAACGTGTACAGTAGAGAGTTTCAAGTCAAAAAAAAGCATACCAGTAAAATCGAACAGGGGGTAGTGCCTGTATAAAATTGATATTCAGAGAATGAAAAAGAATGATATAAAATAATTACGCTTACCGCATAGTAGATAAACAGTGATTATAGCGTTATTCCGTATAGACCGTTTGATGCTAGAGATCCTTATCTATATTGCAGCTGCTGTAGGGTCATAAAATAACAAGTCGATATTCCTACGTGTAACGGGAACGATGCACTGGTTACCCGTGGAGATGGGTTTGTGTCCGTGCTAGCGGCCAGAGATACGCATGATACGTAAGTGAGGTTAGGGTATAGGAGAGCAGAGAGCGAGGGCGAAACAGTTTCCAATGGTGTCAGGACGAAACTGTTCGAAACTCAGGGAATGTAAACGGAGTGTTTTCCTATCTCTCTTTGCCTTGCCGCTGCTGGATATGGTCGATGGTATCAGAGCCTGTTTAGCTCCTAGAGAACGTTTTAATAGTCTTAAAGTACAATCGCCACGAGGCTATCGTGGCAACGTGCCCAGTGCCGTGTCTATAGGACGGGTTCGTAACTCACGTCGGGTTACGCCCCCGTGCGGAATAACAGAGAATCATTTCTAAAGGCGAGTCCACGGGTCGGCGAGAATGAAAGTGCGTAGGATATTTTTGTTGTCGTTGTGTATGTCGATTCTGGTACTGGATAGGTTGCCGGTAGAGATATCGGGTGATACCGGAACGATGGTTTAATTAGTTTTTTATTGAGAGGGAAAATGAATAATTAATTACGAGGTTAGGGGATCTCTAATGAACACGTAAGCAAAATGGCCGATCGTTTCGTGATCGGTTGGAATTATTGCATCAAAATCGGGTACCCCGGCGCGGACGATCGACAGTTCAGCCTTCATTAATCCGTCGGATGATTAATCGAGTCCATGTAGCCTATGGCTTTAAGAGCTTACTGATAGTGTGTAGCAATACATGTGTGTGTGTATGTGTGTATTAACTAGAGAGATTGGAACGTAATTAATGCCTTATGTAATTATTTGATGCGCGTCCAATTTGTCGGGCTGGATTCTCCGCTATGCCGGCTCTGGTAATAATCTCGGCACTGTGCTTTGTCCGTTGCAGCAGAAGGTGAAATTCTGGTTCGCTACGGGTGGCGCTGGATTCTGCATCAGTCGGGCTCTGGCACTGAAGATGATACCTGTGGCTGGGTGAGTTGACTGGCAATTTTTTTAATACTTTTTTTTTAGTTATATACTACGTATTCACGACTGTTTGAAAAATAGCATCGTTCCAGGAACGATTTTTGTTTCGATATATCCTAGCGATATTGGGACTGTCGAAGCACAGTCGAATAAGGCCCCTATGGGTCGGACGAATAATGGGACTATGAGAATTTTTAATTATTTATTTTTTTGTGCTTCCCTTTCTTCCCTCGTACCTACGTTCTTTCGCGCTCTTCCTTCCAATTTGTTAATCGGCTCCTATCGGTAACGAAGATTAGATGCGAACTGATCCAGGAATCAGGTCGAGAATCAATTTTGCTTTTTTTTTCTTGATCATCCGATTACCTTTTTTTTTGTTTGTTGCTTTTCTTTCCTTCCGCTTCTTTCCAATGGAGGAGTTGGGCCAGTTTTTCTCGTGACTACCGTATAACGTGTACGATCTGCTTCCATCGGCCACCTCGTTCTATAGCCTATGGGCGATCGAGAAACTTTTTCTCGACACACGTGGAGGAATCGTTGAACGATCGGTCACGCATAACACGCGTCCTTGTAAAGCAGCCACTCGCGCGCGGTCCGCTCGCGCTACGAAGCGTGAAAACGCCCATCAGTGAAGATCGGTAAGGCCCCTTCCTTCCTCATTCGACCCTTGAATCACGCTGGGTATAAAGGGGGCCCCTCACACCGAACCACCGCACCGTGTAATGAGCAGCATCGCTTACACGATCCGACGCGAACCGAGCATCCGTCCGTATAAAGAAAAAAAGAAAAAATCGTTCACTGGAATGCAGCCAACTTGGATCACTTGGAACGACCTGTAGTAAATGAAAAGCCGCTAAAGCCATAAGAAAGTGTCACGTGCTGATTGAAACTTGAAAAAATAATTTAAAAAAATATAAAACAATGATACACTTTTCTGGATCGACCATTGTACCGATCGTCACGTTGATATCAGTTATCAACGCTTTGACAAAGTTCTCGAACGCTTCAGGCTTCTTTGTATGCGATTTTTTTTCCGTATCGCGGCCGGCATTTTGCTTCGTAACGTCCAGCGTCCTTATACGGGATTGGGGAGCAACTAAGGACAGACAAACGGACGGGACAGACGGACAAGATCTGGCAAAAAGCTCGGCACCTGGGAGGGCCTTTCGAGTCGGTCGACTCCTGGTGCACGTTAGGTATACACTGGTAGGGACTCTTTCTATATTACCCTCACCCCTTTGGGTAGCAATGTTGTATCCTATATACTACCAACAGCCGTGTATACAGTCGTACTTACCAGCTTCCCGCGATGCGTCGGCACGACCATGGTACTGCACCGTTTTCAGGGTAGAAAAAGAATCGGTGAGGCGAATAAAAAGAAAAAAACAAATGGATCCACCAGACACGGCAAGTGCGTTGAACCTTTTTCCCATTCAGGGACAACCGTCATCGGTCCTTTGCTTATTAATGCTATTCTACTTGGTACCTGTCGTAGGGTTCAATTTTCTAGATCGAAGTATCTCCTCGGTGTGGATTCTCACGGTATTCCGCCATTTTTTGTTGTTGCTGTACACACAACTTCGTTAATCACTCGCTTATCTGCTGCGTTAAGTTGGCAAGGTGCGCACATGTCTCAAGTTTGAAAAATTCATAGCCACTTCTTTAACTCGCGCCACCGACGCCGACATTCCAGCACTCTTGGGCTTCTCCTACTCCCTTTCCCTTCGGTTACGCGTGGTAGACGCGGCAATTACGGCATCTCCGGATGCGCCGCTTCCTACGAGCGTAATTATCGCACGCACTCGAGCGACGTAGAACTCCTGCGATCCGCCGTTTTCTCACGTCGCCATAACCCTGCTTGTCCTGTACCGAGAAACACGCGGTATACAGATAGGCAGATAGACAGTGGCTTTTCGTGTAACTTTCCTTGTTCGCCGCGTGGCGGCGCTGCTGCAGGCTTGCCGTGTAAAGTACGAGCGTCTGACGTGCCGCGGCAACACCAGAGACAATCTCGATGACATTTTACGTCGTTTTTGAAAAATGCCCACGCTAATTAAATGTTGTCTGGGGACCTTGGGGCCTCCGAGGCTATTGTGAGGACAAATTAAATTTAGATACTCGCCTCTCGGCTCTTTATTGCTTTACGTGCGAATTCATGGCCGTCCGAAGATGACTGGTGCGGTTACGCGAGGGCCCAGCCAAGAGTAAAGGCCACCCCGTATCGTATTAGAGGCCGATCGCGAAACAAAGGTGAATAATGGACGGTTCTCGGTTGCGCGGAGGGTCTTAATTAACCGCGAAGCAAGAAGCTGTTCGCCATAATGGGACCGAGACTAACGGCTGATTGCCGCCCACGTAACTATACGCATTGCTGGAACGTCGTTGTGCACTTAATGAATACGTAGGGAGTACTTAAGGCCCCTTTTACGGGATACTATCAGTTTCTGTATTGTCAGTCTTGAATTTTTAGTACAATTATCTACCGCCAGATGGTACTGTGTACGCTATTATTTTTAAGTTTTTTTTCTGCATTCTTCTGGCTTCCTGGACGCCCCTTGGTCGTCACGATTTTCCACCGTGTTTACGGCCCTGGTATCGAGGAGCTACCTGCTCCCCGTGAGTATATATAAGTATATACGAAGATCGTAGAAACGGGAAGAGAGTTAAACGAGGAGAGTTTTGTCGACTATTTATTATTCCTAAACTGTGCTGCACCTGCAGCTTTCTTTAGTTTCCTGGTGCACGCTTGATGCTTACTACTTATATATATATATATATATATATATATACCTTCTTACTTTGAGTTTTCTTTTATTCCGGTTGTGAGATCGTAAGGGACGCTTACTGCGTGCTTCGTATTTTTCATTTGATCTCCGCGCGCGGCTACGTCAAATTTAAATATGTCAGAGCGCTAGAGGCGCCACCGTGGTGGAGGACGCGAATGAGGATTGAAAAAAAAATGTTTTATCGTGAGTCAGGCGACGACAAAAAACCGTAATGGAGGTTGTCGGCTGCTTTTATCGAGTATTAAAAAAATTAATGTACTATACGATATACTTATATGTATTGATCCATAATTGTTATTCGTGTTGCATTTGGTACTGTATCTTGTTGGGGACTAATTGGCTACCACTTGGCTTAAGTCAGATTACGACGTTATTTGGGGACTCACTTTGTTGTTGGCGCTCTCGATATACCTATACCTACATACAAGCCGTAAAACGTTGAAGAATTCACATCGTGTTACGTAACTGGTTGTCGTGTATCCATAACGCGTCCGACGATACGGAAGTGACAGGACTCGTCGGTGTCTTTGAGGTTAATCACGTGTTTTCGAAATCGCTCTTGAATTTATATGTAAAAGGTATTACAGGTATATATATATATATATATATATATATATATATATAGTCTGTGGGAGGGGCCTTATACGATCTCGTACATCTCAATCAGTATCGGAGACGTTTTATCGGTCCTACGCGCGCGTCTAGGCTTGGGCCTTATCTTCACGACCGGTCGGACGAGTCCGCGATGGTATCTAAAAGTGCGCTCTGTGTATTATACGGATAGACGTTCGATCGTCGATCGATCTTCGAACCATTACCGGTGAGATAGAACGGGTCTCTGCGGTATTGGCTAGATCCTTATACAGGGTGATTCAGAATAAATATCGAACTTTTCACAGGGAGTTAGCTGGTATTGCGGTGAGTAAAGTTACTTA
>JARQTI010000010.1:1408401-1422217 GCA_030142655.1 Trachelus tabidus
GGGCGAAGCGACCGCTGGAGTTTTGGCTAGCGGGTGGGTGGGGTGGGGGGTGGTGTAACGACGGCAGGGAGGAATTTCGAACGTGAGATTGACAG
This sequence comes from Trachelus tabidus, assembly GCA_030142655.1. NCBI lineage: Eukaryota > Metazoa > Arthropoda > Insecta > Hymenoptera > Cephidae > Trachelus > Trachelus tabidus. The sequence goes on from JARQTI010000010.1 coordinate 1,408,497, forward strand.
AAGATTTTGGGCCTTACGTTAACGAAGAGTCTACCTGGAATTTGTTACGGTTGAAATTATCTATATAGGTACTCCGAAGCGGGGCCTTGAGGTCCCATTACTCAGCGTGCCAAAAAGATGGTCGTTGGTCTACGTATGTGAATGGGGCCCGCGATAAAAAAGTGGCGGTTTCACCGCGTTAACCGAAATTTCGAATTCGCCGTCTGGTATTTTAACGAGGACCGTTGTTTCGCGAGTTCCGCTCTCCCCCGGGGGCCCCCACCTCCCCCCGGACCCCCCATTTGATCCCCGTACCGTTGCTTATATTCAAGCGTAGCGCGGAGTCACCTATACCGAACCCAAGATCCTTCCCACTCTTTGGGCCTTTTTTCTTTTGAACCCACTGCCAGTAAGTTTTGCTGTACGACGCGAACGGAATCGGGCCTTGCGATTTCCGACTAATCCTGCCCAATTAAAAAGTCCGCAAATGCACCGCCACGAGTCCACGAGAGAATTGAGAATCCGATCCGATGGTATTCGCTAATGAGTCGTTCGCCATGGGACAAACGTACGAGGGGCACCCGGTGCCGCTACCGTGGGTCCCAATCGAAACAGAAAATGTTAATTAAACGTCCGACTATTTCTTATCCCTTAATTGGCCCGATGAAAATTTCCGTCGTCGCGCGGCGGCGGCGGCTCTCTTGGCCGAGGACGAAGCGGCGACGTCGGTGCCCGATTTAAAAATTAGAATTCCGTTCTTTGATGCGACGCCGGGACACCGTTTTCCAATCTCTGACTTGTGCGTCCCGTTGTCAGACAAGTCCCAAAATTTTCGATATCCCATAGAAATAAATACGAATTGCTCGTCGGTAACGATAACTCGTCGATGCTAACGAAGGCCCCCTTGTGACTTTTAATTAATCCTTTTGTTGTATACCCTCTCCAATAAAATCCAATTGGGCCCACGTGACTTCTATTAACAATTATAACCTAACCTAGAACCACGCACCCTGTACTCTTTTCTTATCAATCAGTTCCTAAGCAATGTTCATCGATACTCAATTCATCGTTCAACCGACTCACGAATTACCCAACTCAGCGTCCCTATGTTCGATTCGTTCCGACAACCATTGATTAGAGATATAACCAAGGTTCGCAAATCAGCCGTGTAAAGTAACAGCCAGAGGTACACAGGTTCTATAGCTATATATGTGAGGAATAAAAATATGTAGCAGGAAAGATATTTGTCGTACGTGTTCGCCGACAGAAGCCGAACCATAAAGGGGAAGGCGCGAGAGGGGGGTGGGGGGGGGGGACGAGGCGGTGGTCGGCGTCGCTGCTGGGCGGCGGTGAAGAGGGGATTGCGGGGCGGTGGTGGAGGAGGGGGGGGGCGTTGATGCTTTCGAACTTGTGACTACCTGTTGCCTCCCTAATTGGGTGGATTTATGTCTTTGGACCGTTCGGTACGGGTTACCCTTCTTCGTGGGTTCACCTAACCTCCAATGAACCTTCCTCCTTTCAGTCACTCTTTCCTTCCACCTTCCTCACCTTCCACAATCTGGTCAGCACTCTCTCTGGTATTCTCCTTTCGGATTTGTTCGAATGCCGCCGCGTGACTTTGTACGTTATATGGAAAACCGTGAGAGAATCCTTTGTTCGGACTAAATTGCCTTGGTCGATCGTTAAACATCCGATATCGTGGATCAACATTTTTGGGCCTTATATGGCCGCTAATTCGTAACGTTGTATAATACGTTTCGGGTAGAGCAATATCGTGTAACACGGAGCTACATGGATTTTTGATAATCTAAGGGGTTGGGTCTTCAGGTTTTATTCGTGACTTCCGGTCCGAAATGTCTGAGCAAGCTAAGTGGGGCCCTACGGGATATATTTAATTACTCGCGGGACTGCCGCTTTTAATTTGGCAACATTCCAACGTATGGAGATTGGGTCCGGGCCCTTGCTGCACCTGCTGCTTTTATCTTGTCTCACTGTGCCGAAACTGGGACTGGCTGTCGTTCGAGTTTTGGGCCTTATGTTTGGTTTTTTTTATACCAAGCTGGATATGCGTATACAACCGCGTCTATAATTTCATAGGTATATCGAATAAAGCTATTTTGGGTCCGTCGTAAGGCCCAAAATCTTGTGCATATGCGTTTTACTAGAAATAACGTGGGATTTTCATTGAAACTATATACTATTCTTCGTCTCCTTGTATCTGGCTTAGCTTCGTTTATACGAGTCTTTTATAGGTTCAGAAATGAAGCGCATATATATATATATATAACTGTTCTCTTTAGTACCTGCACAGGTACAGGTACGTACCTAGCGCAACCTGGGTCTGATTATTAATGCCCACGCCGGTTATTCACTTTAGTCATTCTTCTCCGATGCGGTCTGGACGAGTGGCGATAAATCCTCCTGTGAACGATCTATAAATCGTACAAGCATATCCTCGACCATGGGCTCTGAGTGTACCCCGTCACGGACATTTCCAGGTCGGCGAGATTACCGAGCGGGACGCGAATATGTATTAAAAGGTGTACGGAGAAGTACGTATCACAAACGCGATGATTCTTGTCTCTGAGTCTCAGGATGATCCAGGGTCTTAAGCACGACTCCCTTTATATTTATGCGAGCCATCTTCCTCGTTCCCAAGCTGTGGGGTAATATTTACTTCCATTAGACTGCCGCGAGATGGCGGTAATATAGCCTATATACCTCATGCCGACACTGGCACATTCCAAGCGCGGGAAACCTCGTGGAAATTAAATTAAGAATTCATGCTCCCTTGCCAGCCGCAACTACGAGCGACACCGTTCACGCGTCTCGTTCTTACCTCCTGATAATTTACGTAAAATATATTTTAACGCGGGTGCCGATTCTCATCTTTCTTACATTTTATATTTCAGGGGCGGAAAATTCATCACCGTCGGCGACAGAATCAGGCTCCCCGATGACGTCACCATGGGATACATCATAGAACACTTACTTAAAAAACAATTGACCGTCGTCGAGCAATTCCATTCGCACCTGGAACCCATGAAATTCCTCAACAGGGACACCTTTCACGAACAGGTACGTGAACTATGTACGAAGAATTACAAAAATAAAAAAACATTTATGCCAAGAGAAATTTTACAAAATTGTTTTCACAATTTTTCTTTTTATCTTCCTATTTGCGATTTTATCGATCGCGCATGATTCTCAGTTGATGGTTATCAACCGGCGAGCGTCGAGCACTCAATTCAATAGGGTCGCGCATTATGCGTAAAAGACACGTCGTAGATCATCGCGAGATTAATGTCCGTCGTGTACGGAAGAGACGTCGGCGTTGGGTTCTGAGAAAGTCGCGCGATATCAACTTATACTCGGCCGTGTATGACGATACCGATTGTACGAGCACTTACTGCTACGTTGTGCATTCGATATCTCGACGGAATATCGTTATAAGCCATCGGACTCCTCGAGGAGGCTCAGCTCTGTACGAAGATGGCCGCCATTGTTGATTTCGTAGAATCGCACGCCACCGTAGTCTCACTGCGCCACCTCGATTTCGTCTCTTCACCTTTGATACTTGACGGTCTTCTTATTGTTTTCTTTTTCTTTTTTTTTTATTCTCTTGTTTTTCCATTTCAACTTTCGTTCGTTTTACTTCATCCGCTTCTTCTCACTCGGCTCGATGCCTCTTTTTCTTCGATCCTTCCTGTCTCTCTTCTACGTTTTTATTCGACGACTCTCGAACCTTCGCTGTTCGTGGCCTCGTGACGTTACGGGAAAATCGCTGTCACGCGTGTGTGATTTCTCGGAAGATCGAATACGAAAAAATTCGAATTTTTGGAAAAAACTTGTAACTATTCTCGTGACGAGATTTCATGGAATAAATTTTTTTTTATTTGCCATAGAAAAGGAGAAATAGGTAGCCGCTGTTATTATGCATTTCTTATGCTAAGTTTAATTTTGCTTCGAATTACGTAATAACGTCAATCGCACGCGATCTTTTGATTACGTAATTGGTACCTGAAAAGCCCCTTTATCAGGGGGTTACATTTGCGCTGTGCTAACGTGCAGTTGATGTTAAGATAAATGTGGGTCGATGCATGCACTGCAAATCGTATAGGTATAACGTACTTAGGTGAGTGGAAACCTGGTCCGATTTTATAGGGGGGGGTGGGTGGTGGGGGGAGTAGAGATGGAATATAAAAGATGAGAAGAAATGAGTGCTAGGCAAAATAACTGCACTCGCTTTCAGCAGAGGCAGCACGAGCACTCTGCTTTCAATTCACTGCAAGTGGAATTTTATAACGATTACGCTGCCGCTTGCCGCTGCCGCTATGTACCAGGGGTTCTCAAATACACTGAAAATTGTACTGTTGATTTATTTTTATGGATTTCTGTTTCCAGGTGTCGTTCAGCTACTCCAAAGGATCGCGAGACGAATGGAACGTCGTGAAGATCGATGGTTTTGACGAAAAAGATGATCCTAAGAGGTAATCAGGATTTTTTTTTCATAATTTGGCGAAATTTTATTATGGCTTTCATTAGCGTTTTTGTAATTATATTAGTCTTGTGTTTGGTATAGGAATTTTTTTTTACTTTTAATATCTTCAGCTCCGGTATTATCTACGAGCTACAATTATAGGATTTAATTGCTATGTACGGTTTTTTCTTAGGAAACGGCTAGACGGGTACAGGAGTGTATCAGCCGAGGTGCACGTTTGCGGTTTACGGTGTGAAAATGTTATGTGGCGACCATAGAATATTGTTTGATCGGTGCATCCATTGCTCATATTATTCTTGTTTGTTTGATTTCCGTTCCGAGTCGTAGAGTTCGATAAGCCTAAGCAGTCTTAGTAATAAGAAAAATCTGTAACTAACAGAAATGCTATCCACGAAAAGACATGTCTTTTCATGTCGGTTTTAAAGACTGCTGCCAGAAGTGAAGGCCCGAGTATCACTTTTAAAGTTACACTTTTAAACGGTACGCCACTGTGTATAGTGATTTTTGCGTGAGTCAGCTTTTCGATGGGTACGCCACTATAACGGCTTTCGTGGATATGAAATCAAAATTATTAGAATTTATTAATTCACAAATTTTTCGATTCAGTGTCATAGCGAAAAGCACCATGCACAGTTTTCGCGCAGTTTCCATCCAAACTCGCCAGACATATACATATACAGTGTTGCCGAAAGTCCAGCCGTATCTGAAAGGTTAATCGACATCGATAACAATAATAACGCGGGATGTAAAGAATCACAAGATAAATTTCGCGTGAAGTGGCTTTGTCTTTAGTAAGATTTATTTATTGCGACACCTTTCTCGCACTTTGTTTTTCAATTTTTATCCCCTTTATTTTTCATTGCAGGTTTAGGTCCATACACTGTCACTTGTTTCCGCACGTGGCTAACTGTCCTCACAGATGATAAATTACCCGCGAACGCGATGGGACTCTGCAGGAAACGGAAATGAGCGTGGACCACCACTGGACTTCCGGCGATTCAATCGTAATCCGACGACTCATCGATTGAGAATCGATCTCCCATCGATTTTCTAATAGGACTGAGCGTATCCGTCGATTCCCGATCGCGCATCGATCGCGTTAAATGTATTATTCAAGGACTCCTCTCGGTCAGTCACCGTCCTTTTCTACGTTCTGCGCACCTCCATTGCGCATTCTTTCTTCAATTCATTTCCGAGCGACAGGACCATTATGTCTGAAACACCTTGTATATAGCTGTAATCATAGACACAACACTGGACCGTATCGTACTTTCAACTACTTGCATTGGTATTCCTTGCCTTTATACAAATATTTAAAAATACTTTCGAATTTTGCATTCAATCAAAATTCAGTGTTAACATTTTTTTTCACTTTAGCCAATCATTTCTCGATTTCAAATATCACTACAGTGCTACAGTCATTCTAAAAAGATTCACATAAAGAGTAAGAAATTGTGCAACGGTTGGTGCATTCACTTTGTGTAGGTGCATGCGCACTCGCTCACCTCTTCGTATAATTTACGATACAGTACCTTGTCTTTTTTTTTTTCTGATTTTCTCAGTACCTACGTACACGGTGATATATTTATATGGCCTGTTGATGCAGTAAATTGTTGATCGTGCCATTCTTGATGGTTATGCCGAAGCTTCTTCCCGCGCCGGGATGTCATCTATCTGTAATAAAAAAGAAAAAAAATGGTGTACGGTACGTTTGTAACGCATGGCAGAAGTTTCAGTATTTTTTTTTAGAGGGTATATGTGTTTATAAATATGTTTATATATTATATATATCTATATTTTGTATATAGTATATAGTATATTATTATTATTATTAAGGGATGCGTTCTTGTAATTATGTTATCGACTAGTCCCAGTAGCGAGGCAAACAGCTGTCTATTTGTGATATCTAAAATATGTAAGGCGCTTACGTATCTATTCGAAAATACGTAACGACGTCGTTGATTCTCATTTTGTCTGTAATATCAGAAATGTAGTCTTGACGTTCACGCGCGCGAGTTACGCACGCGTGATAAACGAGATTTTCATGATATCTAGAAAAATTTCTGTTTCTTTCCTTCTCTTTCTTGTTTTTCTTCTTATTGTGCAATAGGGAACTTTTTATTTTATTTTTGCGGCAAACAATTGCTTCACTCCGAAGACTCTTCGCAGTCGTGACTGAGTGACGACGCGATTACGTGTATCTCGGCTGTACTTTTTTGGCTGGTAAAATATTCGTCGCTAGAAGTCTAATAATGTATATTGATTTCGTTGCTCAAAGCACAAATTGTATGATATTGTAGGGCAAGAATTCCATCTAGGACGATCGATTGAATTTATTTTTTAAGTAAGGCTCGTGCGAGCAAGAAGAACGCGCCTGTTAAAATATTTAAAAAGATATGTGTACATGCTGAGGCAGTGAGAACAATTAATTTATAAATGACACGAATCGATTGTCTTACTTGGAATATACTGAATTGCTGTATTATATTGTTTCATATAAGTACATATTGGTATACAGTACGAGGTTTTAAAAAAATTATTTCGTTTTCTTACGGTCACAGGAAACTCCATCTGTCGGCTGCAGCGGGCAATGATAAGCGTCGTAAAAAAGTTTTGTCGGTCGGTAAAAACGGAATCTTTCTTCTGCAACGAATAGACGTACTCCGCCGATGCAATATTAATGATCCCGAGCTACCGAGTCATTTCTCATTCTAACTTCGTTATGTGGAATGATTGCTACTTGATATAGCAGAGGGTGGAGACGATAAATGTTCATCAGTAAAAATGTCCTCGGTCAATTACGTACCGGTGCATTATCATCAATTTGTTTGTCGTCCATAATGATACCGGTGGGTAATCATACTACATCTTTTTTGTCTCTTAACTTTTCTTATTATAATCGGGACCCCCATTTTACGATGCAACATCACGTACAAATTGCATTTCATGATTCGTCCTACCCATCCGGTAATTGTATGGATACACGAGGAATTTCTCTGATCAATAATTACGTAATTACCTGCATCCGACACTCGATACGTCAAACCTAATTAGAAAATGAGATAGCACGATATTCGTAACAATAAAAAAAATATCTTTGACTTTCACTTTTTTCAAAAGCAATTGCACTTGGGCTTTCCACGCACGACAACGCCATCTAGTCGAAATATTTGAAATTGCACCGAAAAAATGCATTAGGGCGACGATAAGTTTTCTTTAGTTCAAAATAATTCCGCTAGGTAACTCTGTCAGAGGGACGTATCTAATTTAGCAATTTTTCGCCAGAGTGTGGAACAAGTCTGCAAATAAGAACTGTACCGCAGGTCGTTCCAGGACCAAATCTGCCCGCGAAGCTACACCTTCGCATTCACGTTTAGCTCGGCTACGACGGGATCTGCATTACCGACCGAGGCGATGATCACAAAATTCTACTTCCAGATTCGCCGCTGCGATTCAGCGCCATGTTTTTTGTATTGCCTTAAACCGTAGCCTTGTGCATCTCCTTACTTATCTGTCCTACCTTAATATCCGTATCCGGTATATTGCACCGGATATCAGTTTTACAGTTACGCAACGTCTCCGGTGCTGCGCTTCTTATGTATTAGTGCCGGAAATTCCATACGAAAATTTTTCCTCTGCCTAGACTGGTACACAGCCGTAAAGCCCAATTGCATGCGCAACGTTATCCCAGTTTCTTTGTCCGTTAAAGGAGTCATTAAACCAATTGATATCCCGCTGGCAAATTTGATTCTATTAATTCTGCACGAGCATGAGGAATGGGATATAATCAGAGAGGCGACAAAAGGAACTCATTAGGCGGCTACAGAATTTACCGTAATCACGCAAAAGGAGGTGGAAATGTATTTAGGGATTTGTAGCTAGGTCGAGACCAAAGGTTGCCTTAGGAAGGTTTAGGTTAGCATTCTCCATGGATAGGGGTGGTAAGGATACGGGGATGAAACGAGGTCGTGGCACTGACAGTCCGACCTACATAGGACTTGAACCAACCTCACCTACATTCCAACCCTGGAGTTTCCTTATGTCATTGGCCAATGCAGGGTGACCCCGACATTTAAACATTCTTTTTGTATTTCATTCCATCCCCTATTTCTCTTCCATTTCGTTCTACCCTTATTCTCGAGTATACCTTCTCGCTACCCGCTCATATAGGGTAATGATATTTATGTGGCGATCCTAGAACTAATAGAACATGCTACTAGAGCCATCTTGCGGTAATTACCCGTACTTGCAGGTACCCATTCTTAGTTTGAATCACCAAATTATACGTTGCTGTGTACATACAAGTGAACCTGGCTAGATTCGTATTGACGTTTCTAGGTAAAAACTAAAGTTCACCTCCTACCACCCCCTTTTACCAGGACAGTATTGTTGTTGTGCTCCTGGTAGAAATTTCTATTTGACATATTTTCCTTTTTAAAATAGACAAAAATTTCAAAGCCCCTATTTTTCGGTACAGAATGTCCTTGGAAAATATTCTCATAAAAAATCCTACTAGTCACAATCTACGTTCCACGATTACATATGACAATTTTATCTACGAGTTACGTCATTTTCTCTTAATCGTCGTTGATAACGAATTTAGTTTTATCTTGATAATACAAAATTCTTACGTCACGGCTTTTTTTTTACGTCGATTGTAATCACAGACACGTATGTATCCTATTAATTATTCCGGTCTCCTCCTTAGGGTTGGAGTTCCAAGAAATCAAGCCACTATTCCAGGAACTTCCGCACGAGTAATCGTTAGCCAATGCTTCCCGGTCCTGACGTTTTAAGCCGGCTTTCCAGGATGATTCAAGTTTCTCTTCCTGTTAGGTTCAGGCTTAAAGCAAGATCTGTGCTACCCACCCTCGCACGTGATTCCTGTTATCCGACGGGAAAGTCCAAGCTGCAAAAAAATTATTCGTTCGTATACCACGTGTCGCGTGATTCAAATTAATTTCTATTAAAATACAGACTCACTGGAATAGTGATAACGAAAAAAAATAATCAGATTTTTTTGAAAAAAAATTTTTTTGGTACCCTCATTAAAACTTACTCTTAATTGTACCACGTGGAATATTGGAAAGCCGTTCTTCGCGTTAAGACGTTAACGACGTGAGTCTTTGTCACGGGACTAACGAAGCAATTTTCATGGAGTGTTAGGGACTATTTATCGGAGACGTGGAATGAAAGCTCTATTTTCGTAGGTGGTACGCTTTAACGGGGGCGATTGGGAATACGGGGTGGTGTTACAGTTTAATCGATTTTATAATTAATAATATCGAGTGTCGATATCATACTAACCATTATGTAATTATACTTTAAGCAAGCCGGTATTATGAATTTATATTTCGACATCACGATAATCAATCAACCCAGTGAGATGAAGTTGCAATAATTAGCTAACAAAAGTTGATAACAATAACAGTCATGAATACTATCGGAGAACTGTTCGATCAATGAAAATAATTATATTAAATTTGATTAAACTTTTAATTTGAAAATTTTATTTCACCATTAGCATCCACTCGTTTATTTTTTAGTCAAAAAATCCAAATTTTTCTTTCAATCGGTTTTCGACCTCATTCACTCCTTCCTATCCTTATTTAAAAAACCTTAGCTCTAGATACAAAAAAACGTCTAATAAATTAAAAAAAAAAGAAAACTAACAAGACGATAATGAACGCACGATAAAAAAAAGTGCGAAATCCCATGGGAACTTGAATCTTGCCCAAAAACCGTTTCATGGTTCGTGACTCTTTATCGACTCTGTTTCGCTTCGTCTCGACGTTGAGCATCAGCTTAAAGCGGTAATTAAGACCTAAGGGGGATGCATATATAGAGATGTAGTTGTAGAAAAAAATTTGTTCTCTTACGTTATGATTGCTACATTTTTTTTCGTGATTCTTCACGTTACCCTTCAAGTAGCTCTTCTCGATTAGTGGTTTCAGTGGTTGTAACGTCAGTCCGACTGACTAACGGCTCCTTCTACTTTTAAAGGAAGTCACTCGGAATTCGAAGTCTGATTGTGAGCTAAATTCCTCAAGAGGTCTCGTGCATAATTCATACAATTGAATACTGGATAGAAACTTCCCTAGTATTTATATTTGCATGATAAATTGATATAAACTGAATTTAATTGCATCTACAAGTCACTTGGTTCGTCCCAAGTATCGTGTCCGTTGTGTATTACAAGTAAACGTATAATACATCAAAGTTTTAAAAAATGGTATATTTATAAAGAAATTCAAACCATACTTTTCCTCCCTGCTGCAAGAAGCTTTTACGATTTCCTCCCTTCCATCCTCGCACAGATTCGCGAAACCCGCATAGTTCCATAATTCTTGATAATTTTTAACAATTGTTCTGGACATGTACAAGAAAACAGCATTAAAAAAGATCTTCGCGTCAAGCGGTGACTACAATGTCACGGTATATCGTATGCTGGAATCCAAAAAAATTTGGAGTTCCCTTCGGCTTTCATGCAGCTTCATAGACCCAGATGGGTTTTAGCAATGGTTCCCTTTCACTATTATTATTCGATGCCGTTTTTATTTTTTACTAAAAGACCAGAACAATTGCTAAAATTTATCGAGATCTCCAAAACTCCGTGGGTTCTCTATCTTATAATAGACAATGGCATCTCTTATAATTTTCTAACCTAACCTCCTCACAGTATACGCGCTAAACTTCAACTCTCTGTTATCTAATTCAGGTCTGGAGTTGTCTATCTCATACTTTTGATTAAATTTTAATGCGCTCAGTATACGTGTACGTATATAGATACGTTTCCTTTGAAAGACGCTGTACGACAATCGACTTGGATAATATGTTCACCAGCGGATCTGCTGGTAGATGACGTATACGCAAAGTCCTGGCACTGAGCTTAATTAACGTACCAATGAGAACGTTGTCCCGGGTAATTCAGCTCGATGTTCATTATAGATATCCAACGAGAGGACGCCTCACTGCGATTCCCATTTTGGACGCCATCATGGACCAGTGTCATATCGCAGCGCCATTGACAAAAGCCAAGTAACCGTTGGCCAATCTATCGATTATTGAATCTCGAGACTGTATTATTTAAATCTAATTCATCAACGGCATCGTCATTGATATTCGCGTGCATCGATTGATAACAAATATATTTTGTTTACATTTTTTATTCTTTCTTAATATCGCATTTCTCGGATATACAGTTTATTTTGCAGTGGCGCAAGGTATTCATTTTTTAATGGCGTATCTCGGCCAACAATTTTCGCACGAATATTTCAAAAATTTCGGATATTAATTAATTCATTCATTCTCAACGACCAGAGCCACGTACTATGGATCGAGATCGATAAAAAATATAAAATTCCGTCGAAAGATAGATTTACGGTAATTTCATTGAATTCCACAGAAAAAAAAGAAGCCAGCGGATAAAAATGTTTCAGGGAATTCAGAAAACAGAGAGATGTCGGTCGTAATGTCGTAATATCAATTTTGCCAAGGCGGCCAAATCACCTTGATCTCAGCGCGCTCGATTTGATCGAATATATGTTTCGCAGGTAAGATAATATTAGCTCTTTCGTGTGCTATCTCTTTCTGTCGCGATATCTACGTATCTTTTTTGCTCTCTCTCTCTCCCGCCCCCCTCTCTCTTTCACCCTTCACGTTTATCCCGTCTTCCCTCGACGCCCGTCTTTCTCTCCACAAGCTCCATTCGCTTCCGCTCCCGCACGCCTTCCGGTTCTTCTACGTCCAATGTGACTCCTCGTGCGTGGCTAACGCAATTAGGGCCGCCACGGATTTTCTAAGGCTGCGCCAACTCTGACTTTAATCCGATCCTCGATCGAGCCGGCCCAATTAATTTCGCAACTCGTATCACCATGTGTTTTCGCATTACGTCAGTTTTATTTACTCTGCCAATACACTGGATACAGATAAGCGATACTTGGTGTACGTTTGTTCCCGATGCAAGGTAAACAAAAAAATAATATGATAAGTAATGTAAATTTTTTCGTGACATTCTTTTACTCGCTAATCACGGTGACTTATCTTTTTCTAACGAGGGAGATTTATTTTTTTTTTTTTTTTGGGGTTATGGTAATGAAGTGCGAGTCGATACCGATCAGACTGATTTCCTGATACCAGTATCTCTAACAATTCGCACGTTAGGCCGTTCTCGATATCGGTGCTGTTCGCTCCGGGGCACTAATTAATTGCGGATCATTAATTATAAATGATAGGTTTACCTGACGATAATTGCCAGTTGAACGAATATTTGGTCAATTAGGTACTCACGCGTGTATTCTCTATGGACCGAAAAAATGAATGGTGAAAGTGGCGCGAGGCATTTCCAAGAGAGGAGAGCGTAGGGATAGCAAAAAAAAGTTGGAAAAAAATAAGATAAAATCGAGAATTTCGTCGTATCTGATTGAAAGACATTTTTGTCCATTCGTGCGACATCGCGTCCCGGTGTTGAGTTTTTACATAAAAAATAATAATAAAACCACGGTGACTGCTAAAGGCTGTTGAGTTAAAGTGCATGGAAGAGAAAATATATATTATAAAAAAGGAAGCATTAAGAAAGCAAGAAAGAAAGACTTGCCTCTTCCATCGACCTCTATCCACGTGGGAAATAAAAAGTCCGATACTGCACACTCGGCCCTTTTACGCGAAAGTGAAATGCTTTTCTTTTTTACAATTTTTTCTCTTTTTTTTTTAACGTTTTTACCACCCACTCCGTCCCCCCATCCTTCCGAAAAGTCATATCGCTCGCTTTAGTAAAAAAATTCATGTCAGATTTTAATCAGAGTTTCCATTGTAGCATTTACGTTCTTTGATTCGAATTGTGATTGGCTGTCGGTGTCGTCAGTCGACGAGCATCAAAGCGATTGATTTTGTAAAATAAATTTGACTTCGAGGCGAAACAGGTCGAAATCAATTTTACCCCTGAAAATTGTACTTGGTTTTTAAAATTAACTGATTGATTTATGAAAGAGCTAATTGATACAAAATTTTGTCGATTTTGAAAGAAAAAAATTCTATAAATCAGTGGTTCCTTAGATAAATTGAAAAATTCTAGAATATATACGATACTATTATATTCGTTCATAGCGCTGTAGGTATTTAAATAGCGCGCGTAAGCACGCCTTTTGCCCTGGTATACCTATATATACTGTGACGTGATTTTTTGAATCCCGGTCACAAGGCGACTCCAGTTACCGCTAAAGTTATCGCTCTCGATTTCCGG
>JARQTI010000010.1:1423140-1435017 GCA_030142655.1 Trachelus tabidus
GCTTGCGGATGCATGAACGAAGGGCGGACGGACGAAGGTAACGTAGGTTGGTTCTCGCAGATCGTACGCTCTCGGACATTCGCTATCGGTGTCGTGTAAGAAAAAAATATACGTTACAATACATATACAATTCCATAAAGTCCATATATGCATTTTTAGACGCAACCGCACCAGGCTAAGGATAAAGAAGAGCGCACCGATAATATAATTATTTTTATTGATAAATCGTCCCTGGCGCCCTTCCAGCTACCAAAAACGACGGCCCTGTTCTACAGCTTGCGCCCCCGAGTGAGCTGGCTCGTTAAAACAAGCCGGCCAGCATCCGGCACACGTGCTTTCAATCGTTTAATAAACGTGTCCACGTCCTGGCAGCGTTGAGCGCCGCGTCGTGTCGACTTTCGTAATTAAATTAACAATAATTCCTGGACAGTTCGATTCCCCTCGTTTACGTACAATACTTACCGATACGATAAAAATGTCCCTGTTCACGGTGAAGCGTACAAAAAAAGTGTACGCACGAGTGGCGTACAGTGGTGGAAAAAAGAACCAGATGGCTTCGAAAAAGTATGCTAACCCTAACCCAACCTAATCTGACCTAACCTCTTATTCAGAGAAGATACGTTCGCCCAGTTAGACGCCGTCGGGAAATCAAATGTCAGTGAAGAAACGGCCAAGGATTTTCGTCGTGCGACTTTCACAACAGTGATGGCAAGGTGGGGGATGAAATGAAATGCGAATGGTGGGGATGCAAGGGATGATAGGGATGACGACAGTGTTACAGGGCGGATGCTGGGAGCGTACTGCGCAGTGATCGATATGGAGGGGATTTCGTGTAGATGGTGTTACCCCACTACGATTTCTCTGCAGGGGTAGTGGCGCCCCTGGCGGGGGTTAACGTAGGGGGTTGTTCCAGGGTTGTGGGGTGGCTGGTGGGAGGTAGGGGGAGTGGAACGGAACGATATAGGAACGTGAGGGTCGACGGCAGAGGGTGGGAGATTTGTGAGGTTAGGGGTGGACGGTGACGGCAGAATGTGAGCACCGTCGGAGCCAACTGACGAACTTTCCCGAACGCCTGGCCGAACATTGCCGAACGAGGGTGAACCTCCACACGATCAGCCAGCCGAGGAAGAGCTCAAAAAGCTCCTCAGTATACCCCGCGACGCGAACGCGTACGAGTCGTACACTCTCCGGCCCTGATCTAACTAGGTCAGACCTGGTTGGCCGAACGTGTCCCTGGTGCTCTCTCTGTTTAATCTGGCGCCCAATAGTTATCTCCCCACCATTTTATTCGGATGCTGGATCTGCTGCTCGCACTGCAGTCGCATACAGTGAACTGTCATTATTATTTCGTTATTAATAAAAAGACACGTACGAATTTATATTTTCATACGTTTCGTCAAATTTCACATTTCTTTTTTCCTATTCCCTTTCTTTTCGTATACAGAATCTCTCGCTGGACCAGTTTCGTACTTTCGCAATCTTGGTCGACCTTAACCTGTCATCGTAACTATATGAACGCATCGATCGATCTTTAAAAAAAATACATGTATATGTCGTGCTAGAAAACGTGATTAACTTCTGTTGGTCCATCGACAGATTATATCGTTAATTATTATATTTTTTTATCGATTTTTCACAGTTTTATCCATCGGATATTTTTTGCAATAATTTTCTTTTAGCAATCCTCAAGCATGTGACGCAGTTTGCTGTCTGATATCTACTGGAATCTCGAGATAAATCCATCCTCGTGTACCTTATAGGGGTGGACGAAGAAATCGTGAAGTGTTCGTTGGCAAATTTTGCTTGATATATTCTCTTAGCCGTTACGTAATTCGCGAGGGAAAATTGATCGAGGACTTTCTGTCTCTGTCAACCGGAACTATCCCAACAGTTCCTATACTGCGATTGCAAATCGGAAGTGCTCTGGTTACGGAAGGAATTCGATTGCTGTGATCGATGACTCGCGAGTTCTCGTGATATATATCTATATACACAAACATAAATATATGTATATATAACAAACTTCTATGCCGTCAAACGCAAAAGCACACCGGTTGGCTGGTAAAAGCTATATGGCAGCCGAAAAACTTCGTATCACGGACAAGATCGCAGGTATTTACGATTAATGATCATTACATTTTTTACAATAATTAACGCAAAATTAGATCATCGGTATCGTGAAAAACATTTAATACGAAATGCGAATATGAGTCTCGACAAATATTACTGATGTCATGATGAACTTTTGGGTTCGATTTTTTTTTATAGCAATCTCTCCTTTGATCATTCTTAAGGACAAGATGCAATAATCCTAATTTACACTGACGTCACGACGTTAAGATTAAACCGTAAGACCGCTTGGAAATCCTCGTAAATGTTACGAAAGCTCCGTCGCGTCGAGAGCTTTACGGTGAACCGTGAGATGGCGGAATACTGAGACAGAGAGAAATATAATACCACGAGTAAGGTAACAGAGAGAGAGAGAGAGAAAAAATGAGAAAGAATGAAATGGAAGGTCGAAAATATTTATCGTCCTGAAAGAACGCAGGAAGCAGAACGAAATACTAGAAAGGTATTCATTGTGGAATGTTCTTCGCCGGATTTTTCTCCTACATTGCATTCACGTTCCCACTATACACTTCCAGTATCTATCTTAGCATATAAGAGTAGGCGAAATGACAAAAATGAAATATTTAAAAACCAAAAATGATTCTTTTTCTCCAAAACTCTTTTCAACGCCAAATATTGATCTTGTCCACGCGCAAATAATCTTCATCTTCAAAGCCTTAAGGTTCATCCATCTTAAGGTCCTTCTGAGCAGCCTCAACATACGTTACCGTCTTGGCATATCCTTGTGGACGCTTCGCGCTAGTCAAGTAATCCACTTACGTCCGTTTGGCATAACCAGGAGCAGTGGCGTGACGCAACGGCTATTTTGCATAACCTAATTAGTCGGTAACGCGTACGGTGGTTGGTATGACGTGTGTAACGTTGCTGTAGAATGATACTGACACGCGTACCAACCACAGTCAAGCGTGGTAAAAGTAGAGTGAAATTAAAAGCAAAGTTTTCAAGCTGAAGTTTGCTGAAAGGTGTTTACTCGGCTTCCCCTTAAGCGCAAAGGGACAAAATTGAGTAGGTGGGGGCGGGAGGGGGGTAGGGACTGCACGAAACTGCTGTCGCCGGTTCGTTCTGTCGCAAAGCTGGCTGACCGGTTGCTCCTGTCGCGCGCGACACGACAGCCTTTAAATTGGTACTACCCAGCCGTGCCACTCTGACCATCCTAAATCATCCACTGGCGCCTCCCTCTACCTCCCACCACCCCCGACCATAGGGATAAGAGCTTCGGGAAAAAGCAGGGAATTCCCGTTGGGGCCCTACCGAGGGTTTATTCGATTTCCTTTTATTTCAGGGTGAAGTACTAATTTGATTTGAAAAGAGGGGTAGGGATAGATAAGGGATGCTGGATAGGGGAAAGAATATTCAAGGGCACTAGATTCACATAGAAGTTAATGAAGGGTCTTATGAGAGCTTATCGGATATGAGATTTATCAAAGGGTGGTCCTTTGCTTATTTTCGGCATTCGTTGGGACGAAACACGAGAAGCTTGTAAATCAAAGTCAAGCAGATCGGGTTAATGAAAATGTACGCTCAGGAGGATGACGGTGGAGTGAGAGAGAGAGAGAGAGAGAGGGGATGAGGTGGGGGGTGGAGGGCTAACCTGTTCAAAGTGTTGGGAATTTATTTGACAAGGGTGGGAAAGTGGGTGGTGGGAGGGAAATAAACTTAGCCCTTATAACTATAACGATAAATACTTCGCGTTGGTATAAAGGGCCAAGTACGTGGCTCTGCATATAATCCTCGTTATGCCGAGCGAGAAAGGCTTTCTCTTGAATATTCTTAATGAGCTCTTTTTAAGGACCTTTTCCCTTTTTATGGATTTCATCGACTCTTTTTTTTCTCTCTCTCTTTCTCTTTACTCAAAGAACCATTTGGCAGATTAAGTTCTCAATTTTTATTGTAGAACGGATATATGCTGACTTTTTATTCGAGCTATACTTTTATTTAACTTACGGGAGGCTTCGTCAGACCACCCTTTGGCCTTGCCGTTAGCAGATTATTAATTGGGTACAGAGTCAAGGCTGTTCACAACGCAGCTACCGACGCGGCCAATAAAGGCAAAGAAATGTGTAGGCACGTATATAGTATACGAACTTGAGGGTCTTATTTAGCGAGAATTACAATCATCGCCTCTTTTCGCCGGCTCTGCTCATTGAAATTCAGCATTTTAATTATTTGTCTTTTCGGTATTAAAAAAAATATCGTTTAATTATACTCTATGGTAATTGAAACAGCGGTTATCGCGCGACCGAGAAAAATATTCGCGAAAAACATGGACCGAAGAAAACGAGTTTTCTTTTTAAGGAATGATAAAAAATGGATGTTGTCAAGGAACGAAAGACGTTTTTTTGAAATAATTATGTCCATGGAGAAAGATAATCCGAGAAAGAATTCTCAGTCAGTGGTTACTGCCATTTACTAGCCAGACACCTGTATAACGTAGTGCTGTTACTACTGATACTATCAATGTCACTACTGGTAACCCTTTACTTACAATTAGTACTGTATATCAAGTATACCTCTCGAGCAGCTAGTTTCGGCTGATCTACGAATTTTTCCAGAGTGAGTTTACATTTAATCAACGGGGAGTCAAAGTTGCACATTAATTCCAGCGAAGATCAGGTTAACCCCGTTGAGATGTTTGGGAACCTGATAATGATTCTTAATAAATTTTGACACCGCCTGTACAATGCATAGCAGGGACGTAAACAAAGTTCTTGAAATTTTTTATCACCCACTCGTCCTGTGTCTTTTTCTTTTGGGGCAGTGAAAATTTTTTGACAGAGTTCCGCATGTTTTGACAATCTTGACGCGGAGTGTACCTTTTACTCGTTGTACCTGAATGAAATAATTAACGTGATTAAAGGGCAGAGTGTATGTTTTTGAAATTTTATTTTCAAGATCTAAAAAAATTTTCAAGGCTTTAAGGTCTCGAGGTCACGAGGTTTTAAACTTCGCTTTAATATTTCGAGTATACTTCATCCCTGAAGTTTCTGGGTAAACAAAAACAAAGTGGACGCTAAGGTAAACACAAACAAGTGGAAAAACATTTATTATGTCAGACAGATTGCAGAGAGCAGAAAATGAAATTGTTATTGCGCTACAGGCTGGTGAAACAATTTTTCTACCGTTCACGTCGACGTGAGTTAAAGATCACGACTCGATTTTTGGGGCTAAATTACGAAATTCGAAATTACGTGGCTCTCGTCTTCGAGGGTTTATTAGCCACGATATTCCGATCGTGCGCGATCGCCCTCTTATCGCGAGGATTAAGTTTGGGGCTTTATCACGTCAATCGGATTCTCGATATCCCTCCTTAACGACCCCTATTCGAAATAATCGATATCTTGAAACACGATGAAAAAGAATGTGCGAAAAAATTTTGCCAGATCACAAAGAAAAATAACGTTTCTCCGTATTCACCTGTAAATAATAATTTTTAAAAAATACGCACGTCGTGTTTCCCATGAAAAAGGTAAATATGTCCAACGAATCGAATTCGCGATCGTAATTGAAAATCGCTAACGTCGAACATCGAGTAAATAAACGGCAAAATTGCGATAAAGGAAAGAAAAAATATGTATACAATATATCGCCAAAATTAATTTTCTCAATCATCCTGCTGCGAGGAATAAGAATATCGTCTTCGGGTAATCTTATCGATGTCGATGCTCTTGAATTTCACTATTGATAACAGCCTCAGTCTTTCTCCAGCCAGAGCACAGTGTACGTATCGGCACGAATGGCAATAACTGACTGAGCCAAAACACGGTACTAAAATACAGACGAAATCTCATGTGACCTTTTTTCCGTTTAATAGGTAAAAAGGGTCGTACGAGGATCCTAATAAATTTCAAGCTTAAACTTCATATTAATCCAAACGCTTAACGCTATCTACGGTATACATCGTCCTCGTCGGTCGGTTAAGGCAAACGGCGAGGATAATCCAGCAGTTTTATCGGTAGAAATTCACTGGGAATTACAGTCCGCGTTATCTACCTTTGTGCGAAATAACTCGCGATCGTTTCTATCTAGGCGACGCCCACGTTCCTGCCGCCGGTGTCCATTTTATTTATCGTACCAATTCTCGTCGCCGATTGAGAGTGCTGCCGCGTTAGGAAGATCGAGATGTCTGATAGGTTAGGCACTAGTGGGCATTACGTCACTGAATAACGAATGTAGGTTAGGTTAGTTTCAGGCAAGAGCCCCTCAAATTTCGAATATCTTGGACGCCGACGGAAAGACATGAAGCTACTGGGTTTCCCAGCATCTTTCATAAATAACAAATTGATATTGCTCGGCTCTACGGCACTTCCGGGGTCCATTCACGTTTTCGTGGAACTACCAAGAAAATTTTCAGAATTTATTTAATAGAGTATCCTGCCTCCCTTATCGCTTTCGAAATTCTTAAGTGGCCATTTCGAGTATTAAATGCCAAAAGTATGAAGCTACTCGGTGTCTTATGGCAAATTATTTATTATGAAAAAAATTAATATATTAATATATTTAGTATGTATTTTAATACGATTTTACACGTGCTTCTGGGCACACTTCTTTTTTTTGAAAATTTCTTTACACATCTATATGTCTCATTTTTTGATAGACATTTTCGGGCCTCTCCAGGAGTCGATGTACATATAAAAGATCAGAATTACATTTTTCACGGGGTGCAATCGTATTACCGCATCACCCTCCGAAGACCCTTCGGGTTTCTTCGTGATTCTTCGGAATTAGAGTAGGGGTAAAGGAGATAGGAGAGACGCCGAGAAATTCAATGAACGGAAATTCATTCGATCATAAATACATACATATATATGTATATAGCAAAATAGTAACGTATCTAGAAATATATATATACACCTTTGCCATATACGTACGTGAGACATTTTCAAAGAAATTCGGTATTTCCGCTACAGTCTATTTATACTTCCAGACTATGATTGTTATTATTGTACAGTATCGCATCGCACGTGCTCGTAGATTTTTAGTCTCTACGGAAGATACCATTGTGTATTATGTATGCGCAGGCTGTATTTACAGATTCTGCTAAAAAAAATTACAAAAATTTCAACCGTAAAAATCTCTCGCAAGCGAATAGCCAATGTTCGCGCGAATCGAGCCATGAAGGTTTTTCTCCCATTTTTATTTTCTCATGGGCTTTAACGTTGAAAAAAAGTTAAAAAAAAGTCAAGTGAAAAAAATAGATAGATTTTTTGTCCCGATCTCAATGCACGTCAAATCTTCTCGTACTTATCGAAGTATAGAAAAGATAGTCCGATCAGAACATCGACCGTGAACCCTTTTCAGGCACAGCACCTAGTACAGTCCGGGAATGGAATTGCGAAAAAGGTAAACGTTTACTTGTGAAAACTCCTCGGGTCCTTCGATATTAAAGAGTTTTCACAAGGGATGAAAAAAAAAAAAGTTATCATCGAACGATCTGCCAAGGGCTGTCTGGCACGCGAGAAGCGTGTAAAAAATTGATGACTTTCCGAATACACATTGAGATACCGCGCATGCGCAGTATCAATATTTACATAAATTTATTCAGATTCCTCGAAATACCTGAAATATGTATACAGTGTGTACAGCCCTTTACCGAGGATATTGAAGAATTAAATATTTTATTGTGAATCGAGCTTTCCATAGCCGATCGTCTTTTCACTGAGAACCTCCGTTCAATTTGTATGCTGTTTATTTATAGATTGACCAGCTAAGTGAGAATTAATAGCATCGATTTAAAACCCGATTGGCAAACGCGATGGGACGAAGGAAAAGAACTGTTGTGTAAACTCGGCTTAAAGAACTTAATAGCGGCTCTTAAAAACTCTTGCACAAAGTTGAAATCGTAAGGCGGGAAATTTGATTTAAAAGAAAAAGTTCTGCAAAACTTGACTTGCCTCCCGATTTTAACGTTGTTGCAGAAATTGATAAATTTGCGCAATTTTTTTTAGGTTATCCAGGAGCCATTGGTACTCAACCCTTACGCGAGGCGCTAATGAAATTGCTATACTACTTTCACGGGACTAGTATAAATTTCATGGAATGAGAACCACTGACGTAGTACCCTTAATTCTCCCGATCGTTTCGTTCACCCCTTCGAGGCTGAGCCTGCCGTTTCAGCGCACCCTTGGGATCAATCCTCAGCCCGCGATCCTCTCTAACTTTTATTAGCAAACCAAATTATACCGGGTGTTTCACACAGAGCGAGTATAAAATCTCGGCTGGTTTACCAAATTAGACCAATTTTTGATCGTCTATCGTCTTTTAAATTATTCAGCCATTAAATAGGGATGTAAGACTGGCTTTGCCAATTTCATATCTAGGTTAACGTATTCATACATACTTAATAATTTTACGAGAATATATTTGCACACATGTTATATTGCACCGCGGTTATTTCGAGGCGCGAATAATTATTCATTTAGATATTCATGCGTGTCCGACCGTGACGTGACGTGATACGGATATTTGAGAACGGAGGCTATTTTATACATACCTATACATATAGCATGCATTTGGAAACCCCCACCACCTACCGATCAGAGAATTGCGTCTGTCAATTACATGCCGCAGGTCAACGTGATGCAGATAGAAACTGGTTTTTTTCATTCGTACAAAAAAAATAAATAAATGACATTATCAGTATTAACTCGTCACGTACACGAGGCAACGCGACGTACATAGTAAATGTAAATACGCGATATGATTGATAATGAGATTTGCACGTTCCAAGTGAAGTATACAGGCTCGGGCAAAATAAGTTAAACGAGGTAAAAATAATGAGTTTCATGGCGTTGATGTTCAGCAGTATTTTTAGAGATGAAAATATTAAAAATAATATGCTTTGTTAATTGGACGATAAAAATTAATTAGCAAGGTTAAAAAAATAATTAAATTCTCATAATGGGGGTAACACATGGTATAGAAATTTCAAGCTTTCAAATATCGTTTCCACTGAACGTTTTGTCGATTTGGCAAAAATAAAATTAAGCGCAGAAAACAGTTAAGGGGATGATAGTAAAAAGAGGCAAAACTGCAGTCCCAAAAAATTCAGTACAGCTCTGGGAACATTTCACAGTAACAAACGGCGGTCTGTTTACTTATGTAGGTCGGCAAACGGTATAGGTGTCGCGCTTAGCTACCAAGTGAGAGGAATGTTCGCGTTAAGGCTGTAGAGAAGGTCTGATCAGTTGGAGTAGAGTACGAATCCATAAGTCATGAGGGCTGGTTTACAACTACGTACCACATCAGCTCCGAAGAGCGCCAGTCCCTGACGAAGAAGCCGCGAGGAACACTAGTCATGTTTGCACAGAGTCGACCACTGTAGTACGGGGCCTACCGCAGCGCCACCTTCAACTATTTGTCCGGTAACACTTATAATTTTTAAAAGTATCCAGCTTGAACTTTAAAAGAAAATTGTCAATGATAATAAAAATGCATAGTAAAATGGTGAGCCGTAAATTTTTTGTAAAA
Source organism: Trachelus tabidus (assembly GCA_030142655.1). NCBI lineage: Eukaryota > Metazoa > Arthropoda > Insecta > Hymenoptera > Cephidae > Trachelus > Trachelus tabidus. The sequence continues at coordinate 1,432,738 of JARQTI010000010.1, forward strand.
TTCAAAATTTCCATCTTTGACGTTTTCAAATTCTAGGCACACGCGTCGTCATTGTGGGACGATAGGAGCTTTTTTAATTATGAAAAAATAATTGCAATAAATTTTGGAGGTTATTTTTATTTTTATTATCGATCTACTTACGATCTCTCTGTACTTTCGTCGCTTTCTCGTGTTCTAATAACGTTGGATTCACCGATACTAACGCCACTAGCGGCAGTACCACAAACCTCGGTTTCCTGTAGCTCTACGTTGTTAATTCAATTTGGATTATACTCTCCTAGGCGTTGGAGCGTCAGCTGAGTCAAGCACTCTCCACTAGCTCCGAGCTTTTACTTTATTTGGATATAACGTTGACTCGACCGTGTCGAGCTTTGTGCTAATTCAAAATTACATAACCTCTGTGTCCCCTTGCGCCCTGCTGTCTCGAATCCCAACGCGTCTGATGTTCTTTGCTTACTTTTTTGCTTGTAAGTTAAAACACACACGTTACCACTCGCTTGGTTATCCTAATTGAACAACAGTAAATTGGGAATTGCATAAACTCAATGGAATTGCTTTAACATGAATTACCGTTACACGAAAACGCATTGTTTCCAGAGTGTAAAATTCCCTTGACTGGTACAAAGTATCGAAAAGTCATTTACGTTGGGAAATGAATACCCAACCTAATTGCCATATTGCCATAGGAAAACTTTGTAAGGTTTTTTTAAACTCTTGCACAGTTTTCTACCTTTAACCCTTTTACCTTTTTTTTTGTTACTCATTCCGGATAATTATCCTCGTGGAATTGCCATTTGAATTTTACTTTGTTTAGACGGCCTTACGAGGGAAATGAAAATGTAAAAATGTTTTGAAACTAAAAATTCATGAGTCGATATGCTGCATTGTATTACATAGCAAGTAGTATTGGATTTCAGTAGCAGTTGACTATCTACTACCGAACGGTGGGTTGGCTGGTATCACTAGCTACTACAGCCACTAGTACCGTATGTGGACCAGGCATTCTAGATGGGTATCGGAAATCGCGAGAGAATAGCAGCCATGTTTGTACGCGAAATAAGTATCGTGGATCGTATGTGTAACAAGCTGATACGCATGTGGGATGCCCATTGGTTTATATTTAATATATAGATATACGGTGAGGATATTAGTCAAGTATATGTATACTAAACTTTGAACGCAGCGGTTACGCGTATGTATACGTATACACGAGAATATGGTATTATTGCGTAATAATGTGTTACGTATGGGTCACATTACGGTAGCGACAGCTGTACGCTAAAAAAAATTATTATCATCAGTAGTTTCGATGAAAACGAAATTTTGGGAATAACAAGGAATCCGGCAGATTTCATAAATAGTATGAATGAAAATTTTGATTTTATATTTAATCAGGCAAATTAAAAACAGAGTGACGTGAAATACGAATTGAAATATGTGATTAAGAAAAAAAAAATTATAGAACTGAGTGTCGTATCAATTAAATTTTCAGGAATCTCAGTGATTCAGTGAGGGAGAGAAAGTGAGTTCGTTAAGTAGACGAAGCTCTTTACACACAGCCTAAGAGCGCCGTACAGTGTCTTTGGGAACACAAAGTTCTGTAAGATCCCTTCAGACAATCCTTGTATTTGTTATTTGACAAGGATTGCGCTGTAAGATTTATTATAGCAGCATTAAAGTGCTACAGCGACCATGGCGCCATCTGAGTGAAGAGATTTTGAACTATAACAATACAAAAATATCAAGATATTCTCCTTATCTCCAATTTCTTTAGGTCAATAATTTAAAAAAAATTATGTCACGAATCCTCTTTTTTTTCAAAATTTAACACATACTGCTGCTCAGGCATATATTCATCGTATAATCAGATACGAACACTTACCATGAATTTTACAGTATTTATAATCCACTTAGCACTATAAGGACCTCCAAGGGGTCCCCAAGTACCCATACCAACCTTCAACCACCTTTTACATACTTCCAGCACAATCAATTACACGCACGCGTGATTCCACTAACTCGCCAACATTAATCCCTCCTAGGAAGTTACGCAGCCGCTTACGGGCGTAACTAGGAAACGAGCACTTGACGTGTCCCTTGGACTTTCTACTTATTTAAGGGGTTCGACACAACGCCTCGTTCCTGTCTGACCAAGAGTATCGATAACCACTAGAACGCTTAGAGTTCACTAGGCAGACCGCATGGCTTTAAGGGGAGCATACTATTTAGACGGCCGAAAATGAGGCATTTTTCATGAATTTTTTTGAAGGTGATAAAATA
>JARQTI010000010.1:1436104-1634846 GCA_030142655.1 Trachelus tabidus
TATTTAATATTTCGATTTGTCCTTTTTCCAGTACATTCTTAATATATTATACTTTCGAATTATGAAAAAAAAAAAAATCGATTTTTTGAAAATTCTAAATAGTATGCTCCCCTTAACGTCTCACTCCCTAAGTCCTTTACCAGTGCACAAGAGATCGTCGGGTGCATCAATAATGCTAAAATCACAAGGTAATAAATCCCATGAAAAAATCAGAAAAAATTTAAGAACGTTGCAGTAGGATTTTTTATTTTTTAAACGTCCACGATAAACAGCCACTAGAATTTGCAAGCGTTAGCAGCTATTTAGAAAATCTCACGTTCCATCAAAATAATATATTAAATGATAAAGAGTACTAAAAAGCAACTGATCCTACCCAGTTGTATCGAATTGTATGTTTATTATTGAAAGTCCAAAAGCTCCGTTACACGTGAGGTTGTAGCTGTCAGTAAAAACTACAAATTTCCCTGGGATTTTCAACAGAGGATTTTAACCTCCCGCTAGCTGGTAGGTGTAACTGGGTTGATTTTAGTTACCCGGTAGATTAACGTTTTGACCGACGCTCGGGGCGTCGCGATGCGTCACTGGAACGACGCTGGTATCCTGGGCGGTGTATATGCCGTAACATAGGGCACTGTGAATTCTTTAAAGGAATTCTCAGGCTGCTAAATATCTCTTCGGTAATTAACGGCTATCACTAAAAAGAGTTTAGAGGTGCTTTAAAGTCAGCCTGTCGGCGTCTGGTGAAATTATTTCGGTACAGCTGCGCTGGCAGGTTACATATATGTAGTCCAAAAACAGCAACGAACGATACAGGGAATGGGTTGCCGTAAATCGTAGGGGAATTCTGGCTAGACTGCGTTCAGAGTCCTGGAAAATGGCGGCCCTACCGCAACACCTAGAAAACCTTGGTGCGCAACAGCTACGTGATTTATAAGGGAGGCTTATTGACTGGCGCCATTGTTATCCAGTAGGGGGGCCACGAGTCTGGGAATAAACCTCGTTATTTTTCAGACTTCCGTGAAACGTGAGACCTTATTTCTACCACTTTCCTATAGCAATCGACCACCAGGGGCTATAAGTCAAGCGTCATTTTTCTTCGGATACCAAACTCACAGTAGTTAGTCAAGATTTTTCTTCATATAATATATATATATATATATATATATACAAGTTTATTCAGTAGAAACGCACCACCTGAATTTAGCGAGTCAATTTGAGTCCCATGGTAAAATGATATTCGGACGGTGCATTTGGGCTGTATAATCTGGTATACAGTTCACTGTTTTTTTCCTCGATACACAAAACGGCTTTTCGCGACACGATGTAAAAGGTTTGAGATAAAAAAGAATTCGTAAAAAGCCAAATAATACTTTTCAGTTATTTGATCTTTTAGTCTCTTTTCTTTTATCTCATTTAACCTGCATCTTGCACGAGTGAATTCGGCACAGGGCGACTTCGTCATCGCCTCTGCTACTGACACGTACATATTGTGCCTTGTGTATCTAGAGGGTGTACCATATATATGTACTGTATATACAGAACGCTCCTACCGGAGAGGTACGGAATCTGTTCCGGATGCCAGTTCGCTTTGGTAAAAGGGTGGAGAGAGTCAACCTGAACCCAAAGTCAGGAAAAGGTAGGACTGCTCGGCCGTGCTGGTTGATATCAGCCGCGTCAGCATCCCTTTGTTAAGAACAACTTCGCTTCGATTTCAGCCGCTCGCCACGAGAGCGCGCCACTGTCGGATGATTGATGCCCGGATGAAAACGAAGCATCCGAGCGTGCTCGTTGCTTCATTCGCTTTTATCCCCTTTCGTATACGGTTAACGTAACGGGACGTAGGTACTCGTTAGGTGCGCGTAACGTTTCAGTTTCCAATGAGCTGCACGCGCAGTCGTATTGCAGGCCGAAGTAGAGGTGGCTGAAACACAAGGCAGTAAATTGAGGGTAAAATGACTGGCTGTAAGAAATAATAAATTGCAAATGAAACCGACTGAAGAGTTTTAATAGGCATCGTTGTTACGGATTAATTTTTAAAAATTAAACGCTTTTTTTAAATTTGTACTTTCTTAACTATGTCTATGTTTAGGATCAACACCGAGCTTTTTTTGTGCGTGTCGTGAATGTCTTTGCTTTAATCTGAAAATCGGAAGGGATACGTATCCCGTATGCAATTTGCCAAGAGCTTGTGTTGGCACACCTGCGACTATGGGAGTATACGTAGATATGCAAATTACGTACAAGATAAATACGTTCTTAGAGACAAAGAAACTTTCCTTTTAAATCCCTTAGTACCGGAGTAGAAAAGCCTGCTGGGGGTATTAAGGCGTAGCGACTATAGGCCGAGTATCGCGTTCTTGTGGATCCTGCATAATAAAGCTATCAGGGCATTGTTTATCGTGTCGTTTGAGAAAAAAGAAAAAAAAACTAACAACCAGACTTAGTGGATGTGTTCCTCGTTTATTCGGGAAAGGAGCAACTTCTACAAAAATCCTTTCCAGCCTTTGAAATTCTCGCAATAGGTGGAAGACGGGAAAAGATAAGGAAAAGGGAAAAAAATGTTTTAACATCTTTTACAAATTTTATTGTTTCGATCTTTTTCGAATTTTATCTATCGATCGCTGTTTACGTAATCTGCCACCCACAATTGGGTACGGCTCTACCGATACTGAGATCCTGACGTCCGCTGGGAGTCTATCCGATGGAAATACGGTCCAGCTGGGAAACGCGCAGCATCCTGTAAATCGACGGCGAGCGTATTTTACGTGTCTACCCGAAAGAGGACGTAGATGTTTTTTTTTTTCGGAACATCACTAACGTTTACGGAAGACCTGAGTGGAATTCTGGGAAAACTGTTTTACCATGTGTTACTTGGTAGTTAGATAAAGTAACTTTTTTTCTCTTTTTCATTTGTCTGATCCGTTAACTAAATGTTACTATACCTACAGTAAAGTCATGTTTTTCGAGTTGTGAAATATATATATTTTTCATTATTTTTGACTCGTCAAATTGATCTTGCTGTCACATCAAGAGACTCGGTCGAGTCTCGCGCCAAGTTCATCGCGATTATTTCTGTAATCAAATTTTGTAATTTATTCTCTAAACACTATGAACACGCTATATTTTATTTTTAGGCCTCGACCTTTTTTTTATTTCACCCTACTATCTCGGGTTATCGAGTTTCGTGAGATCAGAAAGAAAAATCGAATTTTAATAAGACAAGTGTATTATTATTTTTACGAAAAATCAAGATATCCACTAAAACCCCCAAAACACTCATTATACTCCTAATCCGTTTTTGGGCTTCTCGCTGTATCCGTAACAATAGTACCTGCTTATAATCTCTTCACGACAGCATCCACCTATCGTACCATTCACCTGTCGTACCATTCACCTATCGTATCATGCACTTCACGGTGGACGCCATTACCCTGGCTCACAAAAAATGTCCAGTATATTATCAAAGTCCAATATCTATTATTACCATACAGCAAACCTTCGTGAACAGAATCACAAAGCATATGTCTCTTGTGCAGTTAGTGGTTGCAGCGCGAAACTTTATTTAGACGATTGAAAAAAAAATTAGGTCAATGCATTAAAGCACGACAACTGTCGCTCACGTGAGTACGTGCCGTTAATGGACGATAATGCTATCCATTTCTGAGGCTAGACTACCTAAGGCGATTATTATATTTAGAAAGCTTTGCTACCGATCACGGTAGCCATTTTTATCCTATGAAAAAAAATAAGGTAAAATTCATAGCTGGAGGTTCATACAAATCTGCTGTATATTTTTATCTCATTCAATATACGTCATAGAGGTTAAAGCTCCATTTTCACTGTGAATGCATAATAAAGAGACTTTTCATCAAAGTCAGCCTTTCTTTTTTCTTAAGGCTTTGTATCTGGATCGATGTTGAATTTTTTAATACTTTTTCTACGTTATCGAAGTTCACATTTTTTTTACTGGCAAAGACAGGGCTCTTATTTCTTACGTCATTGCTGCCCTGTATACTGACCTGTGCTCCTTATCAGTTCGAAGCTAGGGAAGTCACTGCTGTGCCAGGAGCAGGTGTTGCCAAGGATAACGGGATATAGACAGCCTTTTCATACTTATATTGCAGTTATCCTTTGTGCAGCATTTGGTCTTTTATTTTGTTCCTTTTTTCTTTATGGGGAAACTTAACTTGTACCGTCGTGAAAGAATTTCACTGGTTTATGACGATACGTATACATACATGTGTATATATATATATATATATATATATATACTATAAGACTTTCACGTATGGGGACATATAATAGGGATACATGAATTCGAACCTTGTCATTTTAAAATTGCTTCCTTTGTAAAGTAGCGTCCCTCAAGTGTATCCAATTTTTATTGCTTTTTTTTATACCGTCACTTCTCTTTTTTTCCTTTTATTGGCATGCTGCGCCATCTATTTTTCCACGTCGGTTGAAAGATAAAAAAGAAATTTCAAACAGCCATAATGCGACGTGTCGTTGTATATGTATATACATTCTCGGATCCTATACAGAGTATCGTATACACTTTTTCCTCATATAGATAACGGCTAGATAAGAGCAAGTTCACTATTACACGTTTTTCGAGTAAATACTCAAAATCGTAATTCATCAAATATTCGTGTAAATAATTTTTTTAAAAGCCTCAGAGTCCGCAATAAAATTCGATCAAGTTACGTGATACAAAATGGCCATTGACAAAATTATCTTCCGTTCGGTCTTATCAGCTAGTACAGTTAGCTCAGGTTGGGTTAAGCCAGACCTATTTTTTCTGTCGGTAATAAAACTTTTTTACCAAGCTATAAGTAGGTATTACGACTTCGAGCAGATCCACGAAAACGTTCGAGCGCAATTAAATATTTAATCTAAGCACCGAGAAGAGTAATAAAAAAATGGCAATTTCAAAAATTTCACTTCAATTCATCGTCTTCTGTCATCAGAAATTCAAGTATCAGCTTTACTCGGAATATTCCTGTTAGGGAAAAAGAACAAAAAGCACTATCGGAATAATTTGTTTATCTTACGGGGTCAATTTTCAAGAGACGATCGTTTTTCTTTGATAAGCAAGTAATTGCAATCGCGTCACTATGGCAACGGTGTCTTGAACGTGACTGAAGAGGAATACGTGTAGGTAGATAGGACGGGATCTCGATAGTGCTCCAGATAGAAAAACATTTCGTAGAAAAAATACGGTAAATTTTGAAAATGTCTTCCGGAGATCACCTTGGGAGTGTCGGTCATCGAGGTCACGTGACTTAAGTTTTGAGGGAGTAAAGAATTACGGGATGCAGTGAGATTAAATCGTGTCTTCTGGAAGAACCCAGGGGTCCGAAAGCATGTGCCTGAAAATTGCCAATAGAACTTCTGTAGGTACGTATAACGGGTGTTGGAAAAAGTTTGAAGAAGAAAAGGACTAGGAATATAGGAATAGAAGAAAAATGAACGCGTACGTTGACACCCTTTCTAAGTCTCGAATAGTTCTCGGCCGAGTTTTTATACAAATGCTCATCGTGATCCCGGCCAACAGGATCAAGATCCTGGGCCAGGATAGGGGTGCAATATTCTGGGGTAGGGAGATACGTATATTGCTTCCTGGCAGGATACCAGAGTCCTCGGCCAAGAGTACAGCCATTTTGAATTTTACTGTAGAAACTTTCAGGGATCGTCACTACTTGGACCAACCCTCGTTTCAACCCTTAGCCACTGGCGCAGCTACTTTCGAAATCTTCCCCACAAAAAGACACTCGCTTATCGATCTCCTTCCTCTGTTTTTCATTAAAAATTTTTTTTCTTTCACTATCTTCTCTTTTCCCCCCACTTACTCCAGGGGATGCCACGGAAAATGTTTGGACGATAAAAAAAATATTTAGCCAGGATGCACATCTCTCCGTGGGATACTGGCATATTCCTGTTGCAATTACCTAGGAGTGCTTGCGGGTAGATGAAAGGAGGGTGGTGCTACTAGGGGTTGTTCCAGGGGACGGGAGAGCCAGGGGGCTGTTTCGCCAGGTACAGGGACTACCTATACGAATAGTAGTCCCTTGCAATACCAGTCGAATAAGAGGATACGGAGCGTGTCGCATAGTAGCAAAGACTCTCCCTTTATTGCTAAGGGAAACAAAGAATGGACAGCAATTGCACCCTTTGTATAAAAAAAATCTTTTCTTTTTTTACAGTCTGCATTTTTTACGTGTTCGAGGATCTAAACGCGGAACTTTAGTTCGGTATACTGACACTAGGTTGGCGCTGGTTGTCGGTACGTAACACGTGAAAACTTGAAATTCATCATTAAAACTCTTGTAAGTGCACAAAAATGGAACAAAGATTCAGGATCGCATTCCGTTCACTGTCAAGGATTCAGTGGCGATAAGGAGAGCAAGCATTCAGAGTGGAACTGGCTTATTCAGCGGCGGTTGAGGTTTCCGCCTCTAAAGGCGAGTTCACATTGTGCGAGATCATTATACGCGAACCATAGATCAGCATCGCCATCAAAGGCAAGCACGATAGGCGGTAATGACGCCGGAAAGGACTAAGGAATGGTATTATTCTATATATCCGATAGTCTCTTCTCGTCCAGACTTTTTGGTGGCAGACCATTCGAGAGTTTAGGTTAGGTTAGGCAGGATTTTAAGGGTGGACGAAGAAGGGTCGTGACCTATGTAGATCTTCGGTTCGAAGGCTACCAGCTTTCCTCCCTTGAAGTAAGGCCCTTCAAAGGGAATCCTGAAGGAGCGGGTATCGCGTGCTACTTAACCAAAGAAGAGGTTTGGGCTGACCGAAAAAAAGAAAATTCTCCGTTCCTCCTTTCTTTACTTTTACACCATCCCATATTCTATTCTCCGGGCTCATGGACATTTCATTGGGATTTCCATATACTTTACATTCACAAGGTGAGAAGTCTCTGGGAAAATTTTATTTTTCTTTCTATATTTTTCCTCCCTGCTTTTTCTGTTTTACCGACGGCACAAAACCTAATTTCACGCTGAGAAGCGTACAAAAAAAGGGCACGAGGGGATAGGTCTACCAATAAGTCGTACGAGTGTTGTAGATTTTTTAAACTCATCCTCTCACGCAAACAGCCCATTAACCCCTAAATCCAAGGGTGCGTCAAAAGTCAGACGGCGATAACAGGGGATAATAACAGAGCGTTCGCAGCGCCGCCAACGGAAAAATTTTGCAGAGCAAAGCCGATAGACTTTAATTCTCCTTTCTCCGTGCTCCTCCTCTACCTACGGGTACTGATTAACGTGAAGTTGATTGATGAGGCTGGATATACGTCGCGCGACCAATCATCTACCACCGTGAGATGCTGAGCTGCTTCAGACTTTTTGTTCCCACAATCAATTAAATCCAGTGACTAGATTGGCCGTTCGATTATTATCAGAGAACGTAGCCCTGCAATGGCACAGATATCCAGGACTTCTGGCTGACAGGGCGAGGAGCGCTACTACTAATACTCTTATCGTTGCTACTGCTGTTGCTGCTATCGCTATCGCCACTACTAACACCACCACCACCACTGGTTAGTCCAGAACTGCGCAGACTTCCAGAATCTAGACTGGTGGTCGCAATGCAACTGATGACGTAATGGAATACAGAAGCACAATAGCCTGTATCTAGGTCGCGATGTCAGTGCCGCCAACCAGGGCAGATTTCGCTATGCTTTCCGCAACGAATATTACAAATCCCACGCAGTGCACTTTGACCCTCTGAAGATGATTATCAGTGTCAATTATTTCGAAAATTTCAAGTTCGACAAACATCCGATGAGCTTGCTCACAGGAAACCATGACTATAGATTACGGTTCAGCTTCACCCTGAAAAGAAACAAAATTACTTTTATTTATCAGCCAAGTTCGCTACGCGGTCGCAAAATGTATTCAGAAATATCATAAGCAGCATTTTCAACGAAAATGGAAGTCCACCCTTAACTTTTCCCATCTTTCCTGTACGAATAATCTCGTTCTCGCGAACTCAAATACGTGGCAGGAACGTATTATGGGGGAAGATAAATGTGTGTAGCTACATACTTTACATACCCAGAATACCTGATATCTTAATAATCTTGGCGGACGGTATAGGATCAAGAAAAAGTATCGAAGCAGCTGCGCCACTACGGTATAAGGTATTAGAAACTCTCCCTTAAGTTAGACATTTATTTTTCGTCCTTATAACAGCCAGGAGAATGGCGCAAGAAGGACTGGTCTTATACATAAAAAAGTGGAGCAATGTACGGACCTCTGGTGTAGAGCGAGGCGCTCGTTCAGGCTTAACGATGTCCAAGCCCATGGCTGAACCCTTTGCGACAACCCCTGTTTATAATAAGCCATCTATACAGTGTATATTGAACAGCCAGCTTGGGTTTCGTTCACCCCATATCGTACATGCCACTGGATCGGCCTAGTTTTATCCTATAAAGAGATATAGGCATACTATATGTATATATAATGTTTTCGATGGCTATATGGTCTTGTACATATATACACCTACTATACGAATATATAGGAAGGTAGCGCGTATCACTGATAACGCTGCATTCGCTTTCGAGAAAAATGCAAGTAAATGCAATGTGGAAAATCCTTTTCCTGATGGGATATGCATATATGCATTTGTATACGTATGGATAGGTATTTGCGTAAGGGTATGTATATATAGGTATAGGCGTAGAATAAGTACCTGTGCAGACTTTGCTTTTGGATGAAAATTGTAAGGCTTTTTTTTCAATTGGAATTTCCATGTGAATATTCATATTGAAAATTTGTTATCGGTAAAGGTTATGGGGTTTATTACTGAAAATTGCACTATCCAAATTATGCTGGTTGTCAGTATTATTTTGATCGGATACAGGTCGCGGATTCATGGAAGTGACATGGATTACACTTTCGTTTGTAGGATTTGATTGAGCTAATTGACTAAGAAAATAATTGCTATCAATACGATTAATTCAGGGATTCGAATAGGTTTTCTTGGACATTAAATCGGCAGCTATGCGCGCTGATACGAACTACTGATTTGAAATTTTGGTTACATTATTTTTTAGATGTAATTGCTGATCCCGAACGGGGATTGATTGATAAGGGATTGGTCGTAACTTAAAAAAAAAGTTTTTAATTTAACAGGATATTCGTTTCGAATATCCGAGGTGTCAATGGGAATCAGAATAAGGTGATAAAATTGTATCGTCAATTATCAATTTTGATTATCCGATGCCGCAAGAAAGCTTACTAATGCAAAATTATAATTACAAATCAACACACAGAATTTTGTTGGGTTTTCAAAAGGTCGCAACGCGGTTATTGGTTTTCTTATCGATATTCGTGTTCGCTCGTTATAGGTACGCCCAAACGATTAGATTCATCTGGCCACAGCGCCATGAATAAACCAAAAGTAGGTGGAGGGTTGGTATAGGTTGCTAGTACGAGAAGGGGTTGTCAGGCTTGGTAAGAAATGTCACTTTGATCCCTCTTACGTCATAGCCATTTCCTACAGGAAATTCACCCTTATCACTGCGGATTCGGATTCTGCGCGCAAAGTCCAGCGCGATCTCGTCACGGGCAAACTGTAGCTTGCGAATCCGACTAACTCCCACTTACACGTATTTTTCACTCTGCCACTTCTTGCCAGACCGACTCAGGGCGCTATCACAACGGACGCTGCTGACTACGAGCGTCGTCCTTTTCCTTCGGGCGTACCGCTATGAAACTTCACAACGTTTTAACATTTTTTATCAATGCAAATTTTTTAATTTCTAGCCACTCCGTATATGCGGTACCATCACGTGATAGTGGATATAATTTTAAACGTTGGTAACATTTTACGAGTCTACTTTACCCAGTATAATTTTAAGGGTTAAAAACAAGTGCTTTTGGGGTAAACATTATTCTTTACTCTGTCCATGCTTCGAAACGATTCATGTGTACTTGGCTAAAGTTACAGGAACAGGAAGTTAACCGGGGTAAAAGGAAGCGGTAGAAGGTTGAGAGTTATGGAGTGGGCTCCAATGATCAGAATGGTTAGTAAATAAATAGAATCGAGTAGCGAGAAAAGTTTTTCCCTTTTAAAGAGAATGAAACGAGTGGTGGAGTCGTAGTGGAACGAGAGGGCTGGGACGGTCGAGTAGTAAGGGGTTGCAGTGTAGGACCCTAGGGATTTCTGAGCTCGTATTTCAATGAAACGGATAAGGTTGCGCCGGCGACGTACCGAGGGCAAGAAATCGCAGAGTTGCGCCATTACGCGACAAAGAGGGAGTGAGAAAAATTCAAGCGCAGCAGAAAACAGTACGATACGTATTTCAAGTAACTGATCGTAAATGAAAACCGTGGCAACGATGTCTAGCCCATACATATGGCGTGTAAACATTTTTTTCTTCGTATCGTTAATTTAAATTCAAGCTATCACGAGAAACTTCAAAGGCTTTCGAATACGTAGGGATACACGTGAAAAGGACTTTCGCGTAAGTAGATACGTATGCAGTAAGCGTACACATATTTCTAGTATGTGACTCAGCCGCGAGAGGCGCCACTCGATTTATCAAACTTCATATGAACTCTGAGTGAAGTGAAGTTCTCTGCTTTGGGAGGCTTGGGTGGACTCGATCGCTTCGCCTCTCTGTTGGCTAGGCCACCGCGAAGAGAGGGTTTAGTCTCGCCCTGTAACCACGACCCCTTGTACATATATGCAGATATTACATAGACTTCTCGTACATATAGTTGCACATAAGATAGGCAACTATTGGACTGCCATCTAGCGTAAACTTTTCTCATAATCCGGCGTACGTCATACAGCGAATTTCTCGGGGAATAGAAGCTGAGTATCGAACTAAAAACAGGGTTAATTTTCCGTCTTCGACCTCGTTCTCATGTCGACGTCATAACTTCTTCAGCCGGTACGAAACTGATGTGTACGTGAACTAAAACAAAAAAAAGAATTTGAACCCAAAACAAAAGACAAAAGCCCAGAGAAAATTGGGACTCTGAACACTATGACTATCCCGGCTTTAATCTTGCTTTCAAGTGAAGCTAGCCGAATATTAGTTTCCATTGAGCAACGAAAGGTACCAGCGCAAGTTTTGTATCCGGTAGCGCGGGTCTCTCGCTTGAAAGTAAAAGACGGTAACGAGAAACACTTGAGCCGGATACTGGTGACGGTCCAGGATAACAATGGCTCGTCCAGGACTAACCGAGATAATGGATAATGGGATAGTCAGAGGTTGACAGTAATTTAATTTCTCCAAGTGAAAGACGCACCAGGGACTTGGGTAGAGTAGCAGCATCCTCAGTATCAGCAACCTCAGGTGGTTCGAGTTAAGGACGTCAAAGTCGATCCTTGTACGGTTAACCATCCTGATATATATTCCAGTGCGATACAAAGTCTCCGGCGTCCTTTAGTACCCAGCGGTATTGATTCGCCAAAGAACCCTCTGCTTGTGGACCATGTTCGGATGTTCGCCACTCTTTATCAGTGCTGGCTCCGGTCTTCTCCTCCTTGACAGAAGAAGAAGAAATATAGTGGGGATATGAAGGAGAAGTTAGGTGGGAGAAGAGCCCATGCCAATCCTGTCTCTTTATTGGACACGAGCTCCCCTACTACAAATTCCCTACCCCCTCCCGTCGACCCCCTAATAGTAAACGCACCGTCCAGAAAGATCCAATAAATTTGACCAATGACTAAGGTCACTCTCTCATTGTCCTATACAGAAAATTCACGAGGATCAACCCGAACCCGATCGTTTATCTTCGAGCTTTCTATACCGTCGTTATCAATTGTGATCCTACGAAGAATTTTTTATCATGAGTAAACGTCACAGGCCATCGTATACCATCGGTGCGGAGTCTGCGTATCCTCGCACCTCGTTTAATACGAAGGCGTACGTACGTGCACGAAGTTACACGAAGTTAGCCAGAGCCGATTTTACATGCTGTAGGATTATGAAGTAGCGTAGGTAAAAGCTTTCGACGGAACGAGGAGCGGAAGCGTTTCAAAGCTTAAACCTGAACGGGGAGCTTGTAAAGCTTGAATGAGATAGAAAAGACACAGAGTGATATATATATATGCACACGTGAGGTTACGTTGGGTTAGGTTAGATTACGGATGAGCAGTGACAAGCGCAAGTTCACAATCTGAATATATAACCCAACCTTAACTCGAGTCATATGTTTGAAACTTGAAAAGAAAAAAAGCTTTAATTTTTTTCACACATTGCGTACGAGCTTTTTGCCTTTGACGTTCACTCATTTTATTTTCATGACGACCCACCCCCGTCATTAAAGTTAGATGAATCATTGCAACTCCAACTGTCATTATAGGTTATGTCATGTATTTAACGTTGGGTACGTCACGTGGTTCTATCTGAATTACCTTACCAATTTCCCCGGGGAATTTAAAAAACTTTGCAAATTACATTCAATTTACAAAGTTTTATCAAATATTCTCGTACCTGATTCCCGTCTACCTTATACGTCATACAGTATCTTGCATCCCTCTATAACACCAGTTGGGATTGCTAGGGGTGTATGCACTATGCACTGTTAGAAACTAGGCTAGGATTTAATCCAGCGGGACAATCACCAGAGACTAAGGCACAGGAACTGAATGAATATAGATACGTCACTGTGTGTCTCTGCTTACATACTATACGCCTATACATGCATAGCTCATATATATACCATGGTATCGATAATCATTCTAGTTAGAAACTCACTAGAAAATTCCCTAGGACGTTGCTCCTCTCTAGGGTTTCCACCTCCAATTATAAAATAATACGACGAACACCTCGGTCCACAATGTAAAATTGTTCCTAAGCACCGGTGGCGCCACCATCAGGAAATATTCTGGAACCACAGTCATATAGTACATCGTTTCAGCTACGCACAAGGGCAGCTGCTACCCCATTTACGACTACCCTTTCAACTACCCTTTTACTATTTCTCCCTTCACTTCCATCAGGAGTGCTGTACCACATTAAGTATACCGGCAACCTCGCATCGACGCATCGCTATCGAATATGACAGTCCAGAAGTCCCCTGATAAATTCAGCCTAAAATCATTTCAATCGAGTTAAATAGCCATTAGGATATTTTTCCACGCTAACGGCCGCCAAGGGACACTACCTATGCGTAATTACATATGTTCTGATAGGTGTAACATTGCCAAGTACATTTTTTTCTTGTCTTAAATCTATCATACTTTATGGAACTGTTACTTATTGATAATTATCTTGACGAAGCTATGTTATTTCTATGATATTAATATGTGCGCTTATATATGTATACGCATGTCTGATGCATTTATTTACGATTAATAGTTCATGCCTGTACACGCTCTGGCGTCGATTAATCAATTAATCGCAGCTTGAATTACTCCGGGATTCTAGACTCCCTGTATTAGAGTTACGGTATAGGTATAGTAGATTTACTTGTGCACACCTCAGAGCGCTCACATTAGATTCGTGATACACACATTGACTAGTGCATCACCGTTAATCGCTTATGCGTGTCATTTTCCCTCGTGACCCTCGCACTTTGAATCCTAATGTCACGATTTGTATTCATAACGAACCATTGAATTTTTTATAATTGCCATACATCCCCTCTGTCATTCACTTCTGTTCACCCCTCGTTCACTCATGGGAATTGCGATAAAGAGTTGAGAATTGCCGATAACACGGGTACTGGGATTAACATGTTTTGGTGGGTGTGTAAATATTTATAGGCACGAAAAAAAATATGGATAATTATTAGCTTTATACCTTTTTTTTTCGATGATTTAGATTGATAGTAAAATTCAATTCAGAATGCGATTATTTGGCAGAGATATTCAGTGACAAGCCTTTCGCTGTTTTAGGCATGGAGTTCAAAATATACTTCTCGTGATACCAGTGATATACACGGAAAATGATGTTCGGGGTGCTAGGGCCTTGGTGGCGAAATTAAATTATGCGAAAGCAGTAAGTTTGGCTTAAGGAGCTTTCTGAGGGGGTAAGTCTGGAATAGGGGGAGGTTAAGGTTAATTGAAATAACATCAGCGAATCACTCGAGGATACCAGGAATTCTCAGAGGAGTGTATTGGGGCTTCATCGTTTACCTGATAAATAAAAAAAAAAAGTTAAAGACAACTGATATATATTATGCTGGCGGTTTCTGAAGATGTCTAAATATTTTCTACAAGGGATGATCACATTCTGGGGCTTGAGTCTCATGTTGAAGTCACTTGATAGAAGTCCCACGTTTTCCATGAAGATTGATTGGACGTGGAGACTCGCTGAATTTACTCATCCACCATCACCTCGACCTGGTCCTTGTTTCCTGCAGATCTCGTCCCGACCATCCTGGTTTACCCGTCGGTCCTGGTCCTGGTCATCCTCGTTTCCTCTGGCCGGCTGCCCACAGCATCCTGGTTGACGCACAGCGGTCCACTGCTTCCATCGTCGTGACCCTACAACGGACACTGTGATTAATTATTGTTCGGTCGTCCGGCAAAGGGCGAATACATAAGAAATTCCACTTCTGTCGTATGTGCTTCCATGAATTTTTTTCTTTTCGATTATTCCTCCACCTTCGTTTTTTCCCCTCAACTTTTATTAGCATTGATACCATCTAAATTCACCTTGATCAATAATCAAGAAACCGAAAAGTTAGTCTCTCTTACGCCTATGTTGGGTTAGAATTAGAAGTCGGATAATTTAATTGAACTCCGATTAGTCCAAGATGAATTTTTTTAATAAGTGAATTCATTTCTGAATTAATTATACAAATTTAATAAATTTTCAGTTTCGAAATTATGCTTATCTGCTCTACGTAACTGAGTTCAATGCCGATTGAACCCAAAACATTTTGGTTGGTTTAGATTCCTAGATTATTTAGGGTTAGGTTACGCTCCGTGTCTAACCCTTCACATATTCAATGGACGGCAAGATTAATTGTTTCAAAACTAACGTATCCCTTTGAACAGTTCGTACTGGCTCACCGCAGTAAGTCTATCCTATTCCGACCCAACTTCAAATGCTACCACGTCAGTTTAACGGATGTTTAGTAAATTCCGACTCATGAGCTTTGCCGTTGTATCTCTTAAAATTTTACAGAATTCATATCATCCTGATGTAAATATATATATTATTCCGCGGCGAATTTCGAAACTACAATTGCTCCTACCATTTTTCTTTGGATCCTATGGGATACAAATTCGATACATATATGCCGCAAGGCGATTTATAGTATCGCTTAAAGTTACAGTTAGTGCAAGAGCGTAACGTACGATACGGGAAGTAGAAATCGAGAAGAAAAAGGATCAAGAGATACATAGCGATAGAGAACGTAAGACAAAAAGTTTATACTAAGAGATTGTAGGTACTGTCGGCTTTTAAATATATATATATATATACTCTGTAAAGTCGGCAGTAGAAAATACCAGTAATCGGTCAGCCAGACGAGATTGCCAGTAGTTACCGAAGATCCTATAAAATAATATTACATTTTACAATCCCACGAGGATTGCTTTAAAGTTGGAATTGTTCGTCTCCTTGAAGCTAGCATTGCCACACAAAAAAAATTAGAAAAAAGACGTAAACCGTAATTACGACTGATTCTAGTCTAATTGTGTAATTAATAATAAGTAATTGTCCCGAACTCCCGTTAAAAAATTGTCCAATTGCGCGTAGTCGTTGCTAAGCAAATCACGTGGACTCTCGATCGGTTGACAAATGTCGGGTTATCGATTCTGATCGTACAAGCTGAGTGCAATTCCACGGTCGGTATACGTCCTTCGAATTTGTTGCAGTATGCATGCTATTGTAAAGCTCACAGATTCGAGTCGTGCAGCACAATTGCAGTTGACACAGCGGACTCGTTACGAGAATCCTTCGTAACACGAAATAGTCAGCGCAAAATTAGCGGTTGTCCGACGTGTTCGGTGCGATCACTGAAAAGCACATCACATACTTTTGGGATATGAGAGAAATACGGAAACTAGATCAAGCAGTGAAAATAGGACGGAGTTGTCTTTGGAAAAATGACTATTTTTGAATTTTAAAAACTTTGAAAAGATTTAAAAATTTTTTACAAAGCAATGTAAGACACGCGTGTATGCGAGAATTTAAAAAAAGGGTTTTTATCGCTGCTGTAAAGATATAAATATTGGGTTCGGTAAAACTGTTGGATGAAACAGATAAAAAAAAGATTAGAAGTGAAGTACTGCGCTCGAACTGTAGAGACTGCGTTTACACGAACACGTACCGTACGATATAACATATACTATATATACCTTATATAGTACGCATATATGTGTACACCATATGCATATACAGAACCGAAAGAGGACTCAGTACGCAGAACGATGCATACTGCGAAATGATAGTGCCTCTTCGCTGGCTGAAAGCAATTTCCGGGTTTTCCTGTTGTTTGCTCGTCGCAAACTGGCAACTTAGTACGGGTGGTAAAACGATATTTTTTTTCATCTCAACAATTCCACATGTGAAGCGGCACCTATCTATTTTTTACGTGACAGACTGTTTGAAATAATTGGATTAGTAGCGAGAGCGAGAAAAAATTGTTGGTTATTAAATTTGTGTTGTGCGACATATAAATAGCAAACGACCGCCAATGGATCTTGCTTCTTAGAATTCTGCTGACCTGTTCCTGCCTTGATGTATTATAACAATAGGCGATATATTCCTGTGGTACTTTGTCCACTAGAGAATTAATGATAAGCGTTCTGCAATGTAATGTTCTGGTATAAATTGCTTGTTACTGGTACTAGTGGTTAACGAGGGTTATCATGGGATAAATTCAGCACTGAATTCACGCGGCATGGCTATTGACATCTGTGAACTCTTCCGTAATGGTATGATTTATGATTATGCTAAATAGAATTAAAGAAGTTATGTTACGTGTCATCCTGGATTGATTTTAATTGCATAGCCTCAAAATTTATGTCCCTCTCTATTTCTTCCTGACAAAGGAAACTTTAGGGAAAGTATGCTCCGCCATAATTCCTTGGAAAAATGATATTCCTAGTCAGGCCAGATGCTGTATTTTTCGTTATAAATAATTGTCCTTTCTCCTCTTTCTTTTTCCTCGGGCCGACAAGAATAATTACAGAATGTATCTCGAGCTCTACTCTACTCTCGGATCCTACTGTCTTGCATTATTAATGAAACTCCTCCTCACCTGCTTTCCTTTCATCTCCGTCTTTCTTTCAACCCAAGAGAACGTAACAGGCAGTTCGCTGCTGACATCTTGAAATTTCGTTATCCTCTGTTGAAATTGAACGACCGCAAAATCACTGTTGTAAGGTGGAATTGATATTGTCCCTTGATATTCTATACGTTGTGTGTGTCCGAACGAGGCAGACGCGATAGGTTTTTTTAAGCTGACAATGAGTACACACTACACTACAAAGAACATGGCACCAAACTTCGAAATGCAATCAGCCTTCGGATGGAGTCCAAGAAAATACTGCAATCTCACGAACTTTCTCATTCGCCAGAACGTTGCGGAACAAGTAAATAAAGTCGTACGAGACGTACGTGCCGAGGAGGTACGAACGAGTCCTGGCTTCCGAGGTATTCTTAATCATCGACATAACGTGAAAGTCTCGGAACTCCTGGAGACAATAAAAATCAACACAGCCGTTAAACCGAATCACGAAGGGCACTCAGCGCCACAGCTGTCGAAGCGGCCGGATTCGTAACTCAGGACTAGTGAGCCACAGAGCATAGAGTCCCTCGAGTATTTTATAATTTTCATTCACTTATGGCTTCAGTGTGAACTACCGGCTAAAGTCCCTTCAATAAGAATCTGGCGAAAGCGGAGACGCGTTTTGATTGGTGCAGCCCGTTTGAGGCTAACCGGAAACCGATTTGAAAAAAAGGCGCGAATAACTTTATTACCAATTAATGGAAGAAATGAATGTAGCAGGTACGTCTACAAAAATAAATATATAAGTAAATATAGGATTAGAAAAGGTGGTACACGAGCAGTCTAGATCCGACATTAGAAATGGATTGAAATATAACGAAGCGCGAGAAGCAAGTCCGAAATATTGATTGAAAAGGGATGTCTTTATATTTGTATCCCTTTTCTTTCCCTAAGATTTTTCCTGACCAAGCAGTGAGGCCGGTCCTCTCACAATTCGATGTTATCGAAACTTACATTTTCTTACTCTGACTCACTACGCAGCAGCTTTTTAACGTAACATAACCTCTCTATGTTTTTCTTATTTAAAAGTCCTTACATAATAAATTTTTAACGAAAACTGTCATATCATATTATATTTAATATTATGCAGCAGGTTACGAACGTATATGAATTTGTTTTCTACTTACGCAATCTAGACGTTTTAGAAGAAATTTGTACAAATCTTTCACTGCACGTGGTACTGATAGAATTAAAAGTTGAATTTACCCGCGTGAGTTAATTTTTCCGTTTCCGGTTAGCCCCAATACACTACCTCAAATGCTGTTTCGCTAGACTGTTACTCGAGGGACTCTACACAGAGCACGGTGTACGTAGTATCGTATAGCATGATAATACAGATAGTTCAGTGTACTTTAGCACGAGGATACTTGACAAACAGAATAGAGGAGTAAGGAAAGAAAAAGAAAGGCAATGTCGAAGAAGAGAAAAGTGGAAAAGCGAGAAAGTTTTCACGCTTGGGATAAAGAATAAATTTCTAGCAACTTCTAGGCTGACGTGTTGCAGAGTCTTGTCGTATATTACATATACTATTATCAGTGAATTTCAAGTGTGACGATTCTGGAAACCGTGAGTGAAAACCTGAGAGTAAACGGCGCCGGAAGTGACGATCCTCCTGAATTCTGTAAGTTTTCTAACCTCCTTTCAGAAAAAGGCAATTGTCATCCCGACGAGGAGTTTAACGTAATTAACAAACAAAGTCGTCGTATTAAATCCGAATAATTTGACGGCGTGAGACTCGGCTCTCTTAAAGCATAAAGCAAATAACTAAGCTTGAAGAATATCATAATTGCAGCCTTATACATTTGATAATAAGAATTTCGCTGTGTTGCCAGTACTCAAATTTCTCGTTATATCCATGTCAAGCATAACTCTCTTTATACATATAATAAGAAAATGTCACGAAGTATAACGCAGATAGAGACAGACAGGTCGATGTCATTAGTAAATGAAAATGAGAGATGTCAACTCTGCGGAAGGAGTCCGTGTAATTTCGAAATATTACACCATCTGCACCAATTATAGAATTATCGATTGAATCCACCAGAGAAATCTAATAACGTTGGTAACTACCAAAAGAGGAATGTCGAAGGGAGGCTACCAGAAGTTCGATATTGAAGCCAGTAGTACCACCCACCATATTGGGTACGAAGTTATCCATTTCTAATTATAATAATTAAAGGATCTGATACGAGAATTCCTAGCACAGAAGTTACGCTGGCGTAACAAGTGACACAGACGTTGAATGTGACAAGATGGCTGCCCTGTCTGGTGTTACCGATGTAACGGCAGATGGCGCCACATTATATCTTTACGGTAATACGCATCCAGATGAATGAAGCTAATTCGAAATGAAATGCAATTCTGGGTGCAACGACCGAGACTGTAGTTATCAGCGACTATGGCGACCTGCCTCGACACTTTCCTCTTTATTCTCTGGTAATTAATGGCACTCGAGCGTCGAGTGGAAGTCATGTTTTCTCGAGGCACGTGGATCTTGGGACAAAGAACGATATATGTTTTTCAGGTTAGATTGAATTCAGTGTGATTGTACCTGAAATACAAAACCAAGCAGCAACCCGATGTCGGGCGAGAACGAGGACTCGATTAAAATGCACTTAGCTTCTACACGCTACCGACTGTGCACTCCATTAACGGATAATTAAGCTAATTTTCGAACAAACCCCATTTGGGACTTTGGGTAAGGCTCAAAAGAGATTAACGGTAACTGTTATTGTAAATCTTAGATTTTAAACTTCCCTGGTTGATTATAATTTTTATAATTATCATTGTTAAAATAATTTTTATTTCTTTAATACAGTTATCGATATTAAATGTTTTTCTTCGATTTATTTTTTTTATCGAATGCCTCAGGCATGCGCAGCCGTCATTTAATTATCTTTGTTTTTCACATCAGAATTTTTCCACCGTAATTAATTAAATTTCAAGATATTTTTTAAACTTGTTTCTCCTTTAAATTCTGTCGACGGGAGTAAGGTACGGAATGCTCTCCGGCTATTCATTTACATTTTAGTGAGATCTTTGAGGGTGGTACGCTGGAGTAACGTTTTTAATTCCTGAAAACAATTCTTGTTGGAAAGATATAATCCAATTATAAAACATGTTACATGTCGCTCAAATAAATAATAGAAACAAAGACGAATATACAATTACTGATTTAAAAGCGGGTAATAAACACCGTACGAATTTCAAAATTTCCCTCAATCGACACATTCACAAAAACTGTGTCATCACCGTTCGGAAAAGCCTTGTGACACATAATTAAAGTGCATCCTTGTCAAAACTAAGCTTAGTCCCCGCATTACGGTGAACCGACAGCACGTGAATATTTTCATTGAACCATGAAATTAGATTTTAAAAAGCCCGCCATTTTAACTCACCCTGTCATCTTTTACATTAACTATCAATGAATCCTCTTCCATTTAAAAAAATGTATACAGTCGACCCCTGAAATTGTCATGAACATTTACTTACTTTCACCCCTATAAACCCTTCTAACTAATAATCATTAAAGTTACACTCAAATTCTGTATAACCTAAAAGATTATATCTTCTCCCACAGGAACCCTAATTCAATAGACGTGGCTGTTAATAGGAAGCAAGCCAAAGATTATGGCGGAAAGGAGGGACAAAAAAATGTATAAGTGGTACGAAGCAAGGGTTGCTGACGGAACAAATTTCATCGTCAGCCAACCCCTCACCTGTCGAGGGGGTGGACTTGGGCTGTAATCAATAGCCAGGCCAATACCTACTACCTAGTAGTAAGCATCAGTCAGTCAAAGCTGGCCTCGCCTCTGTTTTTCCAAGGATTCTCACGTTTACCTGAATACTCAGAATTTCATGTCACTAATTATACCGGACAACGAAATTCGAGAATTCGCCTGAAAATCAGATACGTTGGAAACACGTCATAATTCAAAGTTCATCCCCATTTGCCCTACTATCTTGGAAATTTCATATGTCTTACCACCCGTCCGACTGTTTGTCTATTCTCACGTCTTCTGTCCCCCCATTTGCATATACCCACTGCACATGGAAATTGAGCGGAAACACGTCAGTTCGTGGTCTATGGGAGTCTAAAGCCGCCATCTGCTCAGCATTGCTTTGTGATCCGTTTTCGTGATATCAGTTTAGTCGAAATGTCTGATTAAACCCTGTGCACCGATAGAATAGTCAGAAGACTGTATCGTGGGAATTATTGTATTTTGGGTTGAGCGGGAAAATTTGAAATTATCAACGCCAAAGGACTGCACAACCGTACAGAGGCGGTTCGTACAAATTTCCTTTGAACGTATTTCCTGATGTGTAATGTATGCTAATTAATGATTATAGGGACACTGAATAATTTTTTATTATCACAGTCAGATGAAATTTACTTATAGAATTTTTATTCACTAATTTTTCATACGTTTTTCTTTGTATTATATCTTGATGCTCGTGCACGTTATCGGAGGGATGTGTCAGGTAGCATTTCATGCATTAAACATGGTTTTGAATTCTACCTTGCATTATTGAGTGAATCTATCGCGTGTCTTGTCTAGCAAATATAACAATGCAATTACGAGCCATTGTTATTATTAAATTTACGCAATTAGGTGTACGCACAAGCATTATACCAAGCCCAAAATTAATTTACCCGGCCATAATTCATTAACAGTTAAATACCGTGCTAATTGGCAAACCCAGACGCCTGGTAAATTCGTATGGGAAATCGTTGCTTCGTGGATATTAATGATTTATAAAAACTTTTGCTATCGTCTGACAATGAGAAAGGGTTGAAGAAAAATATATATTTTTTGAATAATTTTTTATAAACGTATTTAATGCGTTTCTTGAAATTTCTATCAAGAGTCGCGAAGGTCTTTAGAAATTCTGCACAGTGATAACAGCGACCATTGGTAATACAGGATTGAGGACAGAGTGACTCTAGCACTTTTGGATCCCATTGTAAATTTCTTTGAATGAAAGTACAGTGCTTTCCAAAAGTAAATGCCCCAGTTTAATCCCACCTTGCACCAGGGCGACAATGAAAGTTTAATATTAAATATGAGAGTTAGCACTAAGGGGTTCTTTGGTAAATACCAGGATTCCCTAACTATATCAACCCCTTCGTGTACCTAGCACCTCAATTGTTCACGGGCCGAATACTGTGCAGTATCTCACGAAAGCAGGTGTTCGCGCGATAACAACCGCTCCAGGTTCAATACCTGATTCGAATTGATATACAACCCTTCGGCCCGTTTCCATGATTCATTGTCGCTCGTCGACAGATCCCACGGCGTTCACGATAATTCGGGGTGGATCGCGCATTATAAATGCTACGTAATCGCGACCCTTACGCAGACCCCACGTGATTAAGCATTTATACCGTTTATCACTGGTTTTACACGAAATTCAAAAAAAAAATCGAAAAAGATTGAAAAATATTTTTTATTTTTACTTGAAAATTTATTACTTCGCAGACGTATTCCGATCGATTTTGATAAGGGTGGTTTTTCATGAGGTGGATAAGTCGGTATTTTTCAATTTCTCAAACACACATAGAGAATATGACAAGTTTAGGTCGAACGTGTTACTGTTATATTTGAGTATAACCATAGGGCGAGAGGGAGTAGTAAATAAAATTTTTTGAAAATTGTATTCAGCATTTTTTTTCTTTTATCTTTTACTTAGTATTCTTTAAATCCTCCCTCAGGATTCACTTTTTGAACGAAGAAATAATGAAAACTTTTCATTATGCGAAACCATTTGTCTGGCTTTCTATTCCTTCTCGAAATCCCATACATGTCTATCTGATGGACGTGCAGCAGGTGCATCTACGCGAAACGTTCATTTATTGTTTCCGAACGTGGAATAGAAATCCACGTCGTGACGTTGCTTGACGAAGAGGGCGCGCGGACGATTGTCTTTCACGAGGAGCCATTACTCCGGGCGTAATGAACGCCGGGGTCAATTTAAAAAGCGTAGGGAACCCTGAGAGTCAGGACGAGGTCTCTTCGTTAGGCAAACGGCGCTATGTAATTGCTGGCTGGAAATTACCAACGGGGCTGCAATTAGCTATCGTTTTGTGGCCAGGTGGAATATGCGTCTTTGACCTGTATACATATACACATACATTTTATGTACAAAGGACGACTAATAATTACAAAAAAAAAAATCGATTACCATAGTAAAAATTAATTTAGACAATATCGGAACGACTATGGATATACAGTGAACTCTACGGTCGACCGAAGCGTCGAGTTGAAAATTTCTCGAATAAAAGAACGAGAATTAATAAACGATTTTTTACTTTTCTTTTTTCTCTATTATCTTCCCTTTCTTTTCTTCAAACCCAGTGACTACCCACTAAATTCCCTAGGGTGGCTCGGCTAACTTCATGAATTTTGATAGTGTCCCAAGAATGAGTGGCGCTCTTGGAATACGCAAAGCAAGCTAGGCAAGGGCTGTTTTGCGTATCGCTGTATGAAAAGTGTAGGGGGTGGGAGGGAGGGATTAAAAGGAGTTCAAGAAGAAATGGACGATGATACTTTCAAGTAGTTGGTATCTGTAGGGAACTAACCCTTTTTAATCCGTCAGGTTATTCTTGTGCTATACTTTGGTCTTTGCCTGATCCCCGTTACCTCCTTTACCTTTCCTTTGGCGTATTCCCTGTCGTTTTTTTATTTTATTATTTCACTTCGGCTGAACTTTTTTTCCCACCCACCGGAAGAAGCTACCCGGCCGATTTTTTTTTATAGTTATAGGGGTTGCTAACTCGAAGAGAAATTGAGGCTGACCCGACACCGCTTATAAGCGGTTATTATTACCCACTGCCACCCGTTGCTTAACCCTGTGCTCCCTTGCCGATAATAACGACCTAGGGAATTTATGGTTTTAGGGTCTTCCGACTCGACACGAATTGATATCTAAATTCGCAGACGCATCTGTTGCAAATTTTCATAGGATAAATAAGATAAATAAAAAAGAATATGCGGATCTTTATATGTGAAACTATACACGCACGGCTTTGAGGCCGTGGTATGGATAAACGATATTATTGAATCACTCTAGGGACATTTAGCTCGTTTCTTTATTGTTTATCTGCGTTTGGCATTACTCCTTTAAATTTTCCCCTAGCTGTCAAGTGACTTTCCGTCCTTTGCATTCCTTCGCGATTTCCATGATTTAAGTTAAGAAATTTAACGAATTCGAGAAGTTTTCTAGTGAAATAGCTCAGTAGCAGGATTGCCAACTGGAGAAACTTCTTTTTTTTTTATTCAACAAAACTTTCTACCAAACTACCCCAAGAGAAGTGGGTCGTAGATTTGGGTAGTGCTTTTCATGAATTCTTTGAAGGCTCGTAGGGGCGGACGAGACGGGGGCGGGGCGGTTGAAGCAATGAAGAGAAAAAAAAACTTAAAATGAGAATGGGATAAACGAAGAGAGATTGGAGTCTGTCTGCGACAGGGTATGTCTTGGTCGGGTGGTTAGGGGGTGGGAGACAGTTCCTGACGCAATTCGGGATAAAGATAGAAGCGAATGCAAAGAATAATAATAAGAAGTAGGAGAGTGGATAGAAAAGAAACAAGCTCGAATGGCGATATCAAGATGCGGTTGTCGGTGGGGGGCGTGGGGGGGGGGCGTAAACATAGAGGGTGTCTACGCAAGTATAATCGGTATCATTCTACATATATGTATATATATACAACATAAGGGTAAAATAAGTAGGGGTTGGTGGATTCGAAGCAAAGCAAACATTAGCGTCAGCCACAACTGTCTTATTTATCTCCCAGCTTTGCACCCTTAAGGCCCCCGAAGACTCGGCCCTGATATAGTAATAATTCTTTCCTACGCCTCTTCCATCATCCCCCCAGTGACGCGAGGAGGGTTGATTCCCAGTTTTACCATCGTATCGAAAATTCCGCAAAGCCCTTAGCAAACAAACGGTAAACGGTAATTTGCACGAATATGATTCGATTTTTTGAGGTTCCAACCCGCCCGCCCTATATTTCCGCCCCTGTATACTTTTATATTCTGCTTTCTTCTCTGTCCTATGTATAGAGGATATTTAGCTGCTGCGCTACCTTTCTTACAAAAATTTTTTTATTCTTCTTACAGGACGACCGGTACTCGCCAATAAATTCTCAAGGGGGAGAGAGAGAGAGGGAAATCAAATTTATTCGTTTTAGGGCAAGAGGGAGTGAGAGAGGGGTAGAAAATTCTCCATGGGAAATGCCTGCCGGAGATTCCCGAATGATGGCGATTTTTCACGACGTAATAAATTCTCCACTGTGTTACATGGATATCATATTCAGCGGGGATGAAGAGACGGTGATAACTTTTGTATATTTTTATATCATTTTAATTATCGCGCCATCAAATAATCATTACCGGTATCCGATGTTCGTATAATGGATTTTTGTAAATCACATGCTCCGCGCTTATATTGATCGGTTAATTGACTTGAATTCAAATTAATGGAATTTCAATGTACGTTTCTACCGATATTGCAAACTCCAATCCGTATAGTTCTCACGCTTGTAGCTTCTGTATCTGCTCGATCCTTTTCACTGTAACGACCCGTCCAGGTAATTATCCGAATGTATCCATAATGCACTCGTATTTTCGAATTTCACATATGCTCAGGTATTGCTGCAGTACCAGGCGTGTCTAAACGAAAAAAATTTCGTGAGTTTGATCAATTGACAGATCAAAGCAAAATCGCTATGCCGGGTAGCCCGGCTCAAAACATATATGTATATAGTGTAAAATGCAGTACTACTATATACCAGGAGTCTACTGTGAGTAATCGTAGTTTCCATTAATTTTTTCATCACTGATCCAATCAATCAGTGTCAACTGCATGACAGTTTTATAGAAAAATTTTTTCTCGTCGATTTTCTTGCTTCCGGCGCTTCCTGCGTAAGAACGTAGAAGAAAAAAAGCAACGAATATCTCAGAATATTTCACCACTCCACGAATCGTGTACGGGTATCGGTCATTTGAAATATTTTGCCGTATATTTGGAAACGGCCAATAGAAAATTCGAGTGTTCGGAAATCGCAACAGAATATAAAAATTCGCACTCCATTTGATACAGTGCCTACCTGCCCGAGGTCTACATGTCTTCGAGGCAACGATACGTGCGCATCCAGGTTGTCGCCGTATAAAAGGTGTAGTGCAGGATTTCCTCGCGAATCCCTGGGGCGCTGTAGTCGCAAGATAGGTTATGACGGTACGACAAAATGCAGTTTGGCAACTCCCAGAGGCGCTAAGATCCCTTAGATCGTATAAAAGGTTCGTCGAGGCTTTATATGTATTTTCGAAAAATTTATTACAGCGATGAATTTTCCACCAAAGCATACGAGGCGGATCGAATATTATGGAAATAAAATTAAAAGATTTTTGAAAGAGCAAAACTATACTTGGAGTACTCTTGAAGCTGGGAAATTGTTAAGAGTAGAAAAAAAAGGTGGTGAATATTCGCAAGAGAAAATTGGCGCGTTTACGTGGCGCTTGAATCTCGAAAGCGTCTCTCTGTTGTAGCGAAGAAAGTTCTGCAGTTGGTAATAGGACAATGCCATTGTTATTATGGTACAAGGTAACGGGATCGTTAAGTCGTACAATTTGAATGTCATTTGAATTTGAATGCATCGACCATACGGCAAATAGTCCTAATTCCGGACCCGTATTTGATCATTGAAGAACAAAGAAAAAAGTTGTTAATTAAAAAAAAAACAAGCATCGATCACGTAAATCTTTTGTCATTTTACATTAAGCTCGATCGAATTGCATAACGATGTCAATTACTTATAATTTCTTTAAAAAAAATATTTAAATATAAAATCGCCATTTTTCCTTCGGCAAACAGAAATTACCTCGATAATAAAAATTAAAATACTACGCATACAAGCCATTTCCGGGAATTTCCTGTAACGCCGGCTTTATACGCTTTATAATTCATTTCCCTGTTTCACAGGAAAATTTGATCTTTCCTCCACCACTTTGATCTGCATCTCTTTGAACGTGCTGGCTAGTTAGGTATTATGGAGGTTCGTGTAATACGTAATGGATAATGCTCAATGCCCATGCTGATTGATATTGCTACGAATTTATACCGGGTGGTCAATTTAAAAATCATCGACCCAGTACGACCTGGCGGTATTCGTTTTGACACCAGAAACTATTTTTATTTTGGATCATTTATACTCGTTACGTAACTATATTATATTGGTACAGCAATTCGTTTATTTGAATTCACAAGGAAATTTCATCGGTTTCAACTCTGCTAGTAGTTGTTCCAGTGATACTAGATAGTTGATTAATAATAATATTATGTACTAGACTACTAGTTGGTAAAGTAAAACAGAATAGTAGTTTGCCTTTACGAGATTACTGATCTATAATTTTCAAGGGTCAAACGTTTATTCTCAGTCTCGTTTATTTGATTCGACAGAATACACGGAAAATTTTTAACCACAGATACAGTACTACCGGAAAAGCCCTCTTTGTCTATATAGAGAAACAGTTATATAGAGGCGAACGAGTGTGTGGTGCGATTATGTATGTGGGAATAAAATAATTGTAAAGCAAGCTCGCCGTTCAATATGCTACAGTAAACAAAGCTTCTTGTAGTACTGCTCGTCCAACGCTAGATGGCGACACGAATTCTGGTTCGATAAACTACCGGCCGTTCGAAATTTATGCATTGAATTAAGAATTTATCTTTCGACACTACGAATATTGATTCGCAAAGAAGAAAAAAAAAGAACGACCGATAGTCGATCGTGCGAATAAAAAAGTAGTAGGGTGGAAAGGACTTTTTAACGAAAGGAACCTTTTTCAAAGGAGTCTGTATATACATTTATATATAATATACATATATAATATACACGTACCGTAAATATGTATATACAAGACAGTGAAGCCAGTACATTCGTATGCTAATTCCAGTAGATAGACTCCAAAAATATGCAGCCCATGGGAAGCCGGAAGCTACCGGCACCGCATAAACGCGGAAGTCTATGGCCATCGAGTTAGCTATTATATATATATATATACATACACATATATAAAGAATATGCGTGGCCCTTTAAGGCGGATACGAAAATTTTCGTAGCTTTCATCGACTTACTTTTTTTGTATTTCAGCTCGCTCAGCTTAGCCCGACGAAAGTCATTTAAGGAACGTGACCTGAGAGACATTTGACAATTCCCACAGGTACCGAAAAAAGAAGGACGCACGCGTTTCATCGTGCCTCAAATAAAATTTCGCCTTGAATATCCGTCTGAAATATATCGCTAGGTAAATGTTAAAAATGATTTTCGCGAATTTTCGCCAATATTGTTACAGTTGATAATTCATACTTGATTTCCAATCGCGCGAAGGCGCAATGTGATTTTGTGCAATATGAATGAACCTTGTGTATATATATTTATATGTACGAGTATACCTCGCAATTCGTTATGAACCAAACTAACTCAATTTACACCGTAGCGACAGTCGCCGACGCGGTTATATCTCATGAAATCACACGTCCAGTATTGGTAGTAGTCGGATGTCTGGATAACCAATTGGCGCTGGATTTATCCAACTAAACTCATGGAGAAGTTCTCGTCCCTGGCAATTTTTCACTAATCAAGTAGTATCGACTTTATTTGTCGCTTCCGGTAGTTTCCATGTAATTCTGAAGGGGTGTACCGTGTACGAGATACATCAGGAAGACAGTAGTGGATACGTAATACAATTTGCTAGAGAGGAATAATATATCCGCGATAAGAAAGATCCAGAGGGATAAACGTTACAGGGACGGATGACTGCGGATGAGCAGAGAAGAGCGTTTCTATGCTTTTCATAGAGATTCACCTGAAACGAGAGCGAGGGAGAGGGGAAAGGAGTAGCACGTGGGAGTAAGAGAGTTGGGGGTGGGGGCGGATTGGGGGGAGGGGGGAGAAGGAGTCAGAGAAACGAAGTTTCATCGAAGCCAGAAGCCCCGAGGACTGGCACGATTGTCTCTGCTAGAAAAGAACGATTAAGCGCAAATCTACGGGAAGGGGCCCCCTCAGGGCCGTATCACTTTCAGAAATGTTCAAAGCCATGCCTCTGGGTACGATAAGGATATTTTTGATAAGGATAAAGGATCTAGTCTGAAAAACGCTCTCAGCGCCAACTATGATGAATTCTCTGAAATACTCTGGAGAAACTATCGGGAGGAATGTGTTGTTTTCCTCGGAAAATTCGCGATCGAGAAACGGAGCGTACTAAATAATCCATTCCGTGTCGTTCCACCGTGTTACGCGTGCTTTATTTTAGAGGTACTCTTTTGGCGTTTTTGAATTGCGCGCCTTGCAATGGCTGTCTCGAACTTGGAGGTACCTTTATGGCTTTATCGGAAAACTTTTGTGCTTCTTTGTTAGCGAGGGTTGTACGTTCTAGGTAAAAGGAGGAGAGTAATATTCGGTGTAATGATTTAGGGCTACATGGAACTCGAGATGGTAAAAGAATAATGATAAGATACAAAAATTATTTTTAATAAGAATTTTATAGAAAACTTTTATTTATCCTGCTTTTTTGGGGGGTTTTTTGATTTCAGGCATGCGCTGGCTACTTTACGTTTGCATCGTAACGGCTAGTACTGTGCTGTCCTGTCGCCAGAGCGAATTCCAGTGTGGAAACGGTCGCTGCGTCGCTTTGAACAAAGTGTGCAACAGCTTCGACGATTGCGGAGATGGTAGCGACGAGCCACGGCAGTGTTCACGTAAGCACTTTTTTAATTTCACTATAGCTATTTATTATACGGAAATTGTAGATTTTTAAAAAAAAAGCCACTTTAATACCATCACAGTAATGCCTTCTAGAGTATATCGTTCTTTTATGTCGATGACCAATTGAGTTTCTTGATACGAATGGGATTCGGAGCAGGTACCAGGGGCGTAGCAATAATTCATCGCTCTCAGTGAAAAATCGACCCCGAATTGTAAGACGATTAAGATTGATGTCCAGATAGTGAGAATGCAGGGAAAAAAGGAAGGCCTGAATGAGAGAGGCCAAGAAAATTGGGGATAAGAGGGAAAATAAAAATTTCAATGAAAAAAATTCACGAGGTGGCGACTTTAAATGGGAATAATTGATCTGTCAATTATTAGTGAATTTTATTGGTTCTTTATTGCCTATTCCGTAGACGGTTTTATTTGCTGGATAAATATATGCGTATTTCAATGAGTCAATATCGTATTGCGCAAGTCGTATTTCATTGTGAAAACGCGACCGTACAAAGGCGCCTGTGTTATTATTGCCTGACGCGTATCGCGCGTACTCGACAACAGTGGAAAAACTTTTTTGCAAAGTATCCGCTCGTTAATTCTTCTCAATGCAGTAATTGATCGTCATTGTTCTTCATTGTAGGATTAATGCGAATCGATATTTTTTTAATTGGAAGCTCGATTCAATGTGTGTCAATAGGTTCAAGTTTTCCATTTTGAATTTTTATTTTAAATTACGAAATATTCAAATTTATAATACACGATGTGACGTAAGCGGCTTGCGAAAATTTTAGGATGGAATAAATATTTACTCGACTGAATAACTCAGGAATATTCAATCAGTCAAGATGCCGTGCCAATATGGTCCAGTGGACTGCGTTGATTTTATTGTTAAAATTTCAGTTACGGCAGAAGCTCGGAAGAATTTTTTTTCATCTCATATCACTGATATACCTTTGGGCGATAAGCGCAGACATTAGCGAAAAACAATTTTCTGTGTTCGAAAAATTATTTCATTCCTATTCGATGCGAGCCTCTTTTAGTCGGTGGCTGTTATCGGCAGATCGAGATAAATTGGAGTAGTTGGACTATTGCAGTCGGGTGAGAATCGTAGCTTAAATAAATACATAAATTTATAGTATATATAGCACATATCTATATACCATGTTCAAGTATATACATGAACTTGACATGTGAAATAATTATTCGTTAAAATATTTGTAGGGATAATATTTTTGAGATAAGAGCGAACACTGAAGCGTGTACTAAAAAACATCTTTTTTTTTTAAATATCAGATACAGAAAAAACGTACAGTTTCCATTCGGTCCAGAAAACTACATCATATCTTATATGGTTCGCTACGGCAGCGCCATCGCACTAGATTCACGATACTTCACGGTCATTAAGTATATGGGAAAAGTTTCGCGAAACTACGACGACTTCCTCATTCGCTTTTACCCGTAGAAAATTGCAACTGGAGTCTCCTTGAAATTCGGCAGTGTCCGCCATCTTGATTCCGGTTGCGCATCCAGTCTTGAGTTCCATCCTGGAGTTGGGACCATCAACAAGCTCGTAGCCTTTAATTTTCGAGCGAGAGTGGCGCCACCATAACTTTTATCTGCCTATTAGTGTAGTTATATATGACTGCCATAAGTGGAGGGTTCACATGTGTCGACTAAACTTAATGCAATTAACCTTAAGTTACGAGCGACATACCGGCTGGTATTAATCAACGTGCACGCACTCGTGCATGTTCGTAGACGTTCGTTCGTAATCGTGCGTTTTCGTGTATCGTATGATATATAGCTTATCTTGTGTATATATATGTATATACGCTTATGTGCGTGCTTAATGAGGAGAATTTGGTTTTACTGGGTATTTATCCCACTGTAACTTTTGGAATAACGGTTTGGTCAAAACGAAAAAAACGTTATTTGCATGTCGCTCTTTATTTGGCATTTGCGTATTAAAAGAACAAAAGTATGAATTACCAGTTACAGTTATTAGCGTTATTAATTTATGGCAGAATTTAGAAATAAAATGTCTTAAAAATCCCAAGTAAGAAATGAATTTAGTGATAAAACTTTGAATTTCTTAATTATCCACTATGCACGTTAATAGGATATCAAACTTAAAGAAGTTCACGAACAATAAATCAAATTTGGAAGTTTATTTTAATTTTCGTAATATTCGTAAATTATTGCTGAACATTTATTATCGCGTGGTTTTTCATAAGACTTGAAAAAAAAATTGATAACGCAAAGGTTAACTTTCCCGGGTCTGCTAGTTATGAAATGGTATAACATTATTAAGTAGTCGAGTTGCGTGCGGGTCAGATCCCCAGTTTTGTCTGACAGTTAGTTTACTTTTCTACTACGCGTCCCCTCGAGCTACTAACGTCACGTTCGCATACCCGAAATGTATTTTGATTACGAGTTAGAAGACGGTTGACTAAAACAGAGATGATTTAATTTAATGATTAATGACGTAATGTTATTCCATCGTCATTTTCCATAAACGCGAAATCGATATAGTCTATTTAAACGATTATCGTTTGATAGTCAAATCGATAGGAAAGTACGGAGATAGCGGAAATAGAAAATATAATATACGTTATCAATGTGAATTCTGGCCGATTAACGTTAATCCAATTAATTACGCTGCGTTTGGAATTTCAACAGCGTTAAGTCATGTATATAAAATAGTCACACCCGGTATAGATTTCCCGCTCGAATACAATTTATTACAATTTTCCTTGAGTTCCGATGTCTTATACGTAATTGACTAATACTTATTTCTTTAAACCGAATTAAAGCCAACAATTATATTCATCCGTGCTTGGTAACTCGACCGAATTGAATTGACTGGGCAAAGAGCCCAGGGCTGGGATATAATTAGTAAATTGAAGCCCGACGCAGCTAATTGACTAATCCAAAAAAGAAAATCGCAATGTGATGCGACGCCATTGGATTATTCAGGGGGGGATTAGGAAAGTGCTAAATTGACGAAAATTGGCTGGTGCTTAACTATACTATACCGTAGTATGTATTATATTATGGTATGGTGTACTGGATTTTCGTATGGCGTCGTAAAAGGGCCGTTTCCATGATAACGTCCGAACATTGTTCACTATATGAATGCGCTGTTTTACATATAGTGGCTGCAACGGGTACTGACTATAATAATAAGAATCAGCGAATTTCTATCTTTTCAATCTACTAGACTATAGGTATATGTATATTCTGGTTCTTTGAGTATATATATATACACTTTTGCAACCTGGCACCGAAAACTTAGCGTTCACAACGCGTTCATATAACTGCAGCCTAGTGGAAATGGCGTTAATGGTCAGACGATATGGCATCGCATTAAAACTATGCGCAAAGTCGTATAGGGAGGAAATCTCATGTGGAGTTCGCGTCACGTATTTATAAGGCTGAGTTCATTGGAGGGAAAAAAGAGGAAGGGGCGGGGGAAAAAAGATAAGTAGAGACGGAAAATTCGTCAGACTGGGTAAATTATAAATTTTTTTCTCTGTAATTTTTTTGGGGCGTACGCCATTTTTAAAAATGACAATTCAGTTTTTTGTGGTTACGAATGAGTCTCTCTGGGATAGAGAGTTAAAAGTTATGAATCGGCGATGAAATGAAAAATTAAAATACCTCAGACGGTCGTTGCGAAGAAACGTATTTTGATTTTCATTTGAAAAAGTATTTTTTTCATAACTCCAAAAATTTTATAAATTTTATTGCATTTACGTTTTAGATTTACATCCCTTACGTCCGTTTTAGCAGAATGGAAATAATCCAGAAGATTATGTCGCGCATCATGATGTGTTTTAACACCCAAGTGTTACGTAATCTTTAAAGAAGTACTCTATTCAGACAGGGCGACTCTATTTTTCGTTCCTTCCGATTTTTTTCCTTCGATTCTTTTGAATTCCGTTTTCGTTTGTCAAACCAATTTTTTTCACCGAACTCACTCGATCTCGTGTTATTTTATCGGAACGAAGTAAAGTAAATTTATTTTGGATCGAGAAAAAAAGAATGAAAGACAGAAACAGAATATGTAGTTGAAAATAAAATGGATGAAAAAAAAAATTGAACTTTGACCTGTGCTAAAAAATAGATAAACAAAATAAAAGTCTACGATAAAGTAATGCTCACTGCAGTCGAGTGGCCACTCGATCGTGGTCGTATCGACTCGAATGAAGATCAATTGCTGCGCAGGTAATTCGCGAAGTGGTCGATTTGCATGAGAACCGCCTTAATGGTCGAATGTCAAAGATCGAAGAAACGTCCTAGTCTATTCTGAACTAGCTTTGCTCCACAGAAGCATCACCACGAGCATATATATATGTATATACACATACACATACACACACACTTTTACTGTCCTATGGGAAACAGAAAAATTCGCAAGCCCGTCAAGAACTTTTTCGCAAGAACTTTGCACAGAGTTACGACCTTGTTTTTGGCAGTCTCGAACAGAAGGCTTCCTAACCTCTTTGACGTCTTCGAGTCACGTTCGAGTGAGATCGGATCGTTGCACGATGCTTAATAACAGCCGCGTGACGTAGCATTGGGGCTTTCATTTCGCGAAAAAACGCGAGCCGTTGGTGAACGAAGGGAAACAAAAAAGATATAAAAAAACTGTATTGCTCTTGCAGATAGATGAAACTGGCCCTGCAGAGCGAAGCAAGTTGCATCGTATAATATTAAAAAAGGGCTAATTACTCTTGTACGGCGCGTAGCACGTTTTTGTCGAGCGCCGTCCATTTTTTCCCAGAGTGCATCGCGACTCGTACCTTTGTCTCTGCGCACCTCAGTGTTTTAAATCATTTACGCGATTATGAAAAATTCGTAAAAAATTAAATATCAAAGAGGAAAGAATCCTAGCAATATTTGTAAAATATTTTAAGCGTGCCTCGCGGTTCCATAACCTCAAAAGCAAACATTGGACAACGTCGATTACAATTACCTCCTCTCGTTCTCTCTCGTGTGCCAGGTTAGTCATTCGGTCTTGTGGTTTGTTTGACAGGAGAGTTAGGTAACAGTACGGCGGTGAATAGGTCGTGCTGGTAAAGGTTAAAGGTCAGCTCGATAACGGGCATGAATTAATGGTGGTGAATTGGGGCGCGAAATCCCACTCGGAGACCGAATTGTGGCTGATCTTCGTAGAAGAAAACCTTTTAATTCCATTAGAAGATTTTACCTTCCGACTTCGACGAAAACATTAGCCTCGTCTCTTTCTACCTCCCGTTTCACCCTTATTCTCTTCGTTCCTCTCGATATTTTTTCTCTCTTTTCGCTTGCAAGAATCATCAGGATAAAACAAGGATACGCGAAAGGAAGTAGCTTTCAGCAGCGCCGTGTAAACTTTTCACCGGAAAGTCACCGATAGAATTTTTCGCAATAATTTCAGACTACGAATATCGTATATCATATATCTTTTTCGCTGACTAACAATGAAAAAGATATCGCGAAGAACTTCAATAGCTTCTATGATTTTTTTAGCGACAAACAAAAAAAAACATAATTTCAAATCCAAAAAATCAACCTCCCCCACCCCTCCACTATCTATATATATCCAGGATATATCCAAGTACCGCGATTGCAGTGACACCAAATAAACGAATGGCTATAATTAATCAAGAAGAAGAGAAGCGGACAGCCTGGTAGATAAATAGAATTAGAGGTGGCGAGTGGCCAATTAAATTATTGACTTTTAAAACGGATATCGCTCTCCGCTCCTCGCGGTCCAAACTATAACTATATATACCATATACATGTTACATACGTATATATATATGTATATATATATTATTTAAGCTTCCCCCTCATCCCCATTAATCCCCTTCAGTCCCTTCTTCACGCTCCTCACCCATTTCCAATGGATCCTGGACCATCGCGAGGGGGTAGTAAAGCTGCACGAGAAATATAAATAAGGGTGCTCACGCTCCAGCCGGGGGGCGGGGGCGGGGGTTGCGGGTGGACACAGAGAACTGGCGTGACGCCAACGCTCTTGTATCTAGGTCAAACCTCACTGCATACGCGATTTCAACCTCATTCCGGATGAGCATGTCCTGCTCTAGGAGGAGTCCTGCACAATCCGCCATTTCTGTCTGTTCCCATCCCTTATCTATATCGACGATGAAATTGCAGAGGGTCTGGTACTGGCCCCACATAACCTATACCAACCTCTTTCTAGATCGATAAACGTCACGGACCACGCGTGCCACCCTCTCTGTTCTTAATTTTTGGCACGTGCTCAATTACTCCTCAATTTTCCCACCCTACTACCCCCCCCCCCCCCCGTCAGGAACTTGCAGCTCGTCATTTTGTTTACTTACCATAGGGTTCAAGTTCATGGTACTGTCATGTGTTATATAAACTGATGTAATCGACTTGTGACGTCAATCCCATATAGGTTGTGTCGCGAACCATAATAAAAAGGCCGCAAGGGATGTTTTTTGTTTTTAAAAAATACACGGTTATGACTTTTGTATTTTTTTCTTCGCTTAAAGCACAGGAGAGATTCGTTGATCGGTGTAAAATTTCAAACACCATTTATGACTCCAGGGTGACATGTTAGTCTAATTGTGGTTCTTCTTATTTCGTGTGTCTTGTAAAGAATATTAAAGATGGTCACACTCAAATTAGTTTATCTCGAGAAAGAAGAAGAGTCGTAACGTAAACAAGGAAAATGCTTGACTTGGGACTCGTATCTGGGTGTTCTAACCTGACCTAACCTTGGTTGAATGGACTATAAGTCACGAAGGATTAGATAGAACAGTGACGTTGTTTTGTTCTCCGTGGTAAAATCCCCCATAAAATAAACCCCTTGGTCTGGGGAGGGTGATAAAAAAAGTGGAAACTCGACGGAAAAAAAATAGAAGGATTTTTTCTAGATTGAAAAGTGAGGTTAGGCATCTCTGCCTACCTATATATCTCTGTGATACCAACCCCGTAGGGCGAAATAAGGACGGGTAGTTACGAGGTACCTGTAGTAGTAGATACGTCACTGGCAGGGGATTCTGTTTAGAACATAGGCGGGTGTGCTTGCGTGATACAAGAGGGGGTAGTATCGAACGAGTATGGATATTTATCGTGCTTACGCTGTCGGTTAATTATTTTTTAACCTATCTGCTCCTCTATGCGTGGCTCCGACAGTAATTTGATTTATCAAGGAGAGTGTAAAATATTTCCCATATCCATATACGAGGCAAATAAAACTGGACTGGATAAAGCTGCATTTGGTACGCGACGAACGTGAGTACGTTAATATTCACTTTGCTAAAAATTCAAATATCTGTATATGCGTATATCTGTATAAGGTAGATGAAGTTGGGACGAAATATTAGCTTTTAATGGAATCTTAACGAGTTAATATAAACTCTAATGAGTTTTGTCATTGAATATAAAAATTGGTAAATTTTTCGTTGCGATTGTCAAAGATATTTTCTTTTAGACGAAATGCTTTGGCTTGTTTATTTGGGATGTTGGGATTCGGTACAGGTGACATGGATTTTTTTAGAAAGTCAATCCCAAAAGTTTTCTATTGGCAATCGGGGATGCCTGGTAGACACGAGCACGTAAAAGGTCCCCAGGATATTTCTCACCAGATGTAAGAATTTTTTTTCATTGGAACTGTACAAATGCAAGGAGAGAGAAACGCGTGAAAATAGAAGAATAAAAAAAGTGAAATATAAGGAGACTCCCCGAGGTGTAAGAAAGTAGTCGTAATAATAAAGATATCCCAGTCCAATTTCAAAAACTTGAATTCGTCGAACGTCGTTACATACTTCGGTTCGATTTA
This sequence comes from Trachelus tabidus, assembly GCA_030142655.1. NCBI lineage: Eukaryota > Metazoa > Arthropoda > Insecta > Hymenoptera > Cephidae > Trachelus > Trachelus tabidus. The sequence continues at coordinate 1,473,904 of JARQTI010000010.1, forward strand.
TCGAATTAATTCTTGGATGTGTATTTCGTTTTGTTATTTTCTTTTTGTCACTTTAGCCGGAGACTAAAAAAAGACATCCCTTAATCATATCTCATTCTACGCTGCTGCTTCGTTACTGCCTCGTTGCTGGTCCACGCAGCAGCAGTCGCGGAAGCTGACAAAAAATAATGCGCATTCACAAAGCAACGATATTCGCGTTCATCCACACACGTGCCTACACCACTTTACCAGCCTGTACACCACGTGCGTGAAGCTTAACCACGTGTATTCAGACATTAATCACGTCACGAGCGCCAGACTCTATTATATCTTGTTCTTTTGATCAAAAAGATTCCTGAAGTCTGAAGCATGAAAAAAATTTTTAATCTTTTTTTCTATTTTCGCACTACAGTCTTTTACCTAAAAATCACGACGAGCTATAATCATACTGATGATACATATACAGATATACACACTATATACCCATAAGCATATACCTATAGTTATAACTATAGTCTCTTAATCAGATTTATGCAATCGCATACAGAGTTTCAGGAATGCGTTGTTCGTTTTATCGATTTCGCACGGACTCTCCAGATACATATATATGTATACACCACATATGTAAATTCTCAAGAGGCAAGAGAGTGTCGTCGCTTAGAAGACGACCCAGTTAATTCGGTCAGGAATGCGTATCGCGCTGAACGCGTTCAAAATCTTCATTACGTAACATATCCATACAGAGCAGGTATACATATGAGTAAATAATAGTTCATGGGACATCCAAGGGACATTGGCAGGACGTTTTCTCTTACGTAGGTTATCTCTGTCATACACGTGGCGTGTGAAGTTGGGATGAAGTAACGGGCTACGAGTACAAAGGCGAGTTCACAGGAGCGCGAAAGGGACGAGATGGTGGTAGGAGACATTGAAACACATAAGTAGAAAACGTCGTGTATGTCTCTCGGCAAACTTTTTTTTTTCACAGGATCGTACAGAGGAGACACGTTCTTTCACAGGGTTATGTATAGGGGACGTTACATGACTATATATGTACTGTCTGACTAATGTCGGTACGTACCTACTCCTGCGGTTCGTACTTCTTCAGCCCGGGTCCTTCACTTCCTGTCGAAGTATGGTCGGATTGGTCGCCTCTCTCCTCGCAGACGGTTTACCCGCATGAAAGCGACTGCAAAGCACCTCGCGTCCCTTTCGAGGAAATTGTGCGACGCGTCGCTCTAAGGTTGACATAAAAATCCACCCTAACTCACAAAAGTGTACCCTAAGCGGTAAAGGTGCGTCTATAACCAGACCTTTTGTACAGGGAGATTACAGCGTATGCGTATCCATATGGTAAACATGGGGACAAGGAGGCTGTGGTTACATGCGGACGGGATAACGTTATCTTGACTTCGCTTGAATACGTCGAGGTTCGATCTTGGCTGTCTGTTCAATGAAAATAGGACTTCGACTTTAAGCTCGGTACACAGTGTATATTCTACGAAGCGGGGAAATCGTGCTCGATACTGCGAAGAAGATTGTGAAAATTTTTTTGGGAGATTTCATTTGGTTGAATAAATTTAGAACCTTTTTTTTATTTATTTTGCATTACCAGAAACATTTTTTTTTTGGTGTTTCCTTCGGACTTGAGAAAATAAATAATACGTAACGAGTGAATTTTCAATGTAGTCAAATCGCTGGGGGAGTCGATGAATATTCATTTTAATTATAATGAACAACTTAAAGTGACCGCTCCGAAGTAATTCTCTCATTTCGATTCCTCCCTCGTAGGAATCTCCATGCGACTTCCCGAATAATTTCAGGAGTTTAATTAAGTGGCTTTCAATGGGGAATGTTATTACGTTAATTAACGGAGCGTTGATTCGTGCCAGTAGAAGAGGCTAGTCATTAGTCGGACACGGTCCACCTTACGAGCTTTACTACTGAACGCAGTGATGGAGTAGAGTATCGAGCATACATATTATATCTAAGCATATATTGTTACTGTACCACTTGTCTATACCTATAGCGTCGATATATATATGTTGTATCAAGTGATGCAAGTTACCCCTTTGTTCAGCCACATTAAAGCTGCCAGTAGAACTTTCCGCATATCAGTCAGACCAAGTTTCCTATGCATGCCTAATTCAGTGAAAGATTTTCAATGGCGCACATACTACACAAGATGACCTTTAGGGTCATGGCGGCCATGACGAATACTGCCAGAAATCCTCTGGTATGATCTGTTCTGATTTTCAAGGTCAGGGGTCCGTTCGCAAATGACTTACAAAGGACCTTGGTCAGTAGCAAGGGTTGAATCGTTGATTTATTTTTTTTGGCGAATACACGTGTTGCCAGGAGTTGGTTTAACGCTTCACAGTAGAACAGTCAATTCGTAGTCGGACAAGTCAGACGAACCCTTACGCATAGTTTCCAGTCGTGCCATTAAACGGGCAAATTTGGGATTCGGCTGAGGAATGAGGGTAACAGTGAATTCGACCGTGCTGAAAATGACGTCAGTGTATCGTGGACTCGCCCACTCGAATTCGCAATGCGATTCCATTTGATTTGCGAGCTGCTGATATGCTACGTAATCTTCGTTACTGATTAGCCCTCGAAGCCGTACAATGGATTTCCTATGCATTCCACCTGGTGCACTCCGGTACGTAGTGTGGATAATACCAGGAAGGATGCATTGGGTTGCATGGCGAAGCCGTGCAACTGGTATCAAGTGCATTTACGATTTGTCTACCGATCAAAGATCGCATTCTGGAATCAGTCGAAAGTTTTAGCTGTGACGAGAACAGGAATTACGGTACTTTCAGGCTTTCCGGGACTTTCTTTTTTTTTCCTTTTTCTTCCTCCACGATTTTCACTCCTCGGCAACGCCGTTGTACCGGTCCCACCCTCTGGGTAGGATGCGAAGTTTCTTGGTAAATAGAGGAGTTCCTGTACTTGCGGTATGCACATCGTGAGATGCACCAGGGACCCACTTGTCTCTTCGCCGAACTCCGAAGTGCATTCTCTGGCAGTTTCTTACTTATTGGGATTTCGTCGTTGACGATATCAAACGCTGAAAGCGGGACAATAAATCACGGTGAAATATTGTACCAGCGTCTTGGACGCTCTTGTTGTTGCAGCCTGCAACAAAACGTACTACGGCGAGGTCGGCAAAACTTACGACCTGGAATTGCATCGGCCGAAGGAGGACAAGGTGCCTTACATCTGTAAACTCACCTTCAGTGCGCCGGGAGGTGATTTCGGTGATATCATACAGGTAATCCTAGGGAATATAAAAAATCTATATACAGGGTGTTCCAAATATTTTTTTTATCTAAATACAGCTACCTCAGTGCCATTTATATTTATTACATTTTTTTTCCAAACAAGTTTCACCAAATGGAATCAACTATGACAAATTATACTGATAAGGTCTCTATGCCAGCCGTCTTATCTGTGCGAAAAGTCCTTTTAATGTATTTGCTCGATTTTTTGCATAATAAATTATGCTGCTCGGTTTCTCGAGGTTTTCCCTTTGCACGAGGCGTCCGGATCTCCGGTCTGTAGATGCGTAGCTGTGTAGAAAGGTACGTAGAAAGGTATGTATATCTAGGGAGGTCAGAGGTTAGGTTAGGTCGGTAGGTACTATAAGAAATTGTACGCTCACGTTTTACCACCTTGCAGACTCGTGTGGATGCATACGTAACGTGAAAACGTCACGTGGAAAACATAGCAAGGTAAACCAAAACGTGATAACGAAAGGAATACCCATGTCTGTTGTCGATGGACCGCTACTACTTATGATCGAAAACACTGCTGAAAAAGTTATAGAGCAAATATCAACAGTGCTGAGTGATTAAAAGTATTCTTAACTTTTTTTTGGTTGCACTATAATTTTTTTTGCAAAAAAGGAAAAAGGGTATAATAAATGCTCAGCTTCATTTTCTATGCGAATATCATGCATACCGAGTAAAACTGAAAATTGAATAGGCAGGTATTGCACATTGGGTCACGTTGAACCGAGGATTAATGTAAAAAGTTTTCAAGTTACCGGGTATAACGTAGACACGGGCCCTGATATTGGAATTTGGTTTACAAATTTTTTTTTCATTCCATGTTGCATATCAATCATTCGATTTCCAATAAGAAACAATTAATGATTTTACTTTTCTCTTATTCTTCTCCTGTTTCTTTAACCCAGTTACCTCTCCGAATGTTTTTTCGTTTTCACAATCGTTACTGGTTTTGCTTCTGGCTCTAACAATAAATGGCTGTGGGTGATTGTTACAAATTTCTTTGACAGAAACAGTGCACTCGTGACATTTGCCCTTTGACCCGTTCGCTTTGCACTCATACGCTTATTGGCTAAATACCGTAGCCATTCTCGCTTTGTCGAGAACTCGAATCACTGGGGCGTTCGATCGCAACAAGGCGTCTCCACAAAGCGACGACTCGCAATTAGCAGCGCCAAAGGATCCTCTTGGTGGAATTTTTGAGGGGGCTCAAGCGCCCGAAAAACACGGCACTGTTAACTTTAGAAAACCTATATGGTATATATGACATTTACATTTTTCTATCCCTTGCGAATATTACTTTGACGAAAGTCAGTGCTGCCATTACAAAGATATCAAGGTGGGAAAGATTAAAACTAAAAAAAATTAAAATTTATATATCAAAAAATGACAAGTAGATAAAGAAAAATTAATGATGACAATACATTTTTTATCTCACTCTCTTGCCCCACTACCCTCTCTCACAATTCTCATATCGATTTTGTTACAGTTGACCTTCGAAAGCTTCACCCTTGGTAAATTCGTCTCCTTCACCGAGGAGGGTTGTCCCGATGGATCCCTACAGATATCCGAAGCCCAACGTCCCGACGTCGGTGGTCTTTGGTGTGGCACGTCCTGGGGTCCAGCTATATATTACAGCGAGACGTCAAGCGTCGCCATAACGCTACGGCTCTTAAGGCTCAGCAAAGATCAGACGGGATACAATTTCGACTTCAGGATGGGTTACAAGATGATAAGAAAGTCGGACGCCGTGGTGCGCTACGGGAATCCATTTGTTGGTAGGAATAAATTTACATTATTTATGGATGATGAATTTTCATGGAATAAGAAGAAAAAAAAGAATTAATCGAGAATTTGTGCGAGGTCAGGTATGACGCAGATCACCTCACCACCACCCACTACTCAACAGAGTTCATCGGAATATTCAAACACGTCGATGGCCATGTCGGTTCACATGGAACAGGAGGATCATCTGACGCCCACAAAAGCCGCCCCTGAACAGTATTTGGGTGACCTAATAACAGGGACATACTGCTCGCGTATTTTTAGCGACTGCGATCGTAAAAAGTGTCGTCTTCAGTCGCCAAATTTTCCTGGATTGTATCCGCGTAATCTCACCTGTTACTACGCGGTAAGTCTTGGCATTCACGCGAGCTTCCATTGTGTACATATACATATGAGCTTTAAGCACAAATTCACGGAGTCCCTTAACGCCGACGTCGTGCGTCGTTATCCTCCATCCAAATGGACGGACCGTGAGGCAGATCATAAAGCTCGCTCGTTATTTCTTAGTGACCGCTCGATGGATTCGCAAAAAATTCTCTATACGTACGTAGATAAGGGATACGGACATGTGGATGCAGTGCGGTATCTATAGTAGCTATAAACACAATGGCGACAATTCTGAAGATTTTCGCTGCAGCATTCTTACGGTTAACTTGATTTAGCGTTTGGAACTACGAGAGCGGAATACGAAATAACGACGACCACTCGATATTACGTCGCGGCGCTGAATTGCTGAACGTACCGACGTTGCTTTTATATATATTTTTTCCTTCTTTTTATTCTTTTATATCAGCCGAGTGGCCACTGTAGCATTTATATTGAGAGTCTTCAGTGTTTACTAACTTTTAGAGAATATCAAAAGTATATGTTTATGGTTAAATATGTCGGGGCGCCCGTATTGCTCGATACGCTCCTGTGTATCTCATAATTATATTGTAAAAAATAGTCTTATCGTACCTCTGTATACTTTGAGGTTATGAGTGAATTTTTTTAGTGAACTTTTCATTTGACTTTACCGATAGGTACGTCAGCACATAATTCCACCAGGAAAATACGCCTTGATTTCCGTGAGGCAGACTCGCGGTCAGCTGATAGCAGTCAGAGCACTTCCGGCCACACAAGCTGAACCGCCACCACGTGAACTTCGACTTTGGCAGGATTGCGATATCGTTCAGGTTTGTGGCTGTGGTTAACGTACCTTAGGTTCTGTTACGTATCCACATGTAACGACAGTGTTAAATACAATGAATGCCATTTTTAATTTACAGGATTACGTCACTATATACGATGGATACACTACTCGAGATCCTGTGATTTTGAAATTTTGCGGCGGCGGCGAACCAGTTCCGGAGGCCATTAGTAGCGGCTCAGAACTCTTGGTGGAATTCACCACGTCGCCTTATGGAACGTTTCTTCGTCCCACGGCGCCTCACTCGCTTCATGGATTTCAGCTGGAGGTTCAGGTAGACCCGGATTTTACTTCGAAAGATTGGCTGTAATTAGACACGAAACTGTAATTAGATATGGAATTAAATTTAATTTACTTCAACTGTAAGGAATTTTAATCTTAAATCTTCCACCAGGATATCATTCGGAAGCTTCTTCAGGGCTGGTTGTGACTGGATTGATCTACTTACAGGTGAAGTTTGTGGATGCGAATACACCGACCTATACCAGGAACAAGCGCTGCGAGTTTTGGCTTCAGGGAACTGGAGGAGGAGTACTAGCATCGCCTAGGCATTCTTTACCGCGGAATAGTACCTGTTTATATCATCTACGAGGAGCTGGTCCAATTTTACCTAGTCCAACGCCGCCGCGACCTCTGCCAAAGTTTCCGGAGCAACGACCTGGTACTGTTTGGAGAAGACCCACACCTAGAGCACCGCAACCGCAGTTTAGGGTATGGCTGTCCGTACTGAAATTTCACGTAGGGATGAGTCCTACTTCCGGCGAGGAGGAATGTGCCACTGCGTTAATGATCTGGGACGGAGAGATGAGACCTCTCACAGAATGCAATGATATATCTTGGTAAGCTTACAGAACTAAGAACGAAAGATAACCAGAAAACTTAAGACTGAAATTAAAATGACGTTCATCGATTATCAATTAACGGAATACCATGCGTTTCATGGAAACCTACCCTGTTTCTGTCGCTCGTGAATACAAAGAATATTGGAGCAAAAAATACAGCAAAAAATAAAAGATAAAACGTGACGACTTGAAAGGTTAAGAAACAGTGTCTACTGGGATAAGTGTCTGTGGGGCTGTGACAATTTTTCTTAAGGATCCCAAAAGGACTATTCGAGGACATAAAAACTATTCTGACCTTTAGCAAATCCTTGTCCCATTACTGGACACGGTTTCAGTGTTCACGACGGATGAGGCTACTCTATTCTTTGGCAGACATTTTTTTCTCTCTCCATAACCCCTATAACGTTCTGTGACCTATTGTCAAATTTTTTTCTTCCATCCATTCTTTTTCAACTCTGCGCAATACAATTTAACGCTGTCTGATTACAGTGAGAAAGAACGACAACGGTATATCGAGAGGATTGGCGATCCTATACAAGCAGTTTCTGCTCGACCTGCCGGCAACACATCTTTATTGGCACGTTACTGTAAGGATCGCGTGCCTCGAACCTGCGATCACGCCATTTTGCAAAACACAAGCAGGCCATGTTCTCTGGGCGAGAGTTTCGTCTCATCGGGCAGCAGTCTTACGATTGAGATGCGCATGGTGGAGTCGACGGCCTTAAGGCAAGCTTTCAATGTATAAAATACGCCCGAGACTGTTGAAACATTTGGGACGAGATTGCCAAGTCTGACAGTGATGGATTCAAGGGTTAAAAAATAATAAGAGTACAAACCAAAGGATAAGGACAACATATATAGTATATATATATTATATACATATATATATGTGCATACCGTATATAAATTTGAAATTATAAAATTTTATTATTTTACAATTTCATTGATCCACTGATGATCTTAAGGATCGGTATATTCGATGTGACTAACATATCTTTGTTTCTTCTTACTTTCGACGCTATATACTCCTTTACAAATCAAGTCTGTGAAACAGAACATTTCTACTCGGTATATTCATGAGTTCAATGTTTGAGACTCTCTTGACGGTAAACAGAAAGCCTTAGTTCGGTAGAGTTCGGAATGAAATACAAGGGGGGGGGGGGGGTATTCCACCGAACGAAATGTCGACACTGGAAATATTGTTTCTCTGGGTTGTTCCCGACTCTTCTGTATCTCGAGTGAAACCAGCGTAGAGTACGAGTGTTTAAGGAACGTAGGATTGGCTGAGTTTTTTCATGAATTTTTCACGTGCTGCAACGGCTCACTTAATTTAGTCGAGGAGTAATGGAAAGTCCTTGGGAATAATAATTCTCAATGTGATTTCGATAACCGGATAGAACGACAAGAGAAGATGGAGGGTGTCTTTGCAAAGAACACGGAGATCGAGAGGCTCTCGCCATTTTACGTAAGAGTCTTTTCGAGATGGCGTCGAGGGGTGTTCAATTAAAGCTGACGCAATAATTATTCCATCTGCTTTCGAGTGTACCTTCTATTATTATATTCTCATTGTTTACCTCGAGTATATTTTTTTTTCATTTAAAGGCCCGTCAATTTTCGCGCGCTTTACGAATTCGTCGATCTTCATCAGGATGGGGATCCCTATGGCAACGGACCCTGTTCCAGGGTTTTCTACAGCAGAAATCGAGATCACTATGCGGATCGTCGATTTCAAGGTCCTAGGGATATTTTTCTTTACGGTCGTGGTGGTTCCAAGAATCTTAGGTAAGTTACTTTTTAATTATTCTTTCGGCTTTTTCAATAATTTTATAAGAATACCTGAAGTATCGTGGTGATTTTTTTGTTTTCCAATTAATTTCATAGTTTAAAAGTTATTTATGCGGTCGTTATGCTTTACAGACGATGGAACTTTGAAGTTTCATTAATTATTTTCATATCGAGTCTTATTTTATGGCTCGATTCGTTAAAATCACGTATAGGAAAAGTTCGACAATTTAGTGTTGGTATAACGAGCAAACGGAACAACGTAAACTGAGGAACTAATGAAAACTTGATAAGGCGTAAATTTGATACGAGAACAATATGGAGGTCTTGGCTGTCTGCTACTCTTGTTCCGTTCGGAACGTGTCTAAATAAATGATAAGATTGATTAAAATTTTATGGATCGAAGTAAATCAAGTTAATACTTCAATCTCTGATCTTGTTATTATTGTAACATATTATTAAGTAACGTTCAGCGTTATCGGAGCTACGCACGTATATCATTGTCAATTTACTTTAAAACTGCAAAATAGGGATTTATCCGACTGGGACATGACTGGAATCTTTTATTTTACGTCGATGATAAATTTATCTTTGTAAACACGTATTCTTGAAAATCTTGTAATTATGCTATTGTATCTATCGTTTATGTTTTATTTGTATTCTTTGAATTTTAAGTCTGCTATGCTTTATTTAATTTTCCTAAAACCCGTGAAAGCCATTTCCTTAATTACAATAATTTTCGAAACGCAACAATACGGCATCCTTTAATTGTATACAATTCCGCAGTTGCGTCTACCGATTCGAAGGCGAGCACGATGAAGTTGTAAAGTTGCGATTCAACAAGCTCTTCAATGGGAATCGTAGCTGTCGCAGTGTTTCCAGTTCAGACTTCAACCGACTGCTTTGCGTTGGTTCAAAAAGTTTTTCCCTGAAGGTAAGTAAAGAAAAATTCATTCAATGACAAAAAAGAAGTTTTGTTCTGTTTGTCAAAAAATAAAAATTCAACCATGACTATATGATCTATGAAATTCTTGATCGGTGTATTTTTTCTCTTTTTTTTTTTGGCAAATTGCGATATCGTTGGTTTTTGATACGCACGTTGTAGAAACGCTGTAAACTACCTTCGTGATTAATTGCCGTATATGCTATATCGATGGCAATTCCAGTCCAGCACGGGAACAAACCGGCAGGAAATGGATTGGCACGCGAAACAGAGACAGGTGTGAAAAAGAGAAATTCGCGGCTATGGAAACAAAAGAACTAGCGTGTAGTGTAGGAATAGGAAAAAAAAATCATAGAGATCCGCACTAACCGACGACTGGTACCTCACATTTGTCACTTTTCGCGATAATTTATGAACGGACGTAGTATTAATTACTGGCAATAACAGACTAATTTGTCTGGATGTCATTTGTTCCTGTTATCTCATTGGAACAGTACCGGGAAACAAACCGATGATCGATTTTTATACAGTGGCAGTTAATGCAACACGCAGCAGAAATATGGTATTGCAGTAGCCAGCATTGATGAAGTACTTTAATTATTGAAACAAATTTTGAAGAGTGACATTTCAGATATGGCAATCCATACGTTTGCATTATATTCGAAATTCAATTAATTCATTATTAATTAAAGTAATCAATTATATTACAGGTGTTGGATATACCCTGGGCAAATGCACCCCCGATTCAGCGCGACTGTCTCTGCTCGAATCGTTCCCTGCCCATAAACATCAAGTCCACTTCAAATATCGTCGAAGTGCACTTCACCGTAAAGTCCATGGACGCCCTGGACGACTACAATAACCTCTTCTTCGAAGGCGTATGGGATTTCGTCAAAACGATGCCCTGCCTGCAGAAGCATCGAGTCCGGGGACCATCCGGAGAGATTAAAAATAGTTCACCCTTAGCGGATCAGGATGAGGTAGAACTGCGCCATCTGCAGAAAATTAAGCGAAGGTCATACAACCAACGAAATTTATATTTATACAATTACATTTCCTTTCTACAGAAACACTGCGAGAATTATCCCTGGCTCATTGACCCTGGTCCTAATCAGTATCTCTACGTCAAGATGCATGGTACAATAATGTCAAATAAAACATCCTGCTCGACGACTAATCGCGTGGTCATACATACTGGCGGCGCAATTCACGCGTCGGTATGTCCTAAACCACCTACCGACTCCAGAGACCACGTGGTAGAGGTATTCAGCAACGACTGGCCAGTCAGCAGCGACGCCGTGATCCTAGCACCAGCATACGATCCAATTAGAACCATCGTAGTAGAGTTCATCAACAATGAGCCGGATATGTACACGGTTACTTGGTTGGAACTGTCGAGAAGGTAGGAGTCTATATTACCGACAGTTGCCAGGATATCTTATATATGAATATTTACAGACCAACAGTAACGTCACCTGCAGTTGACTTACAAATGCCACCCGACTGCGAGCATCGCTGTCCCGAGTTGGACGCCTGCATAAATTCTTCTCTCTGGTGCGACGGCGTATCGCACTGTCCATCTGGATATGACGAGGCTCTGACGCATTGTTCAGTTCTTCTACGACTTCCGCCGCTTTATCTGGGACTTGGTATTTTGGTAGTCGTGTGCTTAATAGCTTTTCTTATATTCGTCATCTACAGGGTCTGTCGACGACGAGCTAATCGCTCGATCTCCCAGCATAGACTCAAGAGCATCTCCTCGGAAACGGCGATAATCGATGGGAAGGAAGTGATATGCTGACAAAGCGACAGTTCTGTGCGATACGTCGAGGTCGACCGGGTGACTACCGTGTGACGATCGCCACCGGTCAAGGTTCGGGGTGAGGAGGATGACGCTTTAGATATTGCCGGACGAATTATTGCGTCGGTTATCGAGCGTCATCCTACGACGTGCTCATTGTTACCGTCAGGACGACGTTCGACGTTCCCATGAGTATCGGCCCTGAACCATCTCAACGTAACACGCAGAACTGTTTAGCGTTAAGGGATTACTCAGTGCTAGCTGGTTAAGCTTGTCATTGGTTCAGGTGATGTGCTGCTTGTTCCGTTCAATCCCATACGACTGGGAGTGGATTTTTGAAAATTCTCAAGAAAATAAGATCTTGTGAGAGAGTCTTTTGGACGAGAAGGTAACGTTTTAGGGGAAGCCTGGATTTTTTTATGTGGAGTACAGAAAAGCCGAGGACAATAACGTAGTGATGTATGACGAGAACATTATCAAAAATGAACAGCAAGCATAAACCTTGACCAATGTTTGATCGTAGGTAAAGCGACGAGCTTTGTGGATAAGAACAATTTTGCAAAGGAAGTAAAAATTGCCGTTTCACATGCGACGTTGTTCGATCATCCGGGTTGATATTTTCACGAACTTTTTCTCGTACGTGAAAGTCGATCGGTGTGCACCCGGATACTCTGTACTGTATAGATACAATTTAATTGTCGGGATGGCCGCCACAGCGCGACGGTCGTCGTCTCGACGGAGATATAGATGAAATTTAATTAGATACTGACCAAGTTGAAGTATTACTTAGAGAAAATGTAATTAAATTAGGGGCGAGACAGAAGGAAAAAAAAGAAAAGAAAATGAACTTATTGGAGACGTAGAGTGTAGCCTGAAATTATGTGATATGCTGTTTTCCTCGGAGCTGTGCTTCGGATTGTTACGCCGCGGTTGGCATCGGTATTGGCCACTCGTAATTTATTGATCACGTGTAATCTATCGTTCTATTGATTCTATCGATTCTAACGATACCGATGCTCTTACCTCGGCTTGTACACCTTGTTCATACTTGTATATATTTAATATTCTATTTATAACAATATCAAAAACTCACCTTCGTATGTACGCGCATGCGCATTGCACGGTTTCAGGATGAATTTCAAATATGAATATTTCCGCTGGAAAAATAAAAAATATCGTCAGCCGTACACGCGAAGGTCGGTGTTACGCCGCTTACTATTAGTTGATAAGTATAGATTTTCAGAACTTCGTGAGAAGTGACTTTTTTGAATTTTGGGAGAGACAGAAGGGAGAATGAGAGTGAAAAAGAAAATCCGAAGATTCAGCGTGCAAAGGAGGATTCGCGCTATCAGCTAGCCGGAAGCACCGCCATCTTTTTCGCCGTCGACAGTGCATACACAATAACGATTCGTGTTAATACACATAGTTATTCCTGTTCACCGTTTCCATAACCCCATATCCATAATCTACCTTATTAAATGGACACTTACCCTATCCTGATCCTGACATAATCTAACCAAGCAAAACCTATGATGTCCCGTTACCATGTTAAAAGAAGACAATCGTTAATATATCCAAGTGTTTCTAATCTAGTGATTTGATCTAGGCAATTTTAACTGTACTCATTCGGTATAGCTACGTTTTAAGTAGTTTAACGCTAGTTGAATGTCGCGTCGAATGCAAACACAGCGAATAATAACAGCACCTTTGTCGTAACATTGACACAAGATTAGGAATAATTTTTTCATTTGATTGCTTTGCATAAATGAAAATCTTCGATTACTTAGATCCTATAGTAGATGTAAAACAATTTTCGTTTGACCTCAGAAAGAAAGCAGATGATAATATAATTATTAAAATTGTTCCTTTCGTGAGACATGAGAAAGAGAAAAAAGAAATGGAAATTTTTATTTCAATTATTATAAATAATCAAAATCCAGATTGTGTCCTCGCTCTGTAGTCGCATCGAAACTTTGAATATTTCGGGACCAACATTGAATTTTCACAATGGAGACCTTCCTCTTGCTCCGGGACCGGAAGTGTGATTGATTTTCTTTATTAATTATAAAACGCAATTTAATCGGACTCGTCGCTACGACGATTCTCGAGATTCACTCCGTCGCAGAAACAACGAATTTATTCTTGAAGTTTTACGCTTATAAAATCGTCTAATTATCCTGTTAATTAATTAATTAATTATGCTCGTTAGATTGTTAATTCCTGTATCCTTCCTACCGTCAGAACTGGACTTTTATATCTACTGGCAATACCATAGCAATAATTGTTCTTAAAGACGATCGATGCTTCAAATTCTACACCGATAAGAATTTATATAGTCTTATACTTAAATACGGGTCTATTATGCTAATTTCAAAAAAAAACAAAGACTAATAACGTGAGAATTCCGACAAAGTGATAATATTCTTATCTCGTGACGGATTTTCTCAAATATTTACAACAAGAAGAATAAGGTTTCCGGGATAGTAAGAAAGAAAAAAAATGATAAAGTATCCCTAGAAGTCCGTATCGCGACGCGTTGATTATTTCGAATACAAGCGAGCTTGACACGATCTATTTCATTTTTGGGTTGATTATAAAATTTTTTTATTGTATCAAATAGCGATAATGCTCCAATTACATTAATTATTCTTTCGAACGAATCTCATGAATAATGTTCAAGCGAAAATGTTTATGCGAACTTTAATCGCAGGATGCAGTAATTTTATTTATTTGTGTACTTCTGATAAGAAAATGATGTACGTTATTGTTCCGTGCTCTGTATCCTCGGATAACGTAACGTTTCTGTCATTAAAATGGCCAGTTCGAAAATAAGCGTCGTCAAATATTGTGAAGTTAACGATTAAAAAAGAATCAACGCACTTTTATACGAGTGCGTTGCGAATTCGATTGCATGTATAATCGGCGGCTGTGTTTATGATCGATAAAATTCGTACGAATTCTAAAGTCGAATGATCTTGTTTACGTCTATATATAGAAAGATCAAATATAATGATCCACGAATTAAATCGTATGATAAATCAACGGCTGCCGTGATCTCGAGATCTATCGGATCTGATTTTGAAGTCGAGATCGTTTGTAAATAGAAGTATGTATGAATTTTAAATCGTAGAACCACACGATGTAAGCCAATAATAATTAACATAGATCATTAGCTATTACTATTATCATGTAAACCATATCTACGGACGCGTTTTTGATATCGGATTAAACGCGAGGAGCACTTCGGCAATCGTCGGGAGAATTCTTGAATCATTTTCTGGATCAATAAGAGGTTGACGTTCCTTCGAGACTTAGCAGCGAATAAATGCCCATGATAATTAGGCTTATTCGTATTGATTAAGGAGGCCATTGGACCATTTTATTTACCATGCGAATAAAATTTGAATAAAAATTGTAAATAACAGGATTTTCATAAAGATCAATTTCCAAAATTGAGTGCAACGCATATTCCTTAAGGTCAAAAATGATTTTGAGACACTCAAATAAATAATCTAAAAATGAAAGAGTACTTTGATCCGAAATTTTGTGTACTTTTCAAATTCATATATCAGTTACCTCTGTAAAAAAATACGTCACATACGATTTTCGTTGACATTTTACTCACATGGTAAATAAGAAAGCCAGAGTTTCCTTAAAAGTCTTATACGAGAATGTTAATGAATTTTCTGATAAGCATTGAACAACTTATTGAATTTATACCAGAAATATTGTGAGACGTGAATTTAATATTGGAACGATATTTAATATGGTGATATCGAAGATCAATGAATGATCGATATTCGTATCGAACGTAACGATCGCCATGAAGTTCGTCTCGTGACTGTTTACGATCGTGATGTTTGCCATCGTGTAGCGACGAATTTGACTTGCAATTATAATTTTTCATAGGTCGCTGTCTCGATTAAACGCGTAAATCAAAGAAAAACGAATAGCAAAAATCAGAGTGAAATAAAATTAAATAAATAGAAGCTACCTTCTTCAAGGGAGTTTTGAACTCACCGACTGACGCGCGTAGTGCTATGCTCCTAGTAAGTACTTGTGGGTTCGAAACTCTTTCAAGACTGCCGTAAACGCTTATTCTTTCAAAGAAAAAAGAAATGAAAGCTACAAAAAGGTATATATAATATACAAAAATTCATCCGCAATAATTGCCAGCCGTGAGAATCTAGCCGTTAAGTTTTCCTCGCTGCCGTAAACTAATTAACAACATGTTTCTTCGCGATATTTATTATCGCTAAAATGACTTTTCCTAAATGCCGGGTCCAACCATTTTGTTTTCGCTGCTTCTCTTTTAAGAAAACTTTCAAGAGAGTCCCGACGTTACGACGACGGCGGAAAAGAAAAACGATTATGAAGAAACAAAGAGACAATGTTTAGAGAGAAAAAAGTTAACGGGTTTTTTACCCTACCGCAAATTTATCAACGTTAACGTCATTAACGCGATAAGAAAATCTCTTGAGAGCCAATAAGCAGTATGAATTTTTTGTGTGAAGATTGCAAGATAAAGCCAATTCATTTATCTTTACATTTAAATTTGATTAGCAGCGAGGGTTTTAGCTAATAACATCGCTCTAAACGATCCACGTATATAGGCTATCACTGTCAGCTATTTTCTTTTCTTTTTTTATACTGATTCGTACGTCACTTCGTGTCATCCGCATTACCCTCTGTCGGTAACTCGATTTATCTTCACGTGTTGTCCCGTTTAATTTTTTACAAGACGACAAAAAATGTGCGAAATGATGAAATAATATAATTAATTTATAATTAATTATAACGTGAGATAATGCAACGAGACGAAATATGTTTAACGCTGGATTCTGGTGAAGCGTGAAGTCAGGAGATAAACTGACAATAACACACAGAACACACGCACACATAAATCTCCTTCTTAGTGGGTGACGAAGACGTGGTAATTTACGCTTTGTAAATTAAAATGAAAAACATACATGGAAACGCACACGTCACATTTAATAATAGTAAACATAGTTTGATGAGACCGCGTGGCACCTAATCGGACTAATTTTTGTTTTCATGATAGCTTTATCAAAACTAAGTGTCATTTTTGGTTACATCAGTTCAGGCAACAATGATAACGCCATGTAGAATTACGTAGGAATTTCATTCGATGATTAGATATATGAATCAGCATCGACGTCACTGAGGCAGGAATTCTTAGTAAGAATAACGTGTCACTGAGACAGGAGTTCTTAGTAACGCGAAGTTAGCTATAAAAGAAATAAAAAATAACGTGCCACTCGACGTCATTGAGCCACGTTTCACTCGTATCCGATTAAAGGTAACAAGAACAATAACGATTAATTACCGCAAGACGTATACTATATTCTCACCGATCACCAACATGCTCACACAACACGCATAGTTACTAATTATACCATTACTGATTCGAATATCAAGTATGCGACATTTTTAATAAATTATTTTGAAGATTGAATCGATTCCATGTCATTTTCTATCCCACTAATTCACCTAGTTGTATTTATGAATTTATTATTTTCGCATAGTCAGTTATTATGGTAAGGAAAGTGCGTTATTATAAATAGAATTTTTTGCGACTAAATAAAATGATTATACTTCTCGGAAATTGATGTTAAATCTAGTAATTTTCATCTGGTCCAAAGATATTTTCTTGTTAACAACGTTGCGTATACCGATCACATGATCTGTTCGTGATACCTGTTATCGCTGAACTCTAGCTATACTGGAATGCATACGGCAATGATTAGGGCCGTGCAGAGAGAGATAGCAAGAACATAGGTCAGTGTAGCAGGCTGTCTCTATCACACACTGTACAGTCTCTGAAAATGTTTAAGCTGAGATAAAGCAGTGCGCACAAGGACTAAGCCGAGATTGCTAAATATCTTTTTGTCGTTTTTATAAGTCTATAGTTATATCATGCAGCCTGGATAGGATTTATATGTACTTATATTTTAGTTCTCTTTACATCACACCACGGCTGGCACTATGTCGGCGGGACAAAATTTTTGCAGGGCTTGTACGTACATACACCACATACGCAATTGAAATCCAAAAAAAAGGACAACCTCATCCACGATGTGGGTGAGGCAGCTTCGCCTTGGCCGGGTTATCTCCGAATACAGGCGTACGGATTTCAGCATAGTTAGAGTTCAGTACAGTTCAGTGCTTGCTACTGACTATCTCTGACGAAAATAGATGTTGAGTGACGTAGCAAATTCGTTTGTTTTCCTTCAATACAGTTCACATTCTACGGCGCTAGCTTAGTAATATCCCTGACGTGTCGCTTGCTCTGTGGCTTGCTCTTACCAATTTTTTTGCGCAACAACAGAATACCGGGAAAGCATTTTGGTAAGTGCCAGTAAACTATTTTTGAAAGTAAAAAATAAGGGATATAAGATCCAGTTGCAGGAATTTGTATCAGTGGTTCATTTGTCGATAAAGTGACAATTAGGCGTTATAATAAATTAACAAAAAAACACAATAGAGATTCTTCGTGGGTGTGTCAGCTTTCTACAATATTTATTAAATTTGGTTTCTGTAGTCACCGTCGTATTCAAGCAGGTAGACTATTTTCTATTGGATTTTAAATTAGTTTGGAAATACAGTTTTTATGTCATTCGATATTTTATTAGCGGTAATAAAGAATTTAGTATGTATTACAACAATGTAATAGAATGTATACGGCGGTTTCTAGAAGTTTTTCACTTTACAATGCTAGTATTTGAAGTTAAACTTATTATATAATTGATTATTACGTTTTGTACGTCGTGCTATTGTTTATACTTTAATTCTTGTTATTGTTTTAGATACTCCATATTGACTTGACTGTAAAGAAGACAACATGAGTTACGGATATCAGGTTAGTAAACATTTACATCATCAACAAAGAACTTACTTACATGCAATTGGTTTTAATTTTTAATTTAAAAGTAATATATTAAATTGTATATTTGTTAATGAAGTATTATTTCCTGTAGTACGAAAACCTTATGTTCCTGAATAATATTCCTGATATAGTTAGTTTCGTCTATGAAAATAATCTAATGCATTCAAGTGATATACATAGAAAAAACATAAAATGCAGATATTTGTGAAGTTTTTTGTGCTATTCCATAACAATTAAGGGACCACCAACAGTCTTGCCGTTCCAACAACAAAAGCCACCAGCGTCATTTGGTGCTCCACCTGGTGCACCGTCTGCCCCTGGTGCTCCGCCTTATCCTCAGAGTAGTTCTATAGGTTTTAATCCTGGTCCGCCAACATGTTTTGGCATGCCACAACCTTATTCTCAATATCCACCAAGTTCTTATCCCCCACAACCAAGTCTTTATTCGCAGCAACAAAATCCTTATCCAGGACAACTAAATCCTCATCCACAACCTAGTTTTCGTCCATCATCAGAATCACATACAGTACCATACTCATCACCCTATCCACAACCAAACCAGTCTTCTCCGTATCCTCAACAGCAACAACAACGTGTATCCCAAGAATATTTGGGCCACAAGCAGCCATCTTATAACCATGATTTACGATCGATAAACCTATCTGTATATCCCAGTTGTCAAAATGTTCCTGATGGATCTAAGCATTATGGAGATAGTGGACTATCTCGTTATCCTAATCATACAGCTCCCTCCTATACCCAGAATATACCTGGATACTCTGGCGGAAGCTTTCCTGGGGGGCAGGCAATGGTGGGTGCACAACCAGGTGCTGGTACAAGATCAGCAGCACCTCATTACCCTGGGCTAGCCCCCAGGCACACACAGGTTCAGTCAAAGGTGAGATTAATAAGTTGCAGTGAAGAGTTTCATTCATAATTTTAATATTTTTATTGTACTGTATCTAACATAACCAAATTTCAGAAAAGTTTCATTAAATCTGATAACAAATTTTGAATAGTTATTCTTTTATGTTACAGTTGTCTCCAACGGTTGTACCGGATCCTAATTTCAATGCCAGGGCCGATGCTGAAGTTCTTAGGAAAGCAATGAAAGGATGGGGAACCGATGAAAAATCAATCATTAACGTCCTTGCCAATCGAAGCAATCTTCAACGCCAAGAGATTGCAGTACAATTTAAAACACTTTACGGAAAGGTAAAAAAAATTATTACTAGTACCTATTTCATATATTTAAATATTATTTTTCTATCCCTACAGGATCTTATCAAAGATCTGAAGTCTGAACTTTCTGGAAATTTAGAGGATCTTGTAGTCGCCATGATGACACCTTTGCCACAATATTATGCCAAGGAATTACATGACGCAATGTCAGGTTTAGGCACTGACGAAAGCGTTTTAATTGAAGTTTTATGTACTATGTCTAATCATGAAATACGGGTCATTAAGCATGCCTATCAATGCAGTGAGTTATATAAAATTATCTTATTAAGAGCATCATACTTTAAATGAACATAATAACTAATATTACGTATCATTCCAGTGTATGGCAGAAGTTTGGAAGATGACCTTATCGATGACACTTCCGGTAGCTTCAAACGTCTAATGATATCTCTATGCTGTGCAAATCGGGATGAGACCTTTGATGTGGATCCCGCTGCTGCTATGGAAGATGCCAAAGAGCTTCTAAGAGCTGGTAAGTACTAACATTATTTTCTTAACTAATTGTAAACATTAAAATCCATCGTTATAGAATTTGAATTCATTTTCAATCTTATGTCACAATAGGAGAGTTACGTTTTGGTACGGATGAGTCCAAGTTTAATCAAATTCTCGTACAGAGAAATGTTGCCCAGTTAAAACAAATTTTTGCTGCATATGAAAACATAACTGGCCATAGCATCGAAGAAGCAATTGAAAATGAATTCTCTGGTGACATCAAAAAGGGTCTACTTGCCATTGGTAAGCTTTGGTAACGCCATCTTAACTTTTTACAATAAAATTATAGAATAAATTATAAAAATGTAACATGTCATTTTTATTTCTTAACAGTCAAATGTGTGAAAAACAGAGCTGGATTTTTCGCTGAACAATTATATAAGAGTATGAAAGGATTGGGCACTGATGATCGACGATTAATTCGATTGGTCGTGACGCGGTCTGAGGTAGATATGGGAGAAATAAAAGAGGCCTTTAAACAACAGTATGGTCAGACCCTGGAGGATTTCATTGCAGTTAGTATTACTTTACTGATTTAAAAAAGAATCTGAATCATTTGTACTTATGGTTGGGAATTTTTTTGTTTTTCAGGATGACTGTTCGGGTGATTATAAAAAATGTCTTCTGGCTCTCGTCTCTTAACATAGTTTCGCAAATGGTATAATCTGTTTCCTATGCATTTACTCGTATTTGACCTGCTCGATAATACTGGAATACCAGTGGTATCGGAAGCTGAATCTTGAATCTCTTGTGCGTAAATTAAATATGGACAACCTTCTCGCCTTTACGTGATATGATATTCTTCATTTAAAAATTAAAGTTAAAATATACATGTATTCTACTTCCATGTAACAATTTAAAGTTTTCCAATGTCGTTTAAAGTGCCAATACCATTCGAAAGTATTTCGAATCGGTTATGATGTGCACAAATTTACAAATTTATGGTGTTGGATACACTGTGTTATAATATATTATATCGTATTTATCGTTCTTAATGAGAATATATTGATTGTGTGTAACTATTACAGTATTGCTATTGTGAAATTCGTTAATTTAAAAATGTACTGTCAGACATAATATTTAATTTCATTGAACAAATGATTTATTTTAGATAACCGTATTTTTGTACTGTTTGTCATATGAGCAAGCAAATGAACCAAATCTCGAATTTGTTAACCTCGATGAAAGATCTTGCGAATAAAGCATTATATAATCTAAAAAATACCTGTACACCTTTCTCACCTACCAATAAAACTAAATCTTAATTTCCAAATTAAAGAATCAAGAAAAAAATCCCCGAATACCAATTCGAAATGAAAAGGAGACTCTGGACCTTCTCTTTACCATACGAGTATAATTTAGCACATATGTTTCAAGATTATTAATCGTGGCATTAGTTTTGTATTAATTAAATCAAAACTAAAGGAGTAATCTGGCCTGAAATTTTTCGGTTTTTGGAAATTCACATTGAAATTTCCAGGTCGGATTATTTTTTCAGTTTTGAATCATTGTGAAAGCCGTGTCAAAGTGGTTGTAATCCCTGCAGAATCTGAGCTCGACTCCGCTTTGGGGAAGACTATCTAGAAATCCATTTATTTACCGTTTTCGAATACATTTGACTCGCATGGTAACGAGAGGTCCGGAGTCCCTTAAAACCTCCAAAATATACCCTTTCGTCGTATAGATCGCAATACAAAAATCATAGGTAGATAATAAATCAATTGCTGATAATGTAGTTTACACTACATGAAATTATATAGTACATTATCATCACATTAAATGTTCAACCCATGTCCAGATAGTTCTTCGTCAAACCGTCGATGGCAGCACTAGACTAGGAAACGTCATAATCATACAATTATTCTATATCGTTATAAACAACTGGACATGAAAAAAAAAGCATTTATTTAAATGCATGTAAGTATTTCATTCATTATCAGCTATATTTTATTTCATCCTAACCAATAGCAATTATAACTTCAACAATGGTTCTTCCACGACCTAGGCCTCATTTCCCACCCTTGTATTAATTAATTGAAAATATTTATATAAGTATTACAATGGCATCCTTACATAATACAATAGAAAGGCATACGAGGTTCTTCCACTGCAAGATGAAGCATAAAGAAACGTTCAGATAATTTCAGACGACAGACATTACACAATGGTATCATTAGCAAAGTGAACACGCGAGTAATTATAGGACATGTAGATAGCAATCGATATATGGGTAGGTTTGTTGACGGATTAAAATACAATGGTGTATAACGATACCATCAGGAATACAAAAGTATTATTTGACGATCCGTTGAAACTATATTCGTTAAACAGGCGAATCGAATCTACCAATAACTTATAAAGTACGAAGCAACTTGGTAGCGACTCTCAGTAATTCGAAAATGCTTCCGCTTCTACCATCGTCCGCCATTGCATTTCTCCTGCTCGTGTTCTGGATTGGTACAATAAAAACATTAATTCGACTGCACAGTGACGATTTCTCGATTTTTCAAAGCACCTCGTTCCGCTATTCGTTCTTTTAATCTTTCTCCTTCTTCTTCGTCGCGTGCAGCTACCATCGGATGATAATGCATTTTAACGTAATTGCGCTATCTATCGGTGCAGAGTACTCCCGGATATACGGAAGTTTGGACGTTACGACGATCTACCGTGGCAGAAGTGAGTTCCCGTTCAATTACACTAGCGTCGAGTGCCACTCCAGGACCGATGCACTGGGTTTGCCGTTTATTGCACCAAACGGTACCACATTCGGTAAAGTTCACAGTCATTTTATCACTAAGCCATTTATATAAACTGTACGTGCCCATTGCTATGTTGCGTTATTTTTCAGAACCAGAAGTAGGCTTGGTGGTACCTAGTTGTCAGATCGGTTTGAGGCCAAACTGTCCATGGACTTCGCAAGGCTGGGAAATCACTGGTGGAATGGATTTGAATTTGCCGCCATTAAAATTGGATTATGGTACAGGAAATGTCCCTATGTTTTTCTTTCCTTCTTATGGTAACCTTTACTTAGCCTTTTTCTCTCCATCGGTATCTATACTTTCAGAGACTGTACACGTTCATACGAACGGTGTACTTATGTCACAGCTGACTCCACTTTTCTGGCCCCGCTTCAACTTCACACTCAGAACTTCAACTCGTGGCATGGCTCGTGTTTTCCTTATGAACGAAGCTGACGTTAACACTGCTGATATGTACGTGATAGATATTATTCATAATATGTTGTACTTGGCACACCAGACCAGTAGTATTTTGAAGTGTGGTCGAGGACGTTTATATACCCATGAAGTGGATCTGGGACTAGGAATAGGAATAAGAAGATGTCACAGTATTGGCAATGTCTACATAGTAAGTTGTGAGGAACTTCTAGAAAGGATTTATCATGGGACTTTATGAATATCTGGGGGAATTTCAACATTTCAGAGATGGTTGGTTGAAGAGAATGTCATGTTCAAGATGGATTTGAGTGGCGGGAAAATTCAACTTTTTCGAAATGTTTCAAGCACTCTACTCTTCAGCCAAGTGGATTCCAATCCATTGAGAGTGAAGTACATTGCAGTCAGTACTTCAGAAATCGAACGAGATTGGACCTTGCTTCTTGGTAATATAAACTGAGATAAATTATTATCTAGATGAGGAAGAATGCTTGAATTATTATCTTTGCAGATAATCGCGTATGGTCGCTTGTAGGAATTAGTGGTATCTTGAAAAGTCCAATTTTGGTGAGCAACGATGCACCAAGTATCTGCGCATCTTTTTTCGCTTATCTGGATTCCACGCCAGGTTCAAGGATTAAAGTTTCTGCACATCTGAGCAATGGCTCTGTTAAGACTATGGGTCAGATAATCAGCGCTACCTGGGAGAATGTACGTTATTAAATAACGAAGGGAAAACATGTGGTGTAATTAAAAAAATTTGTTGATTATATTCATTTGATAGAAACAATGGCTACTCCAACGACTCGTATTGGATTTATCAGATGAGAATGTTAATCAGGATATTCAGATCTTGATAGAAGGTCTAAAGGGGAATCCATTTGCAGTGGTCTCCATACACGGCCTAATGGGATGCAATCCTGATGGTACAAATTACAGTAGAAAAAAAGAAACACTTTAAATTTATCGCAGCAAAAGTAGCGGCTATTTTTCTTCTTAAAGATAATTAATACACTCACTTATCACTAACGAGTAACCAATAATTTCAGATAACGAGGAGATAGCCGTAATCCAGGTACATCTTGATCGCAGCCAACCATTCATATGCAACGTACCGACAAATGGAGAACAGAAAAGTAATTACAGAATGTAATTGAAGTAATAGTAATATTCAATATAGTCAAAAAATCAAGACTACATTTTTTTTAGAATTATCAAAATCCTGTCCCAGCTGTTTACACGGTGGAGAATGCGATGCGTTGACTGGTCAGTGCACATGCCCACCAGGGTTCATAGCTGAAACCTGCGAAGAAGGTATGTCAGGAAGTACCAACGTTACCTAACTAAATAAATATATTAAATAACATACGTACGAAAAGGATGCGGCGAAAATGCATTTGGCCGTGATTGCCTGGGACAATGTTCAGGTCGTAAAGATGGATGCACTGGCTTAGTATTGTGTGCACCGATAGTAGGCTG
The DNA here is from genome assembly GCA_030142655.1 of Trachelus tabidus. Lineage (NCBI taxonomy): Eukaryota > Metazoa > Arthropoda > Insecta > Hymenoptera > Cephidae > Trachelus > Trachelus tabidus. Next base: position 1,498,814 of record JARQTI010000010.1, read on the forward strand.
CAATTGCGCAACAGGATACACAGGAACAGGGTGCGATCTTGGTATGTATATGCGTGTTACACTCAGATGTACCAAAAGCAAAAGCCTATAATTTCTTTTTTATTGGCAGAATGTGCACCTGGCTGGTACGGTCCTAACTGCGCGTTCGCGTGCGGCAGTTGCGACGAATTTTATTGCGACATCTTCACGGGCGTCTGTCCCGAGGGTTGCATCTCAGGACATTATCCACCACTTTGTAATCTGAGTAAGTGTCATTAATCGAAGATGAAGATAGTATGTTTCATTGGCATCATTTTGCTTTAAATTATTCATAACAGCCTATACCTATTTACTGCAACCACCCACTATAAGCGACATCAGCGCCACCAGAGTAACGTTCACCTTTGAGGCGGGTGATAGGAATGTGGCTGGATCTGGTAAACCAAGATTTTATCAAGTCCAATTAAAGGTATGTACCTATGTGTGACGTTTTTCGTATCTTTGTGTAAAGTTATCGAGGATACTTTTATCAGGAAGTCAAGTCGACAACTTGGGAATCAAGGATTCCTGTGCTGTTACCTAAACATCCGGTACACCCTATATCCGGGGTGGCTGAAGATTTACGTCCAGGTGTCAGTTACTTGTTAAGAATAATTTTTATAGATCGTGACGGTAATTTCTTCAGTAACGACACCCTCGTACCTTACGTCACGGTCACTACAACTTGTCAAGGTTGGTAACGACGAATGATCAATCGAATATTCGTATAATTAAAAATCAATAACTGCAGTTCCCGTGAACCCGGTGTATGACGTCAAAGCTACCTGGAAGAAGCGATACGAATTTGAAGTGGAGTGGGAGGTAGATATTTACTAATTCAATTCTACATAATTGTCTGTTCGTTAATGATTAATATTAATGCATTTTTAATCATCCAGTATGACCCCAATGACTATACTGCTTGCGAATTGATACACTATCGTGTCTATCTTCGCGAAGGATGGCGACGTTATCTTTACAATATCACAACTGAAAACAGTATTACAGTGCCAGATAGGAGTCCATTCTTCAAATATTCAGTGCAGGTGCAAGCAGTGACATCTCGCGGATCATCGATCGTATCCGAACCAGCTGTAGTGCGAACGGTTCAAGGAGGTAATTAATTCCTGTATCCAAAGCACATTGTTTATGACTGATCATCAATTTTACGTAGTTATTTTCCATGTTAAAGCGCCATCACGAGTAACTCGATTAACTACAAGACAAATAAGTCCAACGGAGCTTGAAGTTGAATGGCGCGAACCCAGAGCCACTACCGGCAAAATTAAGAACTACATTGTAGAGTACGAGGTCAGTTTAATTTATTTAAATAATTCGTCTTACTGATTTAATTATTAATTATATCATAATTTTTAATAGTGTCTACGGTACTTAGCATGTCCTGAATTAACTTGTCAAGATTCCAAAAACAAGTTAGAGACGTCACACCTGAACTTGAATTTGTCAGGACTTTATCCTCATGCTCAATACAGCGTCAAAGTAGCTGCAGTCACAGTGGAGATGGGTCCATGGTCTAGAACAACAGCAGCAACATCGTTTGCAGGTGAATATATGTAAATTGAAGATTTTTATTTTGAGCAAATTTTAAATTTTTATTTTTAAAAATAGCACCTGAAGCAGCGCCAGCACCTGCCGAACATCCAATACTTTCTCGAACCGCCAGCACCATTGAAGTGACCTGGAATCCTGTAGCTGATTGTAAACTTCTGCATGGGTTTCCATTGTATTATCATTACTGGCTCATTATGAAGGAACAACCTGATGATGCGATACTGGTTGCCGAAGGGAACGTCACGCATCCTCCAGTTAATTTCACATCGTTACGACCCTACACTAATTACGTAGTTCAGGTTGAACAAGTTGTAACCGATGGACTTTATAATTCGAATTACAAACTTGAGATTCCTGTGAGAACACGAGGAACCGGTATGCTATTATTAATCGATAAATTATATTAACAAAATATCGATTGAATAATCTTGGATATTATACAGTGTCACCAATCGTAAGAGATTTACAAGCCGTGGATATAACTTCAAGTACTGTTACATTGATCTGGTCCTATCCCAAAGGAGTATCATTTGATGCTGTGAAACACTTCATTGTTGTGTTCATGGTAGGATAGTAAAAATTATAAATATTTGATAACAGCAATTTCATTATCACAAATTACAGTGTGTACGCCTGCTTGCTTGTCATGATTCTTTTTATAATTGTGCAAATAACGGAACTATGGAGATCAATGACACCAGGGTTCTATTGTCCGATCTGGCACCCTATGCTAAATACGAGATTAAAGTTGCTGCATTTACCGGAGAAGTGGGAAATTTTGCATCTTTGTCCATAAAAACTTTGACTTCTCGTAAGCTAGCCATTTTTAATATCATTTTATATATACTGGCTGTTGATGTATATTGTGGTACTGCTAATCCTAGCTCCGGAAGTGGGACCAAGAGCAGATCCCGAACGTCCCCCGCAAAGCGGAAGTACGTGGCTCGCTGTATGGTGGCTACCGCCTTCGGAATGCGCCAAACAACATGGACCAATAATAGGTTATCGGCATCATATATTTAGGGACGATGATGAGTCATTAGCATGGTCTGACGAGTCATTGACTTCTACCACTTTCACAAAGGATACCTGGGCTAACTTCACAGGGTTAACGAGCTTTACGGGTTTTAAGGTAGTGGTAGCAATTGTTAATGATCAGGCAGACACCACACCTTGGCAAGAAATTCGATCATTCAATTTTAGTGTCTGGACGAGACCGGAAGGTACGAATTTTAATTAGCAAATACACATTGAACATAATTATTAGTGATTTTATAAATCGTGTCACAGTACCGGATGCCGTGAAGGAACTGATTGCATACAAACACGGAAATACATTGATCGGGCTGAGATGGCGTCCCACCAGATATCTTCATGGTCCCGTTGATTTCGTAAACATTCGTATCACCGCCGCTGGTCAGCAAGACATTCATCAACGTGTAAAAGTCACGAATTGTCCAGCTTGGATTAATTACATGTGTTACGAGATAACAGGACTGAAAGCAAATACTGCGTATAACATATCAGTAAATGTTGAACGACTCCAATGACTTCCTTTTAATAGATAAAGGACAAAGGTTAAATAATATTTGATTTTCAGGTGCGACCATTTAGTAGCGCTGTGGGAGAGGAAGGACTTCCGGCAAATGTCACAGTGAAAACTATGGAAGGAAGTACGTTATACAGTGTCTAAAGAATGATGGAATTATTCTTTTTTTAATATTGTATAATCATTTGACAGTTCCTGATCCACCTTCGTTCATAAGATTGGTAAGGAAGACGGATAGGAGTTTTGTGATTGAATGGGGTCATCCGAACATGTCCAATGGAATTCTAAGGTCTTTCCGAATTCTAACGGATCACGTAGATTCGTACAATTCCGAAATGTGCTGTGACAGCAGCATGTCAGCGGACGTTCAGGTACTTCGTGAGAATGCAACCTATGCTGCTCAGATAAAAGGATTGAAACCGGCTTCGGAATATTTTATCACTTTGGTAGCAGTGACATACGTACCCAGTGAACCGATTTCGATGACAATTTACACGCGGCCTGGAGTACCGGAATTGCAGGAGACACCACCCCATATAATTCTGGACACTATAACGAATGTCACGGCGGAAGTCGTCCTCACGCCAGCATCGGACTTCAACGGCGGCCCCATCTGGTAAATAAAAGAACTTGTGAGTCAGTGAGATTTCAATTATTTAAAAAATTTGATGATTTTTTGTCTAGGGTATACTTTGTAATGGTCTGTGGATCCGGAGCTTATGATCATCACGATGATGACAGTGATCCAATATTGATGGAAGTGAAGGATGCAGTAAAGAGGAAGGGCTTCATAGCGATGACTTTGAATGATGTATGTACAATTTTTAATATGGCAGAATCGTTACAGCAGGTACTTGTTCAATAATTTTGTACTGTTTAGGAAGAACTAGATGACACTCTAATAATTACTATTGGAAATGGCGAGGAGTCGCTTGGTCTTTATGGATTTATTCGAAATCAGCCTTTACGTCCAAATACAACTTACACCATAGTTCAGGTAGTAATGTCGGAATATATGGATTCGCGAAGTTACGGCATGGTGGAAAGTGAACCCTTCGTAACAAAACCTTAATTATAATTAAAATATTTGGATCGTTAGTACGTTAATTTTTCAACGATACAATGTACATGTGCGGGCACAGTTAAATAAAGACATACAAAATGACGCTAGATTTTCCGTATTTACTCCAAAAAAAAGTTGCAATACGGTACCAGCTAGAGATGAACTAGAAAGGGTAAAGGGGAACAGGAAAGAAATTCTAGCGAGGACGAAAACGTCGGAGACAGCGACGGCGTTGGCGTCGGCAGTCGTGGCTTTTCGTAAAACCAAGTCAGTACCATAGATCACAAAATGCGTCTGCGGGATAGGAGGGTCGGTTCACATGAGAATCGAGACGACTGCGAACGAACGAACGAATGAACGACGACGACGACGACGACGACGACGACGACGACGGTCGCGTCGTGTCGTGTCGAGTGAGAAGAGCGAAATGGCTCTCGGCCGCCGCCACCAGACAAAGAAGCCTGTCACACCAATGATGGACGCCTTCATGAACGACCCTACGGAGCCTCGTACATCACTTTTATTACTCCCATCCTCATTTTCATATTTCATATTTACATTTCTAGACCGCTATAAATCAGAAAATTTATGGGTAATTAGGCCTTTGTATAGACCCTGGGGGACGGCTTATCGAACGTTAGAGTCCGCGTAACGAGAGGGGTAGCTCTACGGGGATGCTACCCTCTATCGCCTGTATAAGGGAAATGACAATACCTATCTGATGCCGTCGCGATCTCGTTTGATTATCCTCTCATTTCACGCCCGCAGCTACCATCCACTTCATCCAGCTCATTCATTTCATCCGTTTCATCTCCTTCTTCTCAGGACACTTCGACATTCATTCGCTGATGCTTCTCACCCTGTTATAATTCTAAAAAAAAACGGCAGTGATAAATAAATTCCTAACAGATTTTAAAGACTGTTTATTATCTTGTGCTTTGAAAATGGCGAAATATCTTTTCGGTAGCTCGGCATCTGAGTTAGAAGTCGTCGAGCGTATTACGGCGCCATAAAACTTTGCGGTAATATTTAATAGTGCGTTTAATGGTGCACGCAGGTGCGAGCACGGCGCGTTCTACTCCGCTTCGCCACGACGATGTTTCCTAAGTACTTGTTAATGACGGTGTACTACGAGGAAATGAGGAAGTTCATCGTTTTCATTGAATATTTAGGAGTTTTGTTTCCGACAGCTGCCGTGGGTGGCGCCACTGTACAATTCTTTTGCTATTCGCATACGGAACGACAATGAATTCCGTCCGCTTTTTCCTCTGGCGTAACAATTCGGTACTCATAATCCACTTTGTGACTTACACTCAACATGGTGACTTCCTGAGTGGCGAGATGCTGCGACGTAGTTTAATTTTTTACAAGGAAGATGGCGACAACGACGCTCGGCGGCGCTCTCAAGCCGTTAGTTCGGTTCATATCTTAATGAGCCCTTGTCGTTTAAACTTTGCTCACTCCACTCGGGCGGCGCGCAAATCAGCCCCGAGATCCTCCTTAAACCCTTTAATTAGTAGCCATAAATTATGGCAATATAGGTTGATAATGCCTTTTGTGGTTAATTTATGTTTCCAACTGTTCTAACCCGGCGACGCCGTATTTCGGGAAAGCTACTGGTACGTCGTGAGCGATTTTCCTAGCACAACCTGATTTAACCTAACTTCACTTTTGCTACTATGGTATAAGAGCAAAAGCAACCAAAGCGCAATAAATAAATTCAATAAATCATCACTGAATATTTTTACGATTCAGCTTCAATCTCAACCTATTCTACTATCTGAATCGGTTGATGAAACCTCGATAACACTATCAGGATCATCCTCAGGTGTGCAACGTTAAAGTGCGTGAACAATTTGTACCTAAGGAGTGACCGTAATGTGCGTATATTTACTTTAGTACCCACCTGTTGCACTAACCCAGTTTCTTAGGTGCACCAGAAACTTTTAAGTTGCTGGAAATGAATTGTCTTAAATCCCGGGATCGCCGTGCTGACTCTCTATGCACAATTAAAATAGTTCTATAAAAAAAATAGATTATTAATTGTTACTTCGTTTTAGAAATTATTATCACAAATAATACATATATTCGAGTTAGTCAAACTCCATTCGATCAGAACCGTGTCATATGCCATGGATTTCATTAATATTGAACTTTTCATTTAGTTCGTTATATAAGGTAGTAAGTTCGAAGGAATAACTTTTAAAAATATTTATTTTCTTCCTAGATAAATACGCAGTTATTGGATCGAGACGGATCGATATTGTTGAATAGGATTAAGTATCCCCGGAATACGATCTTTGATCCTGATCATAAATCTCTGGTGAGACAAGGATCACGATTTCGTATTCGTGGTAGGTGAGTTGGTTTGGTTTTCATATCATTCTTGTTCACGAGCTTCAACCTGAACCCGCTAGATGGCAGGAGGGTGCGCGATTTTAAAAACTTTTCACTTTCATCACCCATTCTTATTACAAGTGACTTTCCGCTCGTTATAAGAAATCAATAAATAATCACAATCATATCAATTCAATTAAATCATACAATACAATATACATCACTTAAAGAAGATTAATAATCAATGAATAATAATTGAATATAAATCCGAATTTTTAAATTTCAGAAATCGACTTCAACCTGTATAGAGATTATTGAGAATGACTCATACGTTAATTTGTTGTATATAATATTGAAACATCTGGGTTTAGGTGGGCATTATTTATATATATACTTTTACTATAGGCATATACATATTTACATAAAGCGAGAGGTAAATAGAGAGAGAGAGAGAGAGAGAGAGAGAGAGAGAGAGACAAAGGGAGTGAGACTGGACGCAGCGCGTCGCGTCATTGCGTGCACGTGCATTGATACCGATATTTATGTCCGCCAGTTAATCATGTCAAAGTTTGATTTGTCGTTGGCTTTTATGGAGGGGAATTAAAACGTTCATTTTGCCACAGACACTCGCCAACAGTGCCGCCTAGGCATGAGTTATTTTCCAGCTAGGAAACCTTTTTGCAAAATTAGCGCCGTCCGCTTTTTTTTTCCAGGTATTCAATTCGCAGCCAGTCGCCGTAAGCAGAACAATTGAGTACCAGCCATGAGTTTCCGTGGCACCGGTACCCGCTTTCGTCGTGGCTTCTTGAAAATAAATGAGAGAAAAACCACAAGCGGCAGCCGTCAAAACTGAAGTGATATTTTCCGCAAGTCATTATGACGGGACACTCTTTCCCAAGAAAGCATCAGGGCAGGTTCGTATCCAAGAGCAAGGTATCTCACTGGGACGCAAGAAGGGTCTTTGACGAAAGGCTCACGTACCAGCACTATCATTAGTTGAACGAGTAATATACATAAAGCTTTATCGCACGGCGCTGCAGAAACTTTGCTGATTGTATTGCAGAACGATAACCATCCCTGAGCGTTCCGCCAATCCCAGAAGAGACTCTGATCTATCGTCGTCCGTTCAGTGGGCTTTGCTTGGCTACTACCACCCTCTGTAGTACCCGTTTCTATGCCAGAAGCCTATAGGCAGTCGACCACCCTCTTCAGGGATGTCTCACAAGCCGACCTCTATCTATAATTCTATAGGAAGCCGATACAGGGGGTAGATAGGTAAGGTAGATATTCGTTTTCTTGGACCGTTAGTCCTTTTCTCTTTTTTTTTTAGTTTTGATGTCGATTCTGACCTCGTGACCCTGTTCACCATGTCGAGGTCATCGAAGGATAGCAAGTGACCTTCTACCTGGAGATGACGATCAGCAAGCCCAAGACGAGCAGATCTTGGGTTCCCTTTGTCGTTCGGATTCAATCAGGATCCCAACCCTCGGAGCCCGAAAGGTTCTTCATCGCTTGAGGTTAGCTTGCAGTAGGAATTACGGAAACTTGACTCCTTGGAGAAAGACGCACAGCCTTCGTGAACGTACCTGAAGCAGTACAGTGCTAATTAATTGACGTGTCTAAGCTTTGTAGATGAGACGTCAGGTACCTTGCTAAGCCTGGACGCCAGAGGGCTTGCGTTTGCGAGTGCTCCTTAGCGGAAGGCCTTTGTCGTTAATTCCATAGGAATCAGCCAAGGTATAGTTGTTCCCTATCTTATGCTTGAACTCGGAATCGATCCCTTCCATCTCGGATGAGGAATAAACCAAGGGACCCAGGATGCGCCATCTAGTCTACGAGCCACGTCAACTGTAACATAACCTATAACCGCTTACCGATCGTATCAGCCTGTCATCCAACGGCAGCAATACTCTGACTTTTCAAGCAAGACAGCCGGAGTGGTAAGTTTTCGTAGCATCCATGTAAAAAGAAAGTTTACGTTTCAGGAAAGTGAACGTGCGGCTGAGCAATGGTCCCTGGTGGCACGACAGACGTCCGTCAAGGTGCCCGTGTTCCTGGGCAGACATTGAAGTATTAGTTCCAAGAGAAATGGCGTCGCGGAAGGAAAGAGAAGGGACAAAGGAAGGACGCAACAAGAGGATACGAAGATATAAGAGGCAGGACCAGTCTTCACAAGGACAGCTGATTCGTGAGTGGAGCAAGTGAAGCGACCGGGAGACAACCAAGGACTCGGATGAAAGAAGGCGAAGAAGAAGGTTTTAATGTCGGGAATGAGAATATGGGAAAGAGAATCGAATGGCAGGGAAGAGCGAATGGAGGCTGACGAGGTTCGGTCTCCTTTCTCACCCTTGGGACCGGTCGGCAGCCGGCATCAGCCCAGGTCCGCGCTTCTATCACGTCGGCGGGCGGACAGCTCCGAGGCGATTTGTCTTTCATTTCGGGCTAATTTATTGCACTCGGGCAACTCTAGCGCTATTCTCGACTCTGCACCATTCAACCACGCCCCACCCAACTAATGTCCCACATAAAACTTGGTATCAGCGATCCTCAAACGGGGATTTACAATCCCTTCAAGCGCCGCTGTCACTATAAATTCTCTTGGGCGACGTCGATATATCTCCTGCGCGAATACTTCTGTCCCTAATGGATACCCCTGCTGCCGGTGATCCTACTGCCAACTGGTCGATCCTGCGTACGATTCGCGAGCACCTTCCTTTTCAGATACTGAAGTAAAACCAAGATTGCTTTAGCTAATGATGCCCTTCTACCTTAACCGTGCCTTTGTAACTCAGCCATACCTTATGCGAGCATTGGAAGCCTACACGTGCTCGACGCCTACCCCTTTTGCTTCTGTTTAGCTTCGTTTTTAGTAACCAATCATTTCTCTTGGATCCTACTAGCATTACTTTCTCTTTTCATTTCTCCACGAGTTTCATTGCTGTAACACGTATCAATGCGTTATAAACGGATGAAACTATACACTACGTTGTACAGGAAGAAATCTTAGCAAATTTTTTTTTTCAAAGACTGTACATATTACACGTGTCTGGTTGCCGTGTTATGTCCTCATGTGTTACTCCGACCTGCTAGGAAATAGACAACGCAACTTGGGAGGAATTAGCAGGGGAAACACGAACAGCCAAGACCAGCTTAAAGCGTTGAATCATAACGAGGACTTATGCCGAAAGCCTCGACAAGAAGCCTTGGGCTCTTCGGGGTGGCTTGTCGGTAGTAGGTAGAGGGTACGGGAGAGGGGGATTGTAGATGGAGCTCAAGGTGAAGCTGGAAGGTGGCTGAGAAGCCCTACAGGCATTAGAACACTCCTCCATATTCATGCGAATGTTGTTCGGCCATTCTAAAAATCCAAGACTTTCAAGTACCTTTCTAACTTCGTTAAAATTCGGATGTCTTCGTATTTTTTCAAAAATTTTTAAATCGTGACTGATCCCCAGGCGAATCTGATATATCTAAATTAAAAAAAATTCTTTTACCCAATACCAAATCTACAGTGTTTATGCTCAGATAAACCAAGTCTAATAGTACATATGTATCCGAACGAAGAAGCCCATTGCTACCGGTGTAAGGGGGTAACATTAGCTTAACAACCTTGGTCCTTTATGGATTTTAATACGCACTAGTCGGCGCAAGGATAATTGGCCCGATGCCGTTAACGTTCCATTAGAAGGCATCTTATTGGCCTTAAGGCGTTATTAGGCGATAATTAGAGCACGAGCTTCCACTCTTATTAAGAGTATACCGCGGACGCCTTCCCCATTATCCTATATAGGGCCGGGATAACAACCTTGGATGCTGGGCTAATGCAGTTTTTAAGTCCAGCAGAAAACATAACAGCAGCCAGAAGCGAATTGCGATAATTGCAACGTATCCGAGCGGCCGTTTCGATTCTTTCGATTTCCCTAAAGCACACGGCAAAGCAAAACAATTGATCCACGTGCACTTTTTCTAGCCGGGTTTCGTGGTGCATCAGGTCGTCCCGAATGCACATGGGTGCAGGAACGGCAAAGTTCATCCCCAGTACGGGTATTATTGGGCAATGGCTAACGAAGCGTGCATTCTCTCTCCCTCTTCTTCCCCTGCCTAGCCCCCCCCTCCCCCTCCTCACCCACGGTTTCATCCCTTGACACCCCGTGTTGCCCGCGTAACAATTATTAACCTGATTGTAATTGCACCTGATCATATAGGCGGAATAACGCAGGAGAGGCCAGATCGCTTCGTAGGGAGGCTGTGTGGTCCAGCACAGTTGAATATAGTGGAGTACAGTCCAGCAGCAGTGCCGCACGGCGTTCACGGAACTCGCGGCGCGTTTAATCCTGGCAAAGAGCGGAGCGGAGCGCCGCCGGTTTCGGGATTTGGGAATCGGGATGCGAGGGCGCTCATGTACAACAAATCAATTCGTTCTCTCCAGATAGGCCTGGCGTTGGCCTCTGTACGTTTCTCTCACTCTCTATCGTTCTGTATAGTCTATGCCTACGAACAGTCATTGCCCGTGCGGCCTTTATACAAGGTACCCGTGGCGCACCAAACCTGCTATTGCACGCGTCGCTGTTTTACTAAACGGTTAATTGCATTGCCAATAACAGATAATGCAACAATCAATGATTTAGGGGTAGGTATAGTACGCAATGATGTTTCTGCCTCTCCGCTACTACTCCCTCTAATTTAAACAGTCCCAGCAGGCTCCCTGCAGATTATCCTAACAATAATTGCCCGTGAACGCTAACCGACGCTACTGCCGTCGCCGTGCCCTATGTAACAGTTGGTTTTTTTATTATCAAAATTACTAAAGAAAAGAAATTTTCGTCACACCGCTCCAACGCTTCGAATTATTTTGAGCTTTACGGAGTAACACTTAAAAATGTCATTAGGCTCACTCCTCGCTATCTATTTCCGGCGCTGCTGTTGCTGTAACGATAAATTTATACGGCAGACACAAAAGTCCCTAGACCGATAGGATCTTGGGGATTTAATTAACTGGAAAAAATACTGCAGAGACGACCGTTTCGATTGTTCTCTCATGAACGCGTTAATTGTACTTTCGCACTCGCTTAAGACTGCTGGAATAAGGATGTGGATGTAGAAGGGTGGGGGGGACGACGATAGTTAGCGTCGCGACGGCGGAACGGATAACCAAGCAAAAATATTGGGACGGAAGGAATTACCGTTTCTGCGAGAGAAAAGAAGGACGATCTTCAGAAGGATAGGGTGGATGGCAAGATGGCAGGATAGTGGTAGGATAACCGGGGATCCTAGGGGGGTGACTTAGGGGGGTGGCAGATAAAAGCGTATCGGGGTTAACGTCTTGCCGGTTGCGCATCCCTCGTATTTTCGGGGGAAGGTGGTGAGCCCAGGGGGGGGCTTGGTTGAGGGGCGAGGGGTGTAAGTGCGTACGTAATACGAGTCTCGTATTTCGCAAGGGCGACGTTTTCATCGTGCAATTTTTCCTGAGTTAACGTCCATATACTGAGAGTTATGCCCGTCAGGGAATTAATATAGGCAAGATTTGTTGTTATTACGGAGTGGTAGCGAGAGGGGTGGGGGTGCGAGGGGGGCGGGGGACGAGGTTGTAGGAAAGGACAGCGGGGTTTGGGGTGGCTTTCTCAGAGCACAGAGTGAAGCCATTACTTACTATAACTGCCGCCAGGGTAGGACGCCGCCGCTCCTGTCAGGCATCCATCATTGCGACTAATGGCTCCACTACGCTGCCAATAACATCCGGTCGTGCCTGCACGCGGAAACCTCAAACCTCAAATCTGAAACGACCTTACTTCCCAGGCGACGGCCGACTCTTTATACCGCCGTCCGGACCACTGCCGATGCATTATGCATTTGAAAGTGGGGAGGTCCTAGATGTTGTATTATTTGAAAAAAATTTTGAAAATTAAAAAGTCAATGTATTCCCTATATGAAGCCATTTTTCAGGGTAACACGTATTCTCTATTTCACTTGCCACCCTTCGTCGGTGGTAGCACTGACGCTTAACGAGACCATCCATCGAAGGGAGTAAACTAGAAAAAAATGTGAACGTTCCAGGTCAATCGATCTGTGGGAGTGTATGTTTACACCCTAATGACATTTTTGCATTTTGGGGAAATACCTTTGCAAAGGGGGAACAGGCAGATTAAGGGGGATGACGCCAGGACGCCTGATCGACAAATCCACTGGTAGGAGAGACTGAAGTGGAATCGGAGGCTTTGCAGAAGGGATGAAAGGAACAAAGTCATCCCCCTGGTGTTATTGTCTGAGGTGGTACACGGTAGGTGTGAAATATGGAGATAGACATAGGTAGGTCTATCTATTTTTAATCTACCTGTCTACCTACCTACTTGCCTATCTATCTAGCTACCCACCTACAGGATTCATCCCCTAGCAGAAGCCGATACAACAAACGGCTGATCCGAGAGGATGAATGCGGGAAAGCGCGGATTGTGGTAACGACATCTCCTACGGTTAGGACGCCCTCGTGGCGTCTCTGGCGCTCTTGAACGGCGTCCTCGTCGAGAATGGATTCTTCCGTCACGCATTATCCCCTGAGGGAGGCTCGTCATGCATTTATAATGCCCTCCACTTATTCCAGTTTAGAGGATAATGCGTTTGAGAATGACGACGACGATATCCGTGACGACGTCCGAACGACAAGGACGTCGCAATCCTGACCTTTGTATGCACCTGGTGTTAGACATGTCTGACACTTTAAATAGAAATCCGGCTGTGCTACAGGGACACCTAGATATTACGTATATTCACACGTCCATAAGGGGATGCTCGAACAAGGGTGAAATTGCCGTCGACGTCTTGCCGAAACGATTCAACCGGGCAATTACGTATTCCATGGAAATATTCCATAGTCGTCGCGACGCATGGCGATTATTTCGAAAATTACGAGCGGTCCACGCTTCCGCACTTAACGGCGTCCAGCTCCAGGTTGCCGTTAACGAAACGGCAATGGCAATACTCGTATTGCTTTCTAGCTCCCTCTCTAGGCTTTTTTTTTTGAAAATGCTTTCCCGCCACTTGCCGTCCTCCACAGTTGGACTCCAAACCGCTACGTTTTAAATGCGTTCCAGGCATTTTAAGTGTGGCCGCATACTTACCGACCCGTGTGGGTATTAATTTAAAGCATTTGCAGCACTATGGAAAAAGTCCCTTTCGCCAGTGATAACAGCCACACGCTCCGTCCCTATAGCGACTCCGTTGCTCTATCCCATTTCGTCCTAACCTCTAAAGCCGTCCCGTCGTCGTCCCATTCCTTCGTCCAGTTAATTTATATACTAGCGAAATATAAAACGGCGCGCAGTGTCTGTGGCGACTGTGCACGTCCCTGTGCGCTTGGACGCACAATTTATCGATTTGCCTTTTGCTACAGTCTCGTTTAAAGGTATTCGGGATCATTTGGACGGATGATAAATCATCGAGGCAACAACAGACGAGCAGCGGGTAACTACGAATCGCTCTTTTCCGCGGCAGAGGTTAATTTTCATATTTCCACTCGTTGCTAAAACTGATTATCCCCCTGGCGCTGTGCTTCGCTTTCCACTGCAACCCATTTATTTATTTTTTTTAAACTTCCTATTCATCCCCCTTGTCGAAATAGTCACTTATTTACATACTTTGTTATGTATTTTAATTTGTGTTCTCAAATCTTTTTTTTTATCTTCCTGCACTTTTGATCTTTTTGTGTCATCCGGTCTGACGTTTCCGGTACCACGTGGTTTCCGTTAAACATTTTAATTCCCAGTGAGACGCGTTGCGCAACTGATACGTTAAAATCGAAGAGAGCCCTCTGTGCTCTGCCGTTGATTGCTGGTAAGCCAGGCTCATGGCGTCGCTCCCGAACGGGATAGTAACGGTCAGATAGTTATTGCTGACCGATTTGATAGGTGGATAATGACGAGTAATGACACACCGCGGTGGGAATCGGACCAGGCGCGGCGGATGTGGACACGAGATTGCGTCATGCATATGCAGGTGTATTTGGCATCGGGTGCTCCAACCCAATCACAGCCGTGAAACTTGATTGTCGCTGATTATACCAGATCGAGCTAATAAAACGCGCATATTTTCCAGCAATAATGCCGGAGACCCAGTAGTACCAATCGTCCGATTTCGTTCGACTATTTGTGTCCGGATCTGACTCGCTATCTGGGAGCCACCCCAATTCTGACCCCTCGAAAACACATTGAGTTAGTAATAGTACCGCATGCTTTTGTCATGAGCCTAAAGGGAGATCGATATCCTTTCGTATACTCTATTTTCATTATCAACGCTGTCTCGGATTAATTTTACAAAATTTTCCCCAAATCTAACATCGTGACTTTATGCATGGATGATTAAGCAAATTACCTTCGCTTAACTGTTGATATAAGATTACAGAGAGAGACAGTCAGACTTCGCCAGCTGATTTTGCAGTTTAGGGCAAACTCGTCCGTCCTGCCCAAGAGTCGGTCAGCTTGTTTTATATACGCTGAGTTGCTGTGCCGAGCACGTAGCCACATTTGCACGGTGTACGATCATAAGTACGTAGATAGATACACGTGAATATATATATATATACACACAATATCCTCGTTACGCGTTCAAGAGCCTTACGGAATTGCCAGACATTCGAAATCGTCTTGAAAGTCAGCCTTTAAGTATTTTCTCGACGTTTTCATAGTTACGGAATTTCGCTCGTGACTCGTGTCGCCCTCTAGGAAAAATACAGGGTGAAAAATCGTCGACGCGGAGATAACGTGGTCCTCGGGAGGCGCCGCGTATGCGAGAATCATCGAATGAGGCTACTCGGACTCCGAAGATACCGAAAGAGTCAGCATTCGGCGATCTTGTTATATTCGAATATATAATGTCACACGTATATATATATTCAATATACCTGTTGCGTATAAAAAATATATATCGCGTATATAATACGTAAAAAAACGTTGAGCTCGCGCGATCTACAAGAACTCAAATTCTGCGTGATAACAAAGATGAATATTTCTGGTTTACCCGTAAATCCAAAATCTTATTTATCAAGACAGACGAAGTCTTCCTGGGATGTGTGGAAGGATCTGATTTGGAGGTTAGGTTAGACTGCAGCACACTGTGGTCCTTTCCCGCGTCGCCAGAGCGCGCCACGGTATTGCCGTCGAAGCAACGGTTATCTCGGCAATTAATATGATTGAGGAGACATCTCTCACGTCTCCGTAATATCCAGCAATGGCCCAAGTTCTGATTGCTTTCCCCATTCCATTCGCGCTTTGCCTTCCTATCTCGACTGCCATAACCCTTGCGCCACCCCGGCCGAGTTAACGAAACTGAGTTACACAGGCAACTGGGCTGGCTGGTTCGTGCGACGACTTAACGTCTCCTTTACTTAAACAGTTCCAAGGAAGCAACAACAATAACAAGAAAAAAAGAGAGAAGCACAGAAAAAATAGCTCAAGAGAGATTGGTCGACTTCATAATGTTATTCCCAATGCTTGAACCGTCTGTGATGGCTATATGGGATGGTGGTAAGGGTAGGTACGTAACTGGGAGCTGAGCTTGCGTCGGCAATGGGGTTCGTATATTGCGTGTGAGGAGTGGAGTAGGACCATCACACTCAAAGCGGGACGTGACACTAGCTCCGGTTCTTATCTACCGTCCCGTTCCGCCTGAACGGGGCTACGGATTCCATGGGTTCCCGTGATAATCCGAACATTCCGTCCTCCTTCCACGTTTGGCTCACCCCGTCTGCCCTCCGAAAGCTCAAGCTCAGTTCCCAACCCTGTCGCCATCCCCTACCGGTGTTGCCTTGTATCTTACAACCTGTATGTGAGGTTATAATCGTGGCTATGCCGGTGCTCTATACCTGTACAGTAAATATACATATATCTATAGCACGAGTATAAGGATGCACGAGGTGGTCCGGACCATTTGCGACTACGTCACGGGTTCCTCGTAAACAATGACAACGGAATCAGGCACTACCCTTCCCACCCTTAGTACCAACCCCCTCGAACCACCTTACTACGAGCTCACGTGTCTGTATTTCTCAGGACGCGAGTCGCGCTCTCGAATAAATTGGGGGGGGGGGGGTGAACTTTGCGTTTTAGCCTTTAGGGGCTCGTGCTCGCTTTCGGGGAGCTTCTTGGGACACAAGGGTGGAAACTGAAGGGGTGCGCAAGAAACCGACAAGTATCGTCGCTCGTTATCGTTAAAGACTTCCAAGGGTATAATGGCCGATCGTTTAAACGACTCTTTGGTTATGGTCATGATCGGTCCAGACTTTCTTAGTTTTCTCTCTTCCTCTCTCTCTCTCTCTCTCTCTCTCTCTCTCTCTCTCTCTCTCTCTCTCTCTCTCTCTCTCTCTCTCTCTCTCTCTCTTTCACGTTCATTTATATGTAAGGTAAACTTTGCTTTTTTCCTACCATGCCCTATCCTTCTTTTTCTTTATTTCGGCAAAAGTTACTCTGCCCTTGTCACTCTTTTCTTCCTTTCCTCCTCTTCCACCCTCTTCCTTCTTTCTTCTCCGTTGGCTTTGCAGATTTTCTAGTTTCAGCCTAAGAAAACCTGGTAGATCAAAACGTGGCTTTCTTACGTTTCTTATGCAGTATCGTGCACCGTTATAATGCACTGTAACCAAAGCCAAGGATCGGTACAAGGACTCATTACAGTGCCGTCCAAAAGGGGCGGATAAAGAAGCAATACTCCTTTTTGCATTCAGACTCTTTCAGATACTGCCCCGCTCCTTCTATTCTTCCATTTAGAATTTAGCCGCGGGTACCAACCGTCGCGAATGAAAATACGAAATGGATTTTCTACGGCAAGATATTCATACTCCAATGTTACCCAGCCTGGTGTTTTTCCTCCATGAGACATTCTATGCACTGTAATAAACTAAGATGGTAAATCGATTGGAATTAAATGTTACTCGAGGATTACTCTACTGCAGTTGATAGTAGAATGTCGATCTAGCTTGTGCTCATGGTTCGTGGCTTTTGCGATTTGTAGTCGTGGCGGTAACGAAACTTGTTTGTCGGGAATATAAAACGATAAATAGCTACGATGAGCGAGTGTGAGAGTGCAACGGTGGGACAGTGAGCGAGAGAGAGGGGGGGGGGATGGCGAGGAAGGGACATGGGACGTAGTGCATGCATGTGCACATCATGGATTAAGGTGGGAGAGGAAGAGGGAGAGCGTATCTAGAGTGAGAGAGTGAGAGGGAATAACACAGGGAGAGAAAGAGGGAACACATGTCCGTGTCACCGCCGTCTCTCCTGGCTGAATTCGAGAATTTATATCCGCCAGTGAATCACGTCAAAATTTGATTTGTCGATGGCTTTTATAGCGGCAAGTTATTGCGGACGTTACGTATAAATTCGAATGCTCGACTGACGCCATTTCGAACATTTCGAGAGGACTTTGAGTTCGTGCTTAAATATAAATTTTAAAAAAAAACAGCAATTTAGTCCAATTATCAGTGATTGATTAATCGGTCTGGGTCAGTCCCATTGACACAGATAACTTATCCGTGGTATTCAAAAGTTCTGCCTATTATGTAATTTCTGGGGAATTTTCAGCATTTCGAAATAATCGTCATTGTTGTTTTTGAAATAAGATATTGAATTTTCAAAATTGACTCTTTCAAAAAGCCCAGTAATTTCATGGATCGCCGAGGAAGTCGCGACCAATAAATATACATATATATTAATCACATACCCATATATAGCATGTATATCAAGCGGTCAAAACGAATATATCATTCATAATTTGTTCGAAATAGTTGATTTGTAGTCCGTGATGCGCGCCGTTGAGTTTCCTCTCTTCGTTACTCATTCCCCCTGCCGTTGGTTAAATTTTATTCATGCCCTCTCTCTCTCACTCCGAGCGGGGCCGCATCAAACCTAGTACTCCGTCGTACGCAATGCAGATTGAAATTAATACCCAATAATGCTTGTAAATCATTAGGGAAATGCACGAGCCGTGTTAAAACCGCGCGTCCATCCCCCGATAACGGCAGTCACTCCATATTTGTACTTTGTCGTTTGCAGCAGGACGGAGAATCAGAGCGAAAGCGTCCGCGTCGCCATCTGTCGGTAAACGAAGCGAACTAGAAGTCGGCCATATTACAAAACACGTCCTGTTTTCCTCCGAAAAAACGTCCACGCGATTCGCACGATAACCATTCTAATCGCGCGCGATGAATAATAAAAATAATCGTTCAAGCCAATAAGTATCTTATTATATTGCATATTTACTTAGCTCCTCATTGAGAACGATAATATCGCCCGGTTGGTATTTCGCCATGAGACTAATCTCCGTTGAGCTTCCTAATGGCAAACCCTGGCCTTTCCTAGTTGCTTAGCTAGGTATATTACACTTACTGCACAAGTGATACTAAGCCAATAGCCAAACACAAGTAAATCAAGATTGCTCGTGATTTGTAGCGGCTGCTGGGGTTTGGGCGCTCGGAGAGTTTCGTCCTGCAGATATCGCCTTGGCTGTTTCCAATACGACGACGATAAAGACGTTTTAACAACGACCGTAAGTTGTCTGCAGTTTTGAACGTTTAATAAACCAGTCGAAACGGCTAGATATTTAAATCAACGATAACAACCAGCCACTCTAACAACCAATCCAAAATAACATCCAATTTATTATAAAAAAACGTAAGTAACGTTCTGGAAAAAAATTTTCATAATTATATTTTTTTCTCAATTTCACCGAAGCATTTTCTCAAAATTATTTTACGCCTGTCTCTCAGTACAGAAGTTGATATTACCAACCTATAGTAAAACCAACGGGACCTATACGATAGTAGCTGCGGCAGCTGCGCTGGCGGATCCTTACTTAGCGTTGCATATTTTCAAATGTTTTCCGACTCGAAAGTTAGACGGCGGAGATATGTGGGAGCAACAGGTGGCCCATAAAGCGTACACATCCGTTTATCAAGACCGAATGAGTGTAGTCAGATTGACTGATAGAGTTAAGGGCAAACGTCGAAGCGATTCGTCCATATAACCACGTAAGTAAATACCTATGTCAGGTACACACGTAACAAGTACGCATTTAATGCTCATAGACCAACAGATCCGAAACAGAAGTCTGCAGTGTGTCAATTAAAAGCGTCGCGACGCTGTTGATATTAATTTTTATTGCAGACATTTTTTTCAACACCATAGGATCAGTGCCAGTCGATAAATTAATGAGCCAGGGATTGATTTCTCCCTGAGGGATCCATAGGGCAAAGACGCGAGCGCCGCGAAACCGACTGGCGAACAAACGAGTAACTTTTATTACCGAAGTGTCTCATTAGGTAGGTTTCATAAGGGAGGAGGAGTTACAGTTCGGTGAATTTGCAGACAAGGTGGGCCCAGGGTGGCTCTGCATCACGGACCCTCGCGGCTCGCCCCTTGACGATAGTAAAAACTTTTACAGTCCTTATAATTATGGGTAATTTACGGTAATTAACGAGACTGGATGGAGTCATGGCGGCAATTTTCTAAGTAATATTTCTGCGACGATAATATCACGCTCCTCTCCTCTTACCCCTGCTACGTGTCTTATACGATGTCGGATTAAATGGCGGCAAGTACTATTTGAATATTTTATAACAACAATAAAAATAATAATAACGATATTTCTGTACCATAGAAATTGATTGAAATATTTTTCATACAACTCTTACAATCCTTACTCGATAAGTCCCTAGATCGTTCAAGACGCTCGACCGCAAACAATTCCCTAGCTACATATAGTAACTGTGGCAAGAAGTAAAAAAAAGGTAGAGTGCCTTATGCGTCGCTCTTGTAGGACTTCGAAAAGTTTTCCAGAGCCAGAAAAGAGTTCGGGTATGGTTCTTATACCGTACGCGAATTTATTTTATCGTCCCGCTGCGGGAGTGACATTCGTAACGAGATATAAATTCGGACGTGGAAGTAAACAGAGCCGTACGTAATATGGCTTCCCATTCTCATTCTCTGGCATCCGAGTAGGTACTATACCTACAACTGCTACGTTTCAGGTTTACAACCCAAGGAGAATAAATCGGGTACCGCCTAGAAGAAGTCTCGGTCGTGTCTTTTAGAATCGTCTACCGCCCCCTACCTCCCCTCACGACCACTCGCGCTATCTGCACTCCGAACAGAGAACCATTGCCAATCCGAACTCCACTACATTTACCAATTGAAAATGGGCAATCGGCAGACCTAAACTAACCTAATTCAAGTTATTGACATTTTGTTATAAACCTAACCTCACTTTGGAAATATCTATACCATATTTTATTCCCTTATATTTTTTTCCTTCTTCGTCTCACCAGATACGTCCCTCCCCGCCTATGTCTATCCTATATCGCACCGGTGCCAGATAAGCTCTCGAAGACGTCGCACCAGGACGGTATCCTAGAACGGTCGGGAAGGAACTGGCAGAGAAACTAAATCCAGTAATTCGATCGTTCGTATTCGCCACGAGGTTACGGACGAATCGAACAACACCGCTTCCGAAACGGTTTCAGCGGCAATTGAGCGTCGGTTGTGACGCGCGGTGGTCGCTCACCCCCTATATAATGCCGCATGGTCCCACTAGGTCCCACACTGACACAGGTCGCTCACTTGCACGCTGAGCTGAACTCGACTCGGTCCAACCCCCGTGGGGTTGGTAGTGCTGGGGGTTGAGCTGCGGGGGTTGCTATAAGCCAGCGCGTCAATAACCGTCCATCAGATGTAATAGCTCCCCGAGACACATCGGTTGCATTTAAATGGCTGCTTAGCCGACTCTGTCTCGACGCGGCGGACGTAGATCTATGTAATTCCATCAAGTTCTTTGCGGATCTCTTATTGTGGTGGTCGTGGGTGGTGGGGTAGCACAGTTATTCTTGGAAAAAAAATCTTGCACGTTTTCCCAACCTACTTTTCGTATTTCTTTTTCTAAAATTTATTTTTCTATCCGTGGATAGACCAAAAGGGAAGCTGTTATGTATATATGTATACATGTATAACTGAATTATTGAAATTCTAACATGAACTCCAGGAATGATCTGCTGCCGTCGTGGTAGTATCCCATATGGAGACACCAAAGTACGGGAAGAGGGTGGAGATGAGCAAGGGCGAAGGAGGGAGGGAGGGAGAACAAGCAAGGGAGTCAGTGTAACAACCAAAGTTGAGCAAAGCTGCTGACTGGGTTGGTTCCTTGATTGGCCCCATCCGCAGACCTACGTGCTCGTCACAACAGCTCACTCCGGAAGTCTACGCTTTGTCGGAATATTTGAATTCTCATGACGTCATTCCAGTAACGGAAAGCAGGAGACGAGCGGAATGAGCTTTTATCATTTTTTTTAAATTTTAAACCCAGTTTGAAAATCATGATCGACCGGCATTACGATGTATTTTGGATCAGTCGATATAAATTCTGTTTTAGTTTCTGTAATTGCCACTGACTACTTTCGCGTTATTGTGCAATGTATAATAATTTTGCTGGCGCTAATCCCAGTCGGGCATCGAACCGGGGTGTTAGTGTAGTCCGACCTACGAGGGTCACTACCTACTAGCAGCTACCGTCACCTACTGCTAGTAGGTAGCACCTACAACTAACCAGCCAGCCAGCTATGTAGCTGCTACTGGCAAAAGGATCTGCATGGCGGCTCCACCGCGTCGCAAATCACTTAAACTGCGGGTTGGAGGTACGCGAGGGTGAGCTCGAGTCTGCGGAGGTGGTGGCGGAGCTTGTGGAACTGGTGGAGGCTCGAGGTGGATGGCGGAGCCTAGAGGAGGGTGATTATAAGACCGCTCGGGGTTGCTGGCTAGCGAGGTACTACCATCCGTTATGACTATAAATCTAAGATAACAATAACGCTCCTCCAACCCTTTCCTCTCGTTTGTCCAGCGGGCATTAACGCCGGCTGCTCGCTATGCTCGCCGTCCATTTGATGCACGTGACTACTCTCTGTCACTGTATCTTTGACGTTAACGATTGGACCGATTCATCCCCCCTTTAGCACCCTTTGCAATTGGTGCTTTAAATATTTACCAGAATACAGGAACACTCAGAAGGGTTTGACCGATGTGGATTGGTCTTTACGAATTAAATGTGATTATTTCGAATGCTGCTTTATTATTTTTATGACAATAGGGGTTGATTTTTTTAGGGGATGTTTTTTTGGATGTACCACAGTTCGACGTCCCTACATTACCGACTGTAACAACGTAGTGAGAGTGATACAAAAGTACGTCAAAGGGGATGATTTGGAACAAAATTTCTTATTACGCGCAAAGGACGGAAGGGGGTCGAGTCGGTGATATTCCACATGAAAACGAAAATCTAGGAATGAAGAGGTGTTTGGGTACATCTGCCGCTTGGCCGTCCATCACCCAACCTACCGAGCCAGCTAATACACGTATAATTACTCCTTTCTAAGATTTATTTTAATTAGCCTGTATATCTTCCCCTAACGACCAACGCTCTGATTTAGCACAAACTGCGTTTCCACCACGGAGTCACAGCCCCTTTCGAACGGAGAAGCCTTTTTCGCCGCAGTCTGACGTACTCTACCTCGAGTGTCGCCATCTACCTGATGACAGGTGAAAATAGGAAAAATCTGGAATCAGCCCGGTTTACAAATTCTCGTCGTACACGGACTTAATAGTCCCTTTGCCTTTGCTAATATCGTTATCGTTAGCGATCGGTACCTAAACAAGGGTAGGTTTGCTTGAATTCCTACCCGGTAGCTCGCTCCATTAACTCGTTCATAGACGATCCAGCGAGCGTCGTGAGCGTCGGCGCTCCTAGCGGGGAAGCGAAGGCAGCGCTACTCACACCCTAAGCCGGTACTAAATCTCTCCTGGCAAACCTGAAACTCAAGCCAAACATACGAACCGCTCCTCCTCGAGGCGCAACGCAGTAAGATCGCGCGAATCCGTAATCACCGTAAACCTGAGACTTAAGCGACCGCAGATATACTATCTGTGCGCTGCGGTGGCGCGCCTAAATCTATATTTCCTCCCATATTCCCTATCTGTTCATCTGCTCTCTCTAGCGGGTCATGGCTGGGTCTACCACCTACCCAACATTCATACGACAAGGATTGCCACTAGCGCCGCCGCCACTGTTAGTCCTGGGCATTGCTATGGTTCCTGCTTCTGCTCTGGTTCTGCTGATACTCACGGCTACGTATACCGGTACTGGTTTCGCGATGGTGGATAGTAGATGGTCGTACG
This sequence comes from Trachelus tabidus, assembly GCA_030142655.1. Taxonomy (NCBI): domain Eukaryota; kingdom Metazoa; phylum Arthropoda; class Insecta; order Hymenoptera; family Cephidae; genus Trachelus; species Trachelus tabidus. The sequence continues at coordinate 1,522,548 of JARQTI010000010.1, forward strand.
AACGCGTTTCTCCCTCTGAAACCTCCTTTACCCCCCTGGATCCCCACTAACTCCCCACCCTTATACCGAACCCCTCACGACTCCTACCAACCCCTACAGCGCGACGGCATGAGCACATTTCTCTGAAATACGACGTCCCCGGGAGCATAAACGCCGTTACTATTCCCACAAGTTGTAACTGGTGTTAATTATTGACTTGATATATGCGCGAGTTGGGGTGTTCGGCTGCGCTGCGCGTTCAAGAATTATTCGTGCGCCACTTCGAATCTGATATCTGATTATCGCGCGTCTTAGGACACGCGTATATTATTGCTGATAATTAAATGTCGGGGAAGTGTATTATACGGGGGGAGGATATCGATGGTGGAATTTTCTTTTATTATGATTTACAAAATTATAGGGGTGGAATCTATGGGTGTGTATGTATATATGACTTTTACTATATGCCTGACAAGATTAGATATGCAAACGTGTACGGCGGGCTAGGTCATCCCACTGCTGCTCTCACTGGGGATGCTAATGTAAAGAAAGGGTTGGGTTGGGCTGCTTCGTTTCCCAGAAACACACCCAACTCTTGGCTTGCTTAGACGGTATGTACAGTAGGTACGTACTAGTATAGTCAGCCAGACACTTAGCCGTTAAGCAGTAAGTATGAAAGATGGTGATGCTGCCCGAGGGAACTTCTTGGGTTTTATTATTAAAGGTTCTTTCATAATTGACGGACTCGCGAGGCCTTACACGCAACGCCGTGGGACGGTGGCGATTCTAGATTTCGCCAATTTCGAGTACAGCTTTTTTGGCGGACTTTTCAAAACTTTTTACTCGGGAAATAAAATTTTTTATAAGGCTCAGGGAATTCAGGTGTAAGAGGGTGGTTGAGAAGTCGTGTTGGTGATTTCTGGCGACCACACCAGATGGCACTGTTGGTACCCCTGAGAAAAATTGCTGATTTGATTTTTATAAATTTTGATCCATAAATTTTTATGAATTGATTTATTTCAAATTGTTTTACTCGACAGACACTGTGGTATGTGCTTGTATCTTTTGCCAGACGTCGTAGGACCAAGAGCAACCTCATGGCCGAAGCATCTAACTAAATTGAAAGTTCCATCTGAAAGGAAATACATTTGTAAATGAAACAGTCATGAATGAACGAGAGAGCCCGAAGCCATTCAATTTAATGGCACAAAGCTAATAGAAATCCTATATTTCGTATATAGAAACCCGTGAAATAAAATCGAATGGATCCTTTCTTCGAATTAACGATAAATACACAAAAATGTGAGAGGTCGAACTCGCGAATGACCTACGCCTGACGAATTAATGAGTTTACGCCATCCTTATCATTTTTTTCACTTAGCCCACCCCCTTATCACTCGTTTCACCCTGGTTCTTCGATTAAACGAAATCACCGGCTGTTCGTTAACGTATATTCGTTAAACCTTTAAAACCGAGAGCCTCGGTGTTTCGGTCCAACGTTACTGATCGATTGGTCGTTTTATTACAGACTCGGCCTATTTCGTAAAGAATTAAGGTTAAGATTTAATTTCTGATTAGGCGGCACCGTACGCTCTCCAGGGAGCAATCTTGCTCCGCCATTGTGACTGACAGAAATGTGCGATCGCCGAGATGGAAGGTTCAACCCGCATACGAATCACCTACTTATCCACCACCACCTTACGTTCCGACTAATAACGATTCGTGTAGCAGAAGAGAATAGTCGTATATAATTCGAGACGCCATGACAGTGATTTAGTCTGCTGGAAATAGGAAAGATCATTAACTTCCGGAAAACAGTAGATCTCTGGTATGTCATTTATATTGCAATATTTTTTATCTTAATAACCATCGGACTGACGCTGATAATAAAGAATAGCTAGGAGTGATTAATTATATTTATTTCAATTTCAATTTTTTTTTCACATAATCATTATTAAAGATCAGACAGGTCAGATATAAAAAAATTGTATCCAAGGCCACCCAAATCATTCTGTTCAATACTTTTGAATCACGCTTTACCTCGTTAGGTTAGGTTAGATCGCTTATGGGCGAGACGCGGAAATTAAGATTCCAGAGAAATTCCGGATCCGTGACGGGTAGCGGGGCGGTTAAACATTTAAGATAATTTACTGTTCAAATGTAACAGGGCATGGGCAACGAAGAGAGTAACGTTCTGCTGGCCCTGACACCCCGCCGCTATACGGCAGCCGAGCTAACCTTTTTACCCTCACTGGCGCTGACACATTTCTTGATTTTCAGAACAATGGGGCTATAAAACCGGGCGGTTGGCGGTTCGGCTCACAACTGTGTATGCATGCAAGACGTAAAATACAAGGTAATTCAAAATGCGCATCGCGTACTGGCACGTTCTCTTAGTCCAAGACTCAGAGTCGCCAGATTGAATATCCACGATATCCAGTGTGGCATCGTAAGACAGCAGCGCCACATTGTCCATAGCGGCATAATCCGTAACCTGAAAAAATACTAGGGTTCAAGACAGTCTAGTAATTTTTGTGTAAATTTTTTTTTAGTACAGTTCAAATATAATAACGTTTTTTTTTTTTTGGAAAACTTGTCTTTGGCAAACCAGACCAAGTCCTCCATTACCACGTGACATCGCCGGTTTCCGGTGGACCGATAATAATGTTGTCTGGGTAGCTGTTGGACACTTAGTTATCCGGACGAGACTCCTGCAAGCGAAGGGATGAACTAGCTCTGGTAGATTATTTTGTGGGTCTACGGGATTGAATCCGCGTGGAGGGTACTTGAGGGCGCGGCCAGCCGTCAGCGTCCCGCGAGAACGAGATCGTCGCTTTTCATCCCTTAGAAGGCCGTGTACACCGACAAGGGCACTACCACCCCCAAAGAGAGGGGGCCCTCTTTATCTAACAGCGAATAATCGGACAATTTTCCGCGTCACTGCACTTGTCTTCCGTTAAGTACTGGCCCGCCCGAGTCACAAACCAGCCACGCCGGAGTAATCATATTTCTTGTGAGCGAAAATCGACTGGTTCGTTTTCACTGGTAAAATTTCATTTGCCCGTCGAACACGTCCTCGGCATCACCACTAGTTTTTAACACCAAATAATGGCCGTAGGGTCCTACCGTACCGTCCGGTTTCGATGTCCGAGTGCTTCGAGTAGATACAGGCCACTCGATGAAAGTACTCCACTGCGTATGAATCAAGAGTGACGTCTCTAATTCACTCGTTCGCCCTTTTATATCCTGCCACTCTTTCTACCCCCACCACCGCCCCTCGTACCAGTACCCTATTACCTACATACTATATACATACATATTATACCTGTAGCAGATAGCGTCGACCGCTTTCATAATAATCCACTGTTCTTTTCCATTTTTCCTTTTCGCTTCTCTTTCCCACCACAGTCCCGCGGCACACCCCTACATGGAAATACAGTCGAAAGCCGAAAGACGCGACGCGATTCTATTTAGTGGTGCGTCGTTTGACGGGGTTTATTGGGGGTGCAACAGGTCGGGTTAGACTGGAGTGTGTTCTCTCACCACCATCATTAGTCAACGTCACCACCCGACTGTGTACCACCGGTGGGCTCAGCCCGGGCTCTACTCTCACTCACTCTCTCTTTCTCTCTCCCTCTCTCTTTCACTCTCTATACTCTGTATCTATTACCGACATAACCTCGACTACTAAATCGCCCGACGCTTCCCACAGCTATTCGCTCGCGCGTGTCGCTGCTGCATCCCGAAGAAAATCCAAGATTTCCGTGCTTCGAGCGCAGCCCGACGGTGGCGCCACCGAGCTTGACGTAAAAGGCGGGAGAATTCAAATTCGTCGTAACTCGTAGTATTTGATTTTTTTTATTTGTCGCACACCCGTAGCGCATATGATTATTTGTATCCGTATATGGCACCTTGGGTCATACCACCGTGTTACCGAGGTTGGTTATCTCTGCTGGATCATAATCCTCGTACGAGGGGTTCCATTGTTGTTAGCTGCTCGTGCGGATACGAGCTTTGCAGCTTTCCAGAGGCCGCGTACCGTCGCTACCCACTCTGAGTCTTAAGCTCTTTCCAACAAATCCACCACCTCATTTAGTTCGCAAAGGGATTAAACGCGAAAGCCTTCTTCTTGTGTCGCGGCCCGTCTGACCGTTTTATGTTAATTCTTACCAGGTGTTAGAAACGCTCTAATTTCTCTACCCGCATTCTCGTGCCTTATACGCGAGACGGCACGGCTGACGCTCTGCTTGGTATCCCTCTTCTGGCTTTTGGGGATGAGAGTTTTGTCGACAGTGCGATAATACTATGCCGCGTACGCATGAGACTTCTAGTCCATTCTCAAGTGGCGTCGCGCGTGCAATTTTACACACGTGACTGCCGTACTGATTTATACAAACTGTATTTAAGTACTTGTTTCGAGGATTAAGGTAATTCAGATCTGGCCTGTGTATTATTTTATAAGAATTTTTTTTTGGGGATTTAAGTTCATTTTCAGCGTTGGATATATTTTGAATTTTAACGCTTGAATATTTTTTTTAATAATAACAATTTAAGGAAAATTCACTTCGTTTTAGTTTATATTATAATTGTTATGTAAACAGATGACACATTTATTGATATCGTATTTCCAAAGTTGGTCAGCGTAACGCCGAATGACGTTGTCATTTTAACTCGAAGCAATTATGGTGAGATAATTTAAAAAAAATTTTTTTCTTTACTATCCAGCACAGATAAGACAAAATATATGTGTACCGATCGGCAAACAACCCCTAGTATTTTCTACACCAGGAGACACCAATGTGCATATTTATTCCTAGCAGAATACAAGTTTCGTATTTCACGAGATGGAAGAAATGTGCAAGGTACAAGGTCCAAATGCAAATGGTACATAGTAAAAGGTTAGAGGTCGAAGGTAAAGTGTTTCCTACGTATCTGAAACGAAGAAAAAAAAAGTATGTAGTCTAGCTCCTACAATACAGTAGCAGTATCACATGTGGACGTTGAAGTAAAATTTTCATATTGCGCTCGATTAAATTCGTCTCGACTTTTTCATCCCTCGTTCCCGAGTTTGGCCTTCCGGTTCATTTCCATAGAAAACCCTTCGGCCGCTTCCGTTAGCTTGACATCACGTAGGAGACCCCATGGACTGGCGAACGACGTCCTGACGGTCTGACCAGAGAACGGCGTCGGCGTCGCTGCAAGGTTGAAAGCCGCTGTCAACATCTCTCAGTGGGCAGCGCTGTCTGGCCGGTAAACCTTGTTATCAACCACCGGCCATTAGGGGTTCAAGGCGACAACAAAATGCCGAGCAAAGTGCCATCTTTCCAAAATAATTACGATCCGCGGCGTCGATGCGTTCCAAGTATATGGACGCCTGATGTTATTTTCTTTGGAATTTTTGTCTAAAACCCAGTAACTCCAAACTCAGCCGTTACTTTGATCGTGGCGCTGCGGTCGATTGAATTTGATTATTTCTGTATTATTTGTCTGACAAACTTTTTTTTTCCTTGCTATCGATTAAAACTCATGTCTGGCCTGCATTTACGTAGGGTTCTAGGTACTCGATCAAGTAACGGGATCGCATTAAAAAATTGAACATGGAAATACAAATCATCCATGGGCGGAAACGCGCTGCGGTGGTTGCCGGCAGGCAGGGGTGGCATTTTGTAGTAACAAAATGCGAAGCGACTGTACGCGTTAATTCCCGTCCATAAAAGCCATCAACAAATCAAACCTCGACGTGATTCACTGCCAACGTAAATACAACTAGATCAGCCCCGCGTACGAGTGCGGATGAGGGATAGGCTGACATGTGTTGTGCTGCCAACCTAGCAGCCAGTAAAATCCATCTTGGTTCGAAACGTCCGGACAATGAAAAAAATCTTGTATCTATATTCCAAAACTAGGGGATGCTGTATTTAAAAAAAATTTAAATAGTCCGACAGGCAATTATTTTGAATTTTCTATTTCTTTTTCATCGTTTTTATTTTTCTCTTTTACTCCGTGTATCTACCTAAGGGATGCTATCGTTCTGGAAACCCAAACGCCGGCATTTAAGCCCCACGAATAGGAGCCGTGAAAGAAGCTGCCGGACGGGCACCCTTGCCATCGAAAAACGGCCATAAAACCAAGTGGGGTGGAATAACAATAAACTATCCGTATAAATCTTTGGAGGGACAACAGGAGCCACTCTGATAGCAGCTCCGATTATCAGCGGAAAATGCGTTTTCTTTCGTGAGAGTACTTGCGACCGTCTCAAATGAACAGTCTTGATTTCCTTAATGTTTACGAGGGGTTGACGGCTGAGTTCATTCCCATAGGTCTGGCGTGGTTCTCAGCCAGAGGAATCAAGCCTGTTGGATGGATGATAAGAGAAAAATTTTTCAAAAATTTTTAGCCGCCCTATTTTAATTTTTTTTTTTAATTTTCAATCCTTAGAAATTTTAACATATAATACTACTATGTAATATAATACTCCAAGTGATTTATAGACGCGTGATATTTCGACTCAATAACGGGTCCCGTGTTAAGTGGGTGAATGGCGGTGGTGAGCGGACGCGAGAGAAAGGGATGAGGCTATCGAATAAGGATGATAAAGAGAAAAAGACGAAGATACAATTTACCAATGTGTGTCGAGGCAAAATGAATGCTCGCGTTTCTTGCCCCCGTGGACTCTATCACGACGCTCCATACGCGCTACCGCGGGGGACTCACTTATCTCTCAGTCCGTAAATAATAAAAATATAGACATTACGAGCTCGTATATCAGGCGTTGGCAGTCGGTTCACTTTGCATTTAAGATAAATTCAGTTGTGGGACGAAGAGAGGGAAAGAAGTGACAAAAAAATATTTCCCGTTCCCCTTTCTCCCCATTGGCCAGGCGTTATAAAAATCCTGACCCGTATTAGTGGCCCTATTTAATTTTTTGAAAAGTTATGCTGGATAAAAAAATTTAATACCAATTCAAAAATATTTTCTTTCATTTCACAATGGCCACCAGCCGTTCATCTTCGCGTACCTGTACAAATCCGAAATTCTTCGACTCCCAGCTTTCGATTTGCCTGACTCTCAAATACGCTTGTAATTACGATGAACGTCACGTAGCGTGACCGAGCGGCAAACCGTTGAACCCAATTTGTGCCTTGCTCGCCGGAAACGCGTCACGCTCGAGCATCCCGGAAGCTTGCTGGCGTTGCAGGGAGTTTCCAGGTGGAAGGTCATCGCGAAAGCTCGCTCTAGGAAGCGTCAGAGTTTCGTCGTGAAGTAGATAGTATCGGACATTGAGATATCGTTTCCGGTTCGATGAACGTACGAGAGAGAGAGAGAGCGAGAGAGAGAGAGAGAGAGAGAGAGAGAGAGAGAGAGAGAGAATAAGAAAATAAGTCATTATAAAAAGGATGATCTTATCGATGAACTGCCAAAGACATAAACTGTATGCAATACTACACTGTGGTAATATAAAAATAATAATAATCAATTGGCAAAACGTCAGACGTACCAAGAGAGGAATCAATGGCCGAAGGCAGCAAGGCCCCAGCTTTATAAACTATTCTGTTGTCTCCTTGGTATTATTCCGGGTGCTGAGTTATCGGGGCCCATTAATTACCGGGCGCGCCTTTATTCGTTCCAAAGGGACGAACCTATTGCTCACTGGTTAGACGCCAATTCAGCGCCATTGTTCTTGCGTCGTTCGCACACACTCTCCGGGGTAGACAATAATTTTTAGCCGAGTGAAATAGAAGAAAGGCAAAAAGGAACACAGAGGGGGGTGGTAGGGGAGGAAGGAAAAAAAATATAAAAATGAGGAAGGAATCGTAGAGCATCGGCGATGCTGTTCTGGGCATGATGGGTTGCAACGATCCGAGAAATATTTTTAGCGGCCATATTGCATCCCTTGTCGATTTTTGCCTTTTCCCGAATATCGGTACTTTTCGAATAATACCCAAATGGCTGTGCGCATTCGTAAATGGCACTGGGATGTAGTTGATGGAGATTAGGTGGATGCTGGTTGTTCTTGAATCACCACGTGCTTCACCTTTCTATGTAATAATATGTATAGGGTGTGTTGAGGTTATAGGAACCCTTGGTAAAAATCACCCCTGTCGAGGGTGAAGATGCTTTTAGGCCTTAGTGCGATGCGAATGCAAATTTTATTGGTTTTTCGAACAGTCCTTGAGTGTGGGGTTGGTCTAGCGTGGGATATAATACTAGTGTGTATAATTTGTACACATTGTGTTTCGGATTTCATTTTGAAAATGAGTCTGGATTAATTAACCCTGCCGAAAATTTTCAAACATAACGGTAACAGTAACCCATGTTGAATAACCCGTTTTCTCTAGTGACATTGCTCACTGGACAGGGTTACCAATTTTTTAAGAATAAAATTATTTGAGCTCATCTTCCACATTGTTTTTTGCAGACTACAAGTAATTTTAGTCTTCAACTGCCATACAGTCATCCGAGCGGGTGAAATTTGAGCAAGTTCAAGAAGAATTTTAGGAATTCAAAATTTCTTGTTCCTATCTGCCTTTTATTAAATTTTGAAAAAATTTTTGAATTAAAGAAAAAGTCCAATTGCGTATACCCCCGTGTGTAAAAATTCAAAATTTACTGAATCTTGTTCTACCAACCTGCAAGTGTTTCCAAACAGTAGCTAAAGGCGTCTTAAGCAGAGTCGACCATCGTTTTTTTTTTTTTTTTTGGTTACCGAACCTTCATCCCGGAAGAACATCCAGCTACCGGCTAATTAAATATGGATGGCGATATTCAGCCGCGCCATAGAAGCGGCGTTAACCCTTTTCGCGGCAATTAGCACGGGAGCCTCGTTTACTCTTGTTCACGAGGTACAGCCAGCTGGATTATTTCATCCCACGTAATATCGCGTTGTAATATTCGTTGCCGGGTGTTTGAAATTGTTTGCAGGGCCTTTTCTTCCTGAAGTGTAGCTAACGAGAGGGTCGTTCAGAGCATCCTAGGTATGTTAGTAACCAGGGTGTATCTGGTTTTATTTATGAATCAACATTCGATTTAAAATAAAAAATTAAAATACATACAGTAAACGATATGTCTACACAAATCTTTACCCCTATAACAATTCTGCATTTCATTCGACGCAGTCGATAGCCACGACCAGATTTCAGAATTGACAGGTCGGACAGGATGCAGCGTGTGACAGCTGTCAATCACTGTCAGAAACTTCACACCCACGTGGATATATTCACGCGAAGAGACAACGTAGCTGCATTTATATCAGATTAAAAAAAACATCAAATACTGAATAACAATAAAATAATTTTATACAATTTTTCATAGATATTAAAAATTATTACACGTTACGTGGTATACAGAGACCACAGTGCTTATACCCGCGGTAGTAGATACAGAGACTTACGTGTCAGACAATCTACAGTAGAAATAGACATTCATTAGTCAGACGGCACATCGCAAGGGTATAAGTTGACACGAGTCGAGCCAAGTAGATATGTACGTAACAGACCAGCCAGTTGGTATTATATCCCTAAAGCGTTATTAACTGCTCTCGTATTTTGCCTCTTAGTCGTTAATAGTCCTCGTTTGTTTCGACTAAGCGGAAGAGTCGCGGTGTGGGGAGGGAGAACGTAGGGGTGGCGCTTTTATTCAACCAAAAATTTTTAAGCCGTTTCGGCGCGAGCCAAGCCGCTTTCTGGGCAAAGAGTCTCCCGACGTTCGGTGGGGGTGGGTGGGGGGTGTACAAGCACAGTCCCCCTCTGGGGGTTGACAAATGAAAAATTCCGGCGTCGTCCGGAAGCCCCCATTTTTACCAGGGGGTGTTAAGGGCGGCTCTATTGCCACTCTGTGTTTACACTCGAAGCGCACAGCCGCCTGGTGGTGTGATTGATAGTGGTTTGATTCAGTCAGCAGACTCCGCGGGCAAGCTCACATTTTCCGGTTGATGTGATGATCATTTATCATCTCGAAAGATCCGCTCAGTCTGGTTCGCACTCGAGTAACTTTTCCTTTCTACCTTTATGCTTCGTCGCTGCAACCTCCTTTCGCGCTGCCTTCGTCACGCGGAAGTTGTCTTCTGGATATTAACGTTAAAGGTATCTACAGGGTGGAGAAAAAATTTTGAAAAATTCCCGGGCAAAAATGTATCCACTGTTTGATGTACAGACAAGTAACGGCTGGCTTTGATTTTGCCAGGTATCTGCCGGAGGCTGGGTTGGCTGGGAAGAGGGGCCATCTTTGGGTCTGGCCAGGCTTCTATAATCCCCTGTAACTGCCCCTGTAGAGACGGGCCACTAGAGGGCTCCGGTTCAATTAGTTTTTCAAATAAACGTTTGTTTCCTTAACACGTGGCGCCGTAACGCCGCGTGGGCGGGAGGGGGTGGTAAAGGGCGAGAGAGTCAGGGGACACGGGGAATGGGAGCGAGCGAGAGAGAAAACGTGCACGGTAGCACCGAGAGGGTTGTGAGAGGGTGTCGCGACCACGGGGTAAGTAATTAACGACACATTTATACGATATCGTTTGCGAGAGGGGTGGAAGAGGCGCCAATGAAGAACCCTGCTAATAGGAAGTGCTAACGGTGATACTCCTGAATGTTCCGTGTGGCGCTAGTGCACCCTTATACCCATCTACTGTAATTCTTCCATTAATTTTTGCTGAGCTCGAGACTAGTTAATATGCATTAAAAAGAGTTAATAAAAGGATCGTTTTAATGTAATGTAGATATAGCTACACAACCTATCGCGTTTCACGGCTATAGAGGCTCAATGAATTCTAAAAGAAGTTTCGCTGCGACTTATAATCTATAAAAATACGAAGATCCATATTCGATAAAAGTATCCATGTACGATCGCCAAACGAAATTCCGAAAGTTTGGTAATAAAGATAAAAAATTAGGAAAAACATAGATTGCGGTGAAATCGTTTAAAATAATAAAGAAGCTCAAAGACCTTGAGCCAGTTATAAGACCATCATTGTTCGTCCTGGTATAACAATTGGTCACCCTCATAATCGGGGTGGCCGATGTGGGGTGGAACGAGGCTTCATGGTTCGCCACCAGAGTGGATGAGAATTCTCAAGGATAACAAGAGAGTCGGTGCTGATGGTGCTGCCAGCAGCGGTGGCGGCTGGAGGCTCGAGAGGAGGAAAACAAGAGGGAAGGAAGATAGAGAATCGAAGGTAGATGCTGAAGGAGAGAGGAACCAGAGAATGAGGAACGTAGAGAGAACGAGAGAGAGAGAGATACTACAAGGAAGAGGAACCTGGGGAGGATCTGCATGGGTGGTGGTTTCTGGCTCCAAGAGTCGCAAATCACTTTAACTGCGCGAGGAGCAGTTTGGAGCCGCTAATGGCGTCAAGTGTCTCAGATACCGCGGCTTCGGGTCATCCGAAGGAGGAGAAACTGGCAGTGGTGGTCCTTTGCGCCAGGGTGAATTCTCAGGACGTAGCAGACTACGTGCTCCCTTTCTCTTATGGGTGACGGGGGGAGGGGTCGAAGGGGTTGCTTTCTCATTTTACTCTCTTCCACCAGCCGTTTTGGGGTGTGGTGGTCGACCGTGGTACCATCCCCAAGACCGGTTATACCAAGGGGTAGTACTCTGCTAACCGTCCACTGGTTACCTATACCTATACCTACCCCTTTAGGTGGGTGGGATAGCTATACCCCAGCCCGTTGGTACATAGAGTGGCCGGGGGTGTATTCTCGGATACGCCGGGGGTTAGGAGCACCGTAGAACCTGGAAGGGTGGCTATGACGCTACGTTTAATGTCCGAGCAAGCGGCCGCGTCCTGTCCTCACACAGCGGTGTCCGCCATCCGTTACATCTATAAATCTAAGATAACAATATTGCCACCCCTCCAGGCCAGTAATGAATGTTTGTACAGCAACCATTAGCGCCGGGCGCATAGCCCGCTCCCGCAAAACCATTTCACGCATATGGGACTTCTCCCTGTTTCGTGAAGCGAGTCATTATTATCATCTAAATAATATACGGCAGGTATACACCCCTGAATTGTATATATGTATATGTGAATAGTGAAATTTAAAGAATCTACTTAAAAAAATTTTTTACCGCTCTGACGTCACGGATATAGGTGGTCGAAAGGGTTGAGCGGTTGATTGACGATAACCAGGCTAGTTAACCGGTATGATAGGTAAACCAGTGGCAGGTAGCCCGTACGTAACACGGTACGAGGTGGGAGCCAAAATCTACACTAGCGGGTAGAACAAAATTTATTTATCATTTTTGTCCTGGCAATTTTGTATCGGTGCCCAACGTGCGGTGAAATTAAATTATTATTTCGGCCCGGTATAAATCATTCGCTTAAATCGCAAATGAATATTTATATTTTCCATTGAATTACTCTTTCGGGGGCATAATACGCGTGAAATTGAAATATATTCGATGAATTATTTTATCGAGCGCGGACTATCGCGGTGGCCGGGGTTTTATTTTTGAAAAAAAAAATCTACCGAATCTCCAACAGTCCTCGTTCTCTCTGCATGAGTTTTATCCTTTGTCAGTGGTCGCCTCCGACTATACCTCCCCCCCTGCCCAGCCCCTCCACGGAATACACGTATTCGCATAAATAGCAACAACCCTCCACCACCGTTACATTTTATTCCACACACATGACAGAAGCAGACAATAACAAAGATAATACAGAACACATGTGTCCATCCACATTGTAGAACGCATAACGCCAGAACCAAAAGTACATACTAGCTACGGTCGCCATATTGTATATTCCACCTAGGAATATGGATCTCACCTGTAAGCCAAGGGTGGAGGAATAAAATAAAAAAAGGAGTATGACAAAAAGAAAAAGAAGGTTAGAAAAGGAAAACTAAAGGAGGACGACTCCTCGGTGCTCTTTCTTATCTCTGTCTCTGGGTATCCTTTGGCGTTTGCAGGGGTTTCCTTCCATCCGGCTGAAAATTGAGATTCAGTATATTAGGGACATAACCGCAGTTTATTAGCGCGGAGTCTGCAGGGCTGATACAGCTGTGTAATATTCCGTAATAACAATGATTTGGTGTGCGAGGCTGTTCCGCTGCTGGCTGCTGGCAGTCTTGCCCTCGTTCCCTCCCCTGCCAACCCCTTAGCCACCAGGAACCCACCGGTAGCAACGTCAGGAGCCAGTACCGTAGACCCCCCCCGCCCCCACTCTCTACGACCTCTGATCCTCTTGTGCTTCTGTTCTGCTATGCCGCGGCGGCCCGAAACCCTCCTGCAAAACTGTGGCTGAGTCGAGCCCAGTAGAGCAGTCCCGAGCAGAACCAGCCCGCCGTGAGTTAAGCGTTTAATAAGCTTAATCACGCGACAGATCCGTGAGATACAACTTGCTTCGCTTCGCCACCGGCGGCGCTGCCGTACGACCGTTCGGGTCTGTGCCATCTGCTGTTAGCATTTTAAACCTATGAGCGACCTCTGTGAATCTGCGATGTCGCCATTACGCATTTACAGGAAGTTATTAGACGAAGGATATTATCGTCCATGAATCACAGATCACGCAGGAGACTGCTCGCGTGGTAATTTTTATATGACTCTTTGTTGCAGTCCTGTCGTAACGGCTTTGGCGGGAAAATTTGAATCTTTGAAAAGCCTCGTGATTTCTGTTAGCCATTGAATTCTTGTTTTAACACCGTAATTGGAGGGTACCGTTACGTCGTATAAATTAATGGCTATTGAATCTTAGAACGATTGTTCGACGGTGGCGCCACCGTAATAAGATCGGACATCCAACATCAGCATTCAAGTTTCTCTCGCTACTGGGAATAGTTCACCGACATAGTGCGGCTCGTTTATGTCTCGAACAATGGATAGAATTGTTGGATTCCATTTGAAACTCCTACCGACCCCCTATACCCGCCGATTCTCCTCAAGTCTTCGACTTACCACGTAACGGCATTGCAACGATTTATATCCCTGTAGATACCAAGCTTGCTGGACCAGCGAATGAAACTGAGTTTCATGGCGATTTCGTCTGTGGCATCTTTTGACATCTTTCTTCTTCGCTCTTCCACATTTACGCCGCCGTTTCCGTATCCGTGTACATACGATATACACATCGCGACACTTTTGAACTTTGACAAGTAGTTTGTGTCGTAGGGGTGGCTACTGATAAGAGTAAAAAAATTATCCTGCATCCCGATACGCTACTAAAAACGGGTAACAGTATCTATATGTACTAAAAAGTAATTTCTGTAGCATGTTGTTCTTTGTTTTTATTCGCAGTAATTTTATTAAAGAACTTATTGTTTAACAGTGATAAGAAATTTGGGAGTTCGTATACTTAACCGATAACGATTACTGTCGAAATTGAATCTGAGGAACAATCTGAGTCTGCCATCCTGACTTTTGACAGTTGTTACTTGTTAGTGGTCCAAATGATGACACGAGGTTGAAGACGTCTCCATCTTCATCTCCAAGTACGGTTACAAATGGCGGCTGCTTATCCGCCTTAAACGGCGATGAGTGGGCGTCGGCTGTCTTACAAGGGTGTCTAAGAGGGATGCCAAGGGAAAGTCATAGGGTGTAGAGATACCTTGCGGGTTGCTTCCACTTTGAAGGGTAAGGGCCCAACTGTGGGCTCTGGGTGAGCGATGACGCCCTTGAGGCAAATCCGCGGTTTCGCAAGCCGCCCTTGACAAATGCAGCCCCCGCTACGAAGCTCGCATAATTGTCTGGTGCGGTGCGCCAGCTCGTCGTCGGCCAGAGATGTTAATTAGGTGCGTATCGCATCGAACGACACTAAAGATCGCCGATGAGAATTTTGGTCTGGTATATGCATTGAGTAATTGTTTATTTAGCCGGGAGAAACGTCGATGGCAGTTTCCGTTGAAAATACTGCCTTAAGTGAAGGTAACTAAACGCCAAGGTCGATCTCGCCTAATCCATAAAGACTTAATACAACGAGCCGTCGTTTGATGTGGAGGGTCTCTTCTGACCACGTTTTAGCATGCATACTCAAGAGCTGCTTACTTGCGGCCTCCAGATAATGGACCTGACAAGCATAATTTCGCCAACCCTTGTACCAACCGCTGTCATAAGTGTAGTTCGAGGTATTAACCGGGCGTTAAGCGTTAAGGCAGAATCCGTAAGCGCGGCTCAAAGGCCGTCCGTTCGCGCGTCCAGCACGCGCGATTAGACTCGACGAGATAATTAGAGAAGACTGTCGGCTGGAAATCCTCCTCAGGGCTCAGGACATGCATATTTAACGTGGTCCAAGCGAGAAAGGAGAAAAGGTCAAGGAGAGAGACGAGGGCGCCTTAAGGTTATACGGCAGTCAAAAGACGTTATTATATTTTTCCATAGGTAAAAGGCCTCTTGACTGAGGTCCACTGTAGCTACGCCTGGACCCAGGTCCAAGCTTGGCAGACAGGAAATTGCTCAAGTTTCTTGGTAGCGAGATGGCAGCCGGGCTTTTGGTCGACGATTGAAATGAAAACTCGCCCGGTGAACTCGTTATGAAATATATTTCTTTGGCGAGAGTTCGCGTGGTTCTTGTGGCGCTATCCGACCTGTCGAGTGGGAGGGTTGAACGTATAGCAGACGTCGGCGATGATTGTCACTGTGACTTGTCCTCGCGGTACGTATAGACGCGACAGTGTGGTCGCGCCTTGAGGAAACTGAAACGGTCCTGGTGTTAATGGTTGCATTAAAGTAAACGAGTGGAGCAGTAGGAGAATAAGAAGAGGAGTAAGAATGAGATGGCTAAGGAGGAATCGGCTCTTGAAGGAGAGAGAGAGAGAGAGAGAGAGAGAGTACCCAGGCTGCGCGCATCCGGGACGGATGAAGGAGAAGGATGGAACGAGAGAGCTGTAAGAGGAAGCGTGGGACTCATTCAGTCTGAGCCAACCAGCAATCATCATTAATTCACTATTCCTGACAAATGACGGGGTATTCGCGCTGCCATGGATAAAGGAGCCAGGATTTGCAGGAGGAATGTGATTAATTTTTCTTACCGCGGACACGTTCACTCAGCCGTGCTTCCCTCCTGTCTTAGACCCTGATCCACCCTGGGACCTGAATCCTGGACGACGACTCGATGACTGATATTAACCACGCCACCTTCTTCCTTCAGTACCTATTCCAAATCTATTATCCCATGGGACGCCTCCCATCCTAGGGATGCTCCCTATTCAGTCTCACTTCCTAGAGATGGTCCATCGGAGACACGGACGACCCAGGACCGTCCTGATCCAGGGAGGCCAGGATTCATTCCTGACCAGTCTTTCTTCTGGATCAGAGAGACAAAAAGCACAGTCTCTAATTCACTGGAAGAAAAACGCGTATTACTATCAAATAGCACGGAGTCATCATTAATCACGAGAGGTCCCACGTGGTTGGTTCCCGGTACAGTTGATACTGGGTCTCTTCGGGAACCCAGTCACTTCATCCTTTCAGGCCTCGCCCACCCTGGAATTTTGATACGGGTTTAATTTTCACAAAATGTCAAAGAGATAGTTCTCATCACCACCGCCGGCGCTGCGATCGCTCCCGTTCGCGAAATAAAAGTTGCCGCGACGTCTCGCTAGTTTGAAACGTCGATACGTCACAGATTGACAGCTGTTATAACGCGATCGTATTGCAGCGCGGTCCAGGATCGGTTATGTTTCGGGGGTTGTTTCGGTGGGGTGGAACGTCGTTAGTTTGGAAAGGACCGTCGCTGCAGCAGGGTTAGGGGGGTCGGGCGTGGTGAGGTTAGGTAGGTTAGCGAGGTCCGGGAGGTTAGCAGTGTATAGCAGGCCAGCCACACATAACAACCGAGCAGCATTGATACGGGCGGATCACAGCCACCGGACCAATGTATTTTACTGCCCGAGGCTTAGCGCTATCGAGGCACGCAGTCACCCCCCATCACTCTGTGCCCTGTATGTAGTGACGGTAATAGTCACTATATCATTGGCTCTTGGTAATACCCTGCCCCCGTAATGTTCGAAATGAAAATGAATGTATTTCGGATAGCGATAAATACCTTCCAATCCATGCGTCGGTTCTGCAGCGAAATGAACAGGTGACCATAATGGGTATCGGGCCCTTTATTATTATGGCGAGTACACACGATATTTACAACGGTCCAATCTGCTCGCTGGGGAATTATTCAGCGAAGACGAAACCGTATCGAACGGCCATCCGGACATCAATGGAAACCACCTGCACACGTCTATTGCGGGTGTACGCTTCTGAAAATGATATGAGCTCGCATTCACGGGTACGACCTTCTGAATTCCAAGAGCGTCTTAAGCCGCATCCACAGCCAATATACAAGTCCAGGACTCTTCTGGGATCTCGTATCCTTAATTTATGTATGCCGGGTATTCCTGTTTGCGGAGAACGCTTCGTGTCGCTCGAGACAGGCTGGATGGCGCGAGGGTGAAGTACGCTGCCAGGAGATATCTATGTATCCGTCGCGGCGTCACGACGTCTCACTAAATCTGGCGCTACGTGTCTGAGCGCAGCGCCACACCGCTGGCTAAATCAACCTGAGTTAACCGTCTTATCCGACGCACGGTTTCCGAGAGTCGAAAGACGACCCAGGCTGCTGACAAGCGGCGCCAAGTAAGAAGCGATGTAAATTTTCCCCTAGATTCCCCTAGGAATAACGAAGCTTGATAATAAAAATAATAATAACAGTACCCGCTGTAACACAAACTTACTTACGGTTCATAGAATTCGTATGGATCTAGTGAAATACTGTCAGGTCTTAGGGGAGCGAAGTTTGGCGCGATTTTTGAAATTCGGATTGATGGGCGACGTCGAGGAGTTTCGATGGAATCGAACGACGAGTCTTTTAGCTGATCCGCTGTCCGCAAAGGGAAACTCTGGGATTGGGTTTGGATTTGGGTCCAGGAAGATTGATCCGAGGCAGCATTACTTCTGGTTAGCCTCCCCGTGACGTGCTGTTAGTCTTCATTCTTCCTCTCCTCCTCCCCCCCCCCCCCACCCACAACCGTCCCTCACACTTCATCCCACTCTTCCTACTACTCCTCATCCTTTTTGGTACAGACCCACTACTAACGCCTCACTTAATTGCGTCTAGTTAGAGCTACACCAGCGCCATCGCTCCTACGTCGGTTTAACATCGCCTCAATTATTCGTCTTTCCATTTTAAGAATCTAACAAACTACTCTACCTTCTTCATTGGGGTAGTTTGTGAATCTAACCTAACTCGAAGCTTTCCCTACTACCGTTTTCGGTAGTCAAACCCACCCCGTATCTGCATTCCGGTTGTTCCGTCTGGTCCCGTAACTCACAGTGCGCAACCTACATCGTTCTGGAGCACGCCTTGAGAGTCACACAAAAGAACAACAAAGAGAAGAGTTAAAGCAAGGATATACTTTATATGGTCCATCCCATTGTGGAGGATGGGACAGTTCTGAGTAGTAGATAACGTCGTAGCATAGTCAGACAGTGGGTTTAAAAGTGCCCGTAGAGCCAAGGGTTGTTTAATGAGATTAACGGGGGATGAAAAAATGATATACTTCGTGCGGCAGTAGTTCACCGAATACCAAGAGCGACTTGGAACATCGAATGATGTAATTTGGACAGGGGTCGCTTCTGGCTTCGTTCGAGCCGCTAATCCATTCGTGTAAAGTCGGGCAACATCGGCACGGCGTGCGATGTACACAGCGAGCGGATATATCGGCCGGTATTTCAGCCGCCATGCGGAGGTAATGGATTCAGAAACGTGGCGGACACCGCGCGCCCGTGTTAATAACAATCCATACTTATTGCCTGCATATTTTACCGATCCCTGCTCGCTTGCTACCGACTATATTACAACATATGGAGGACATAAACTTTTATAGCGTTTCTACCACTGAGCTCCCCTTCCTTTTTTCTACTTTCACTAATTACGGAACAAGGGTGGTTAAATAATCGACGTGTAGCCATGCACCTACCTACGTGCTGCAAGCTTGGCTCCGTAGTAGTCAGACCTATTAGACGTATATATATATATACTGATCTTGCACGACCAGTCAGCCTCCGATATTTGAATTTCCCGCGTCATAGTCCAGGATCGATAGAGCCCTAGGATCGAACGACAGTTAAAGAGGATGTAATTTTGAAAAAGTTACGAAATCAAGGACGAGGGGATATTTTTCTATCGTCAGTGAAGAAATAAGTAAAACAAATGCGAATCGACGAAAACGATTTCGTCGGTATTTCGCGAAGAGACGCTCCCGACGCTCGGATTGAATGGGCCAACGCCGGGGGAGCATTGAAAAGGTGGTGACGTCAAGCGTCGAGTCGTACATCACCGCAAGCTCCCGCCTCCGGGACGTGGCGTCGCCACGAAGGCTGGGGGGCCGACGCTCCAGGACCGTTGAGGATGGCCGAGGACACGTCGCGAAATGGCCTCCGCGCCGGCAGCGAGCAATGAAGTCTGTCAACCGGATGATGAACGCCCCGACATAAACCTGACGAGTGACTCAGGCCGTCTTCAGAAACGGCACCGTGGCGCAGACCCCTATATCACTTTTATTACGGACGCGAAACTCGTATTTGTGTTCCACCCAGTAGATAGGGAGAGCTACCGCTCCAGACTGTATGCTGCGATTTCGCCATTTTTGTCTCTTGGACCTGCAATATGTGTGTGTGTATTTGTATACAAGACTTAAGAATCGATCCGTGACACGACGGCAAGACGACCTGAGTTAATTTAAAATTCGACCTGAATCTGTCAAAATCTTGTCGACCATTGGCGTGAGGGATACTTTTAGAATATTTTTAATCGAATTTAATCAGTTGTCTGGTGGATTCGGATAAAAAGTTGAAATAATAAATTAAACGACTAGAAGCGACATTCACCGTACAGTACTATCCGCATCAACGTAATTGCTTGCATATTATAATTTATATCGAGCCTGAATGAGGACTATTTGGATGTGAACAATCGGCCCGCAAACAATGGCCAGACCTTAAATCATAATTTGGTTAATGTGGAATGTAATGTCGATGTTGGCGCGAGCATATCTCTCCTAGCTACGGACAGAGTCCTCGTTTAGCTCTCTCGCTCGGTCGCTATGTGAGGGATTATAAATCGCAGGGCAATGAGTGGCTTCCATTCGTTATCACTGCCGCTGGCACGCCGTGCCCGTTTGGCCACGGTTTCACGTGCGAAATACAATATCCTAGAGGGCGAGACAAAAATGATAGGAGATCGGGTTAGCTGGGCGTGGAAAAGAGATAATCCGGACAAAATAAAATCAACGATAAACGCGCGAACTGGCTTTAAATCCTTATCGGTGTGGCCATTGAAATTTGTACTTTACCCCTGATGACAGATGATTAATTGAGTGGCGTAAGGGTGGTTTTATAAGAAAGAAAATATTTGGTCTGACCCGAATCAAACGGAGTCCTGGTAAGATTTGTAATGCCGGGGAACAAGGGGCGAAGTCCTAGAAAAAGGCAGTAGAGATAGGAGCCTAAAACGTGCGCATCTGGACCGCAGAGGGAGTCTGTGAGGTGGATTGGAGGAGCGAGAGAGAGAGTGAGAGTGAGAGTGAGAGAGAAAGAGAGCATACCTTCACAATCATGGTAACGATTTAGCTCCCTATCAGGACCACGTCTTTAAGTCTCCATCTACTTTATGTGCCCGTTATCGGGAAGCCTATCTCCTAGATGGACCTTTCGCGCCCTCGCCCCAGCGCATATATGCAATGAACTCCCTTTTATTCCTCCTGAATTTGTTGGGGAACGATAATGGTGACCCTTGTAAGAGCTCCTCGAGAATCTGACTACAGGCTGGGGATTGGAATTCGATGGAGTGTGAAATATAATACCTGTCGTATAGCGAAAGTACCAATCTCTTTTCGTGTGGCCCTGCATAAATGCATACCAGAGGCCCACCCAGTTCCGCTTAACATTAGGTCAAGGGTGATCGCCCTGATCGTGCACCTCCTAAGACTGATAAAAAAAATACATCCGAAAAATAAAAGTGCCGCACAGTGTTACCCATAAAAAAAACCCACTATCAAAGTAATATTTAAGAGTGATCACCGGTACGAGTCCATGGTCCAGTGAGTAAATGCAGCATCCCTTAAGTGCATCCTGGCTCTGATCCACGAGGACGCCAGGAGGAGTATCGTATTCATCTCTAGCGGATGATGTCATAGCCGAGCATAACCGTGTAGCCAGATAATAATTATAAGTTACGAACTTGCCGTGTTCCGGCCCGGGGGGGGTCGGCCCGCAGAGGAAGAGGGTTGGTAGCCCTGGTTGCGGCTCGGCGAACGGACACTATCGTGTTACGATGTTGCATTAATCTGTAGCAAGCAAGTATCGGCAGCCGCCGGCCCCCAGGACGATGTGGACCGTGTGCAGGACCGAGTGTGTGAAGTCTGATGGTGCGGGAGTAGAGAGCAAGGGATGCCCGGCGCTCTGGTTTGGGGTCGTCCTGGACGATGCTGAGGTAGACGGGGATGGCTCCAGCGGCAGACGGGGTAGCGAACCTACATGCCTCCTAAATATATTGTCGGTATAACATGGATGGGGTGAGTCGTCCAGGAGCAGTGTATCGTCTCCCTACACTCGTTCCCGTCGTCGTGTGTGGTAACGGAGGATGTGCAGGAAGTACAATAAGAGGAGCGCAAGCACCAGCTAGACTAGAGGGAGTAGCAGCCTAGTGGACGAGGCAGTGCCAGAGCGTCAGAGGATGGGTACGTTGGCAGAAGGGTTGCTGGGACAAGAGGAGCAGGACCGTCCCTGAGGCCCAAGCACACGGTATACATACGTGACTGTGCTCCACGTACGTTCCCATATACGTATATTCATACGTCGCACTTAATGCCGCCTGCGAAATGAGTAGAGGGAGATAGCCGCCGGAGAGCGGAGGAGTCTCCTAGATAACTAGTATCATGTGGGTATCATTTCTACGTATATACAGGGAGCTTTGCGGTACCCCTTGTGTGTTTCCGCTGCAAATACGCCGCCTCGTAGCGACCCCCCCGTTGTAGGGAGGTTATTGGGTCTATACGGCCATCCGACTATTTACGCTACCCAAGGAACACGTGGTCCGAGTGACGAAGCTCCGGACGATCTTAAACCCACGGCCCTTTGACGTGCGGTAAATGTTGAATGGTAGAAAAAATTAAAAAAAAATATTGTTCTTTAAGAAAAAAAAATATTCCGTATGATAACACGGATTTTATAAGAACGATAACGGAGAACGTATCTTTTGTCCAGGTAGGTAGTGAAGTCTCGCGCTTTTTGATAGGGAATATCGGCTAACAATTAATTATTGGCGGCGCTTCAGAGAGAGCGCTGCCGGCGTAGTTAAACATTACGTGTTCCATATCTTACCGTGCTATCTAATCCCCCGGAGCTCGCTACTGCAGTAATCTCGTTTAATTGCCGGCTGTAGACGCGAGAGTCCCGTTCAATTAGTTTTTCAAATAAACATTAGTTTCCTTAACACGCGGCACCATAACGTGGTAGGGCAGTGAGGGGAGGTCAAGGGTGAGACGAGGAGGGGATTCCCCTCTCTCTCTCTCTCTCTCTCTCTCTCTCTCTCTCTCTCTGTACAGGGAAAACGAGACGGAAGAGCCATAAGAGAGGCAGAAGAGTCGGCAGGAGATAGAGGCAGCCAACCAGTGAGAGAGCGTTGGTGTCGCGGCCGCGGGGTAAGTAATTAACGACACATTTATACGATATCGCCTACGGGCGAGGCGAACCGAACCCGGCCGAGCAGAGTCGAGCCAGGACACCACCCTGTCCGTATGAAGTGCTTCGCTAATAGGAAGCTATGCGCTCGTCGATAGATACCTAACCTAACCAGTAAACCGGCTACCTTGCCAACTAGGGGTTCGTATCTGCATCGCGACGCCAACTATATTTACGTTACGATGTGACAAACGAGCCAGTTTCATCTGCAAACTCTCGACGAAACTTTAGTGGAAGGAAGACGACTTCGTACGGTCGAGCGGAATACGTAAAGCTTTAGAATTCCGACGCTAGATGGCGCCGAGAACAATGGTCTGGGACGGAGTGCATCGCGTCAGTCCGATGAAACCTGGAGAATTTTGTAGTGTTGTAAGAATTCTTTTGGATGACAGTGAGTATTTATTGCGCGGGGGTGTGAACGGGGGACATATAGACATGTATCCAGTGGTACGGGTACAAACCAGGATCCGTGGATTCGCCTCTGTCCACGAGTTACTCGAATTTATCGGCGGTGTATCGTGGTAATAGATTTCCGGGTGTTAATACGATTTTTGCTCACTGAAATGCGTATTGGCGCTAGCAGCGTTATGGTGATGTGGATTATTCACTAATATGATTTACGACGTATTACGTGCGACTCACAATGCACATAATGTGAAGCATAATTTATTAATTTTACTAATGGCTCATGCCCATTATTATTGATTCCGCGTTACAGCGCGTTTCGATGACCAATGATTTACGCGAGGTCGCGACTAACTGCTGGTAAAATGGCACTGTGGAGAAGCTCAGAACAAGAACCATTACATCGGGACTCCCTTTTGTACGATATTATACGTAATTCTCTGGTATGTAAACGTATATATATATATATATATATACGACACTGTAACTTTTTATACGTACGATCCTTGTCAAGCTCTTCTACGGAGGTTAGGTTAGGTTCAATCAAATGTAAGCGACGTAGCGACCTGGCACCATCGACGATATCCCACAGGACACCGTCTTGTCCGAACGACCACACCGACACGATATTAAAACATTAAAATAATATATTGTCCCGCTTGGATCACGTTATGGAGGGGTGGGATGCCACGGTTGACACACTCCTCCGCCAATAACCCCATCCGCACTCCGGTGTAACCCCTTGGTAACCTCCTGGTCACCATCCCCAAACCACCCCCTGCTATAACAGTCCTCCCATATAAACCTCGAGCACATACGGGATTCTCCGACCCCCCTTACCGACCCACTATCGCTTCCATCCTATCCTGGTACGTACATACGAGTGATACGAGCCTCCGTGGCAATAGCCACTGCTGCCATCTGGGGCCACGGGGAACACGTGGATATGGATATCTACACACATGGAGGTCTTCGCCAAAGAAAAGCGAATCTCGAAAGGGGAATGGGACGACTAGACGGACCCAATATGTGCTCGTCTCTTTGTTTCACCCCCGCGACCCCCTCGTCTCATCCCCCGTCTACCGAACCACCCCTAACCAGTATCCAGGACCAATCTTACTTTGGTCCCGCTTTATTGTGCTATCTGTGTCTCGCTATTTGCCACAATAACATTTTTATTAAATAATAAACCTATAGCTAGAGGAACGCTGATTTATAATGTCTATTTGTGTTTTTTCGTATTGGGTGAAATTGTTTTTTTTTTTATTGTTTCAGTCCTTATTACGTCGACGATCAGTTTGACACGGAGAATAATTGTGGATAATTTAATCGAGTCACGCGTTCCCAGCGAATGAATAATTAGAATTCGATTTTGTGAAATTTTCCGAATTTATGTTCATCTCTTTTACTTTTTTTTTTGGTATTTATGCTTTCAGTATTCCGCAGGAATCATTTTACAGATTCGCGCCTTAATTTATATTACGAGTTTGAAACCGGATAATTGGTCAAATTTTTTAATTAGTATTTGATAATTCGAACTATGACTTTTCACTTAACGATTTGACGTTATCGGGAAATATTAGAGTTATCAGTGAAATTATCACTGACAGTAAATTCTAAATGATCAATTATTCCGTTTTATATTAAAGATCGAATTTCTGTCTGAGATTTATCTACAACATAGATCCTCCAATTTCATTGAATTTCATGTCACAGAAATATACAAAATGGCTGACTATTAAGCTCGACGACAGAAGATATTAGTTTATGCATATGTTAACGTAACGATTCTGCCACACACGTACTTAGAGTCTATTTTCATTCTGGCAGAGACGTCTCAATTATTTATTGAAATCTTTCGCATGAACTTTCTTGCCAGAGGGTATCCCGCGTCGTTGTAAATTGAAAAATTTTCCTTTACCATCTCACATTTATTTTTACAAATCGATCCCGAGCTCTTTCACGACCTTCGCAGACATTCCCGTCCACGATCTGTTAGTCATTAGAAAACTATATTTATTCAGCATTAAAATAACTGAAGAAAAAGTCAATAATTATAAAAAATTCCTAGCCAATTTCCTTAATTTATTTATTACTCCAAATTCAATCGCCAACATTTTTCCTGTCAATTACACATTCAAGGATTCCACCAAGAGACTCAATCAATTTTCAAACCCTTATACTTATCCAGTTAAAAAGTGTACCTAACCTATATACGTACAGTAAGGTAAACGACACAAGAGTTACCAGTCTGCAGGAACGTCTTCCACGGGAAGCAAGGGGATTATTTGTCTGTTCCTATTGGATGAACCTTTGATGATACCGTTTGAAGTCCTGCAGGACTTAGCGCCAGCGTAGCGTCCTTCCGCCCCCTGTCAACTTTAGGAATCCCAAGCGTGGCGGCCGAAGCTTTCACAGAGGGATTACTCGAACCTTTCGGCGTTCTCTGCCTACGTTAACCACAAGCCGGACAGCCATTATTACCAGGCGCCTCGTTCGACCCATCCTAAAAGCCAGCCATTACTGAATAATTAGAATAGAGTATTACTATGCCATTTCTACTACAAACGCGTCCGATAACCTCTCTCGATATTTCAATTTATTCCCCTATAAATAATCTGTCAAAATTCAATCAGCACTGGACAAATAATATAATCAGTGTCACACCTGGATCAAATTGTAAGGGCTTGAAAGCGATATACGATTCTTGATGAAAAAAAAAAGTCAAAAAATCCAATTTCAAATTCCGTAAATATTTCCTTTGTAAGATCTGAGTGATTCTTGGAAGTTAGAAAAAAAAAGAGGTTTAATATCGTTTCAAGTCGAGCTCACAGATGTCGCAACAGGCAAACGTCCAGCGAGAGGCGGGCATATTTTTTAATTATCGCCGATTGGAAAATCGACAAAGCAAAAGTCGCCTCATTGACTTCGAGTCTCAAAGTGAAGAGAGGCTGAAAAGTAAAGAAAGCAAATCTCGTTCGTCTCAATCGAAAACACTCGACGAGAGTTCCTCCTTTCAGCGAACACACTTTTACGCGTTTTGCTAGCGGCGTGAAAAATAATTAGCCGATCCGTCGATAAACAATCACCGTAGAGAAACGGCTTCACAGAGGAGCAATAATTAATATAACGAATTGACGTGTGTTTGATGTCAGAGAAATCCCGGCAGCCTGATTAACCGTTAATACAAAGGGACGAGAGACAGTAAAACATTAGAGAGCCGTGAAGTTGCTCCAAGAGGAAACTCAAGTCAAAGGTTCGGCTGGTTGGCAGCACTGAAAGCTCAAGGCGAACGTACTGGGAAAATACGTAGACCTAACCTATATCGTAAATACAGACAGACAGCCAACTTCAGGCCAACCAAGGTACAGGAGTGGCTCCTTCTCTGTCTATACGGATCGTTCGGTTTTGTTCTGTTATGTTGGCTGCCTGCTCGACTGGCTTGCTTTTCGTATATCTCGACACTCCGACAGCTCTTTCATCTGCGGATGATTACGAACGACTCCCGCTACTGTCTAAACAGGCGACGCACCTGAACCTGGAAAATAATCATCGGCGTTTCTCTCATGATGAAAATATCAAGTATGCCTGATATTTTCCCATGCCGATGCGAACCATCAGTCCTGGGTACTTCGAGATGATGAAAGATTTATTAAAAAATGAGACATCGAAGTACCCTTGTAAGATAAAATCCAAAAGAAAAAATTCTGGACCTGTATATTTTCCTGTGTCGTCGACAGGGTCTCCCAGCATCCTAGCTGGTACAGTATTAAGATACACTGAGAATATCGATCCTGATTATCAGGATGGGGGAGCGAGAGGTACTTCGTCCCGGTAAGTAAGTAAGGAGCTAGTATTTACGTTCAGATTAAGCGATACAGATGCGAAAGCCCATTGGATAAATCAGGCAGGATCAGCCCCTAGGTGCCCCAGGCCCTTGAGATGACCTCGAGGAAGGCTAGGAAGCTAATCGACTTGGTGATGATGATCGGGGCAGGAGCCAAGGTGGTCCTTATATTTTCTTCGGTAGGACCAGGTGGTGGTGGAAGATTATTGGTAGGTAGATTAGCCTTATGCGACTTCATGGTTCCTGTTATCGCGCTCCGTTACTTGGTTAAACGAACAGTCGCCTGAAGTCATAAGATTCATCTCAGACTTGTAACATTAACGCCACGACGTTTCCTGGAGTCAGAATTATGCACGGGCGGAAGTAACATTCACTTAGTCCTCTGCTGGTGGAGCCATCCAGTGTACCGTGTCCATGACACATATCATCCTCAATGTTGAACTTGCGTACGTGGGACGTCGGCGTGAAGTTAATGTAACTTCTTGTGAGATTAAAGTGGATGCACGTCTCTGGGAAGATGCTGGGGAATGGTTCGACGTTGATGAATTTCAAGGGACGACGATTAATGCGGATCTTGGATTTGAGTATGGGTATGAGGATGACAGGGGTATTCGTCTGGTGTATGAGTTGAGGTAGGTCACAGTGGCGAGATGATTTCTGGTTGGTCCAGGTTGGTCCAGGTTGGTCCAGGTTGGTCGCTGCGCGGTATGAGAGAAATTGAGAAAGTCTTAAGGCCGTCTTTAATTTATGATCGTCTGGGACTTAAGTCTTAGGTCTCCTCTGGACCACGCTTCTTGGCCCTCTTACATAAAAATCAGAAAACTACCGGGAGAGCCACCACAAATCATCGGTCTGTCATCCTGAAACGAATGGCTGGGAATGCCATAGCTCGTGGCATCGCGACGATCCGTACGGCGCATCAAGGATCTACATCATTCTCGTGGGCCAATGGACCGAAAGATGCCAGGAGGAAGAGAGCGTTGAATACTTTCGGTAAAGTTTCGCGTCAAAAGCTTTGCCCGTAGCTTTTTTTTTGCTATTACCTAACCCGACCTTATATCCTTGGCAAAGTAAAAACAGGAAAGTCACGTCAAACACGGCGGAGGATAGATCGGCGAGACAGCACTGAGAACCTGAAGAGTTGTGGAGGTTTCGACGCGATTTGAAATTCAAAAAGTTTCCTGATAACGTACCTAACCTCTTGTAACATCCTCCGTTCCTATTCTTCGTATAGATACAGTGATAGTCGGTATGACGATGCTCGCCAGCTGAATGCGAGTGAGGACGAAGACATCCGATCGATGTCAAGCAAGATCATGGAGTAGATTAGAAATTCTTTCCGTTTCGAGATCGTTCAATTAATTTAATTTCTATTTTTTTTTTTTTAGGTAAACTGTTTTTTAGGTATACCCCACTGTGCAGTCAATCTCATCTAGGGAGAGCTTTTGAAAATGAATTGAAAAGTATTTGCAACTTTATTTACGTACTTATTGTTGCCTACCCTGCTACTTCTTCCGGTACTGCTACCGGGAGGCTGCTAGTTCAATTAGCAAATTAAACTTGTAAGTCTGTTTCCTTTGATACGCATTTACTTCGTTCTCCTCGTTATTTTGTTTGACGAATCTTTTGTTTGACTTGTCTGAAATATTATGAGGGTAGACAAGAAGCAAAAGGTAACGGAAGAGAAAAGCAGGGTGGACTTGTATTCTGTACTGTTTCTTATAGTGTCGATAAGAGAAGGAAAAAAAAGGAATAAATAAATAAACAAAACTTCATTAAAACGCTCAACGATTCAAATTGCATTCGACTGAAATATCTTAAGTGGGGAAAATAAAGAGTTTTCAGAGAAATAAGAATAGAAAAGCATTAACGATCTCAGCCGGTAATCGTCGTCGATATCTTCCGCGTTGTCGGCGCTTTATCCATCTTGGATTACCCTGGCGCCGTGGCGGGTATTTCGCTGAATTCGAATTGCAAGTTTGCGAAAGATTAAGCCGGGGTGAACTACGAATCAGCTTAGAGTCTTGCGTTGGTAGAGCTTGAGGGTGCTACTGGAGAATTGAGAGAGAGAGAAAGAGAGAGAGAGAGAAGCAAACGGATGCTGCATGGACCACGTTCCAACCGGGCAGAAGTTTCCTCCTCAAATTAACCAGCACAGAGCGATGTTACGTAAACCGAGATTATTATAATCTCCGAAGCCTACCACGAGCCGCCATTAACAAAGAGAACGCTTGCCTTTATGCCCACTTCCGGAAGCGACGTTGTTACTTCCGGGAGTTTCCTAACCTCCTTTCGATGTATCCGATACGTCCTGCGCATAAGAGAAGCACGTGGGATTAAATGTTGAGCAGAGAAAAAAAGAGACGCCAAAAGTAGATTTTGAAAGGAAACAAGACTGGAATAATATTAAAATTCTTTTTGGCAACAGAGTGTAACGAGGACATTGATAGTAAGGGAATTGAATATGGCAAAATTTTCTGGCTACTTTTTCGGGTAAGGCTAAGGGTGGGTGTCGGAGTTAGAGAAGGATCTTCTTCCTCCGGGCGTCTTTTCAAGGATTAATTATAATTCTGACCGTCGAAGCGAAATGCGAATTGTCCTTATATTTATGCCCGGGAAACGTAACGGCTTCGTGTTTCATACGGGCCCCATCGTGACTTAATCCCTTAGTATTTATTCACATAATAATACCTCGGAACATTTTCCAGAATTATAGCTGTCCTTGCCTCCAGGATAAATGAGTCCGGAGGATTAGCTAAACAGTGGCTCAAAAATGTTATTATATAGCTGTATAAATATTCATGAACAGCCGCGAGCGCCACTTTTAACGTTCAGCCACTTACGGGTTGCTGAGAAATTAAATAGTTGCATTTATGGAATGGCGTGGCGCTGCGATCGCGAAACAATGACGACTAATTTTACGTTCGATCAAAGATTTTTATAGTTGGTCCTTTTCATCACCTTGGTTCATCAATTTTTAAAGGTTTATGAGTCTGACGATAGGGGCGCTCGCGACGGGACTTTGGGAATCGTCTGAGGATAGAAATGAACTTTTCTTTTTTTTTAATTCAACCCTCGAGTACCGCCGCTTCGCGAATTAAGGGACAATGGCGACCCAGCTGATTTCCTCGTGTTGAACAGAGCCGTGGTAATTGGCTAAATAAATCTTGAGGAAGAACGATGCCCAATAAAGGGATGGCACGAAGAGGGCGTTATCCCTTTCAGCGAAAATCGTAAAGCGTCCGTAATATATCTCGGGTGGAGTGGCGGGAGTTTTTGAATTTTTTGAAGAGCCACGTCGAGAAGTATTTGTTAAAAGAGAAAACAGTCAGGATCAAAATTTACATCTGCAGGTGCGTGTTTGCAGTAATACGTAATATCTAGCCTCGAAGAATTTCCGTGCTAAGTAACTAAAATTTCATGGACTAGATGGCGCCTGCGTGCCCTGATAAAATATCGAAAATGGTTATTAATTAAAAGGCCCAATCGTTAACCGGGATTACATTTGCGATTGATATTTTTCATGGGACGTCGAGGTAATCGCGTTACAGTATTCCGAATTCAATTTGCTATTCGTTTAAATATTCGTACGGCTATATTGATTCTGGACGGAATAATAAGCGGGACACAGTCGAGGAAAGTGCAATAATTAGTCCGCCATCACTCGCCAGCTTATATAACGAGGTGCAGGTGCAGCAGTGAATGAATATGCACACACGTGCCGTGTACTGCCGAAAAATTCATTTGGTCGAATATGTTAAAAAAATTTCGTAAAGAAAAAAAAGCGCCAGGACGAGCATTCGATAACGCGATAAGGCGAGGTTAAACCTATGTTTGGCGAGCAGGTTATAGGTTAAACGGTGAGCTAGGGGGTGCAACAGGTCGCGTGAACTTGGGTGAATTTTCTGTTCCAGGGTACGCTCTCTCTACCCATCCTCTCATCCCCTTCAGCAGCGCCATCATTAGTCAACGTCGACGCCGCGTAGCGCCGCGCTGCCGCAAACGCAGCATCTGCCCGATATATATATGTCGTGGGTATATCTCGTTGCAAACCCGAGATGCGATTTCAGTTGGTCGCGTCGAAATGCAGTTGCGAGTACACGAAGCTGATAATGCATCCGCGACGTTATTATCCGCGTAATACAGCCTTGACTGGCCATTCATCCCTCTTGGATCCCAAACAACAGACTCCACTCCGTCTACCCCTTTGGAAAGTTACCCCCATTCCGGACCCCGACACAAACTTTTTGCAGATGCAGGACGATCGTCGGGCTTGTGCGACGAACTGCGAATCAGAGGATTACGGAAACTCACCCTCTGTGCCCATACAATTTCACCCCTGCGTTCGGAAAGTGTTTCCCTTCGGGGTGTGTTCGTTACTCCTTTTTTCCAAGTCCTTTCTTTGTTTCTTCTTTTTTTTATTTTCCCAAACCACGTAAATCAGCTGGACCATTCACGCTTCGCTCGTAGCCGGATTAACCCCCGGCATAAATCACCCCGCGATTACGGACTTGCTTCACCCTTAAGCGAAAGAGATCGAATTAAAAGTTATCACCGGCGGTGGTGGGGTCGCTAAAAATGCTTCCAAAAGCGGGAAGAACGAAAGAGTAATAAATAGAATTCCGTATCGTCCCTTTCCAGGATTTCTTGGACTACCAGAAGGGGGGGGGGTGGTGGTGAGGACCGGCGAGCCTCGCGAGGGGCCAAGAAGACATAAAGAGTGGCGAGATGGTGGTCTCGCGCAGAGAGACCAGAAGGCCGCTAAGGGATGGAAGGAAGGGTTGGTACCCGCAGAATTTAGCCAGCCCTTGCGTCGAAGAACAAAGCTTGATTTATTGTAATGAGTTTGCAGGAGTTAAGAGGTCTCCTCTGCTCCCTCTCGCTCTATTCGCAGGTCGATATTCAGACTGGTGCGGTTTGATGGGGATCCTCGGATCAACCCCCGTCATAAACCCTTCTTAGCGGCAGCCACCCTTGTAACCCCCACTGAAATATGCATGAGCTTCTGCATACTGATTATGTTATTTGTATCATCCACGACATTCCTATGAAATCGCATCCTCGACGCATTCCCTGTACGACTTGGTCCAATCGATTATGAATTTTAGGGCTTTGAAGTAATCCAAGCAAAATCAGCCCTAAGACTCGTAATGCGGTTTACGGAAGACGAAAATAATGATAATGGTTCACTGCATTGAGCATGACGCAATGGCATACCGATCGAATAATAATAATAATTATCGTACACAACTCGCCATAAGAAAACGATCGCGAGCGTCTCGACGCTGAGCGTAAATCGATAAACTAGCCAAAGTTCAGCCGACGCGCTGGCACGATGTATCGTGAACAAACGAGCTAAACAAATGACGATCAATAATCATCAATCATGCAGTGAACGCCGAGCGGCTTGCGAGGAGCGGAACTCGCGTGCCCAGAACAGAAGACCGATTGACGCCGGCACGACATTGATGGAACATTCGAAGTGGCACGAGATCGTGCGACAAGAACGAATTCGAAGGCTTCGACGTCGCGTGAGGATTCCTGGCGATCGAATAATTGTAACTATTAGAGGATTCGATAAAATATGATAAAATACGTGAAAAGGCGATGAATATATTTGCTGATTTAGGAAATGATATTTTTATATAAAAAAATGCGTGGATAATGAGTTTTGTTAGGCACGAAACAGAGTCTAGTTCAAAGATCAGCCTAATAGGCCAGATGGCGTTTCGATCGTTCTGAGTGAATCCAACGCGGTGACTGGACGCTCGCGTCTCGTTGAAACGTATTGATTCTCTTCCGAAAACGTTGAATTCATTGGGAATTGACGGGGGAGCCATAACTCCCATCCAGCTTTGACATTAATGCCACCCCTACCTTCGCCGAGCGTAGATAGTCAAAGGGGGTTAAGCTCACTGCGACATATTTATGGACAGGGCGAGATGGTATCACCCGGAGGGTGTACGAGCGTCGGTTGCACCCTTGCTCGCGATCTACTTCGCAATTATCGGGCTCGACGTTAATATTTCTGGCAATTCTTTTTGTTTTTCGTTAAAAGACTACCGGTGGCGCCGCTCTGGTGGAATTTTCATGAAACGGATTATCCTTAATTACAGTCACTTGCACTATGCTACAGCGAGATAGAGAAGTTGAAGGAGGCAGCGAAGAGCCGGAAGTACTGGGTGCAGAAATGGAAATGGCGCTGTTCCCGGAGGCAGCCGAAGACGTCCTCCTCGTTAAGAGTAAGGGACGGTTTAACGGTTGAGGCGTGCGTAAATTAAAGGCGTCATAGATTTTGCTTGGGAACCCGCAGGATCAAGGCCTTAGATTTGCGTCCGCCAGATTACTGCGGGTGAAATGGGACAATGGGCGTTAGTCTGGGCGACGGCGTATAAATAAGGATCCCCAGGAAGCTCGGGGCAGGCGAACGGGGCTCCTAGGTAGGTAGGTAGGTAGGTAGGTCCGTAGGAGGTTGCCGGTGGTAGCATCGCCGTGGTAGCAGACCCAGCACTGCTGAGACCGGTCGGCCGTCCATCTTGGACGTCGCCGTGGCGGTCCTTATCTGCGCTCACAGCTCCGCTGCTAGACGTCCGGTGATCTAGGGCAGTCCTCTCCTCTACCCTGGCTAACTCCGTCTCCCTCTCTTTCACTCTCTCTTGCTCACCCAGACTCCCACTCCGCTCCACTTGGTCCTCTCGCTCACTCTAAAAGACCCCTTCTTGGCGTTGCCTTAATTATACGACATGATGACGGCCCTTCTCATCCTCATCTTCCTGGTTCTCAATTTTCAGGAACCTTTTTCTTAACGTCCAAAGTAGATAAGTACCGGGATCTTTCACGTTGAGTGGAATCTCAGAATTCCCTTTTTTTTCTCTCCCCCACTAAAACTTAAGCTCTCTGGCGACTCTGTTGAAAATGGTAGTCCGTTGTGGTCGCGCAATGAGGCATTTAATGCCTTTCATATAGATTGCCAGTGGACAGAGCGAGGGCGCATCTGCATTCAGATTAGCATCGCGCGACCAGTAGATATTTACGAGCCTGCTGGACACCCTGGCTACGGCAGAGTACGACCGGCTTTGCGGCACGGCCGGTGCAGCATCTCTGGTCCAGCGACGGTCGGTCCTACCTACTGCCTACCGGCCACTTGGCTGACCGTCGTGTTTCCACATAAAACTGCCCTTGACCCTTCACCCGCATAATGAGCCACGCCGATCCATTATTCATAGGATGCGTCTTGTCTCTCTGCTCCGAATCTCCGCTCGTAAGTTTTGCTGTTACATTGCGACGGGCTGTGCAACCTTTTTTCTCCAGGACCTTTTTTTTTTACTCGAATCTGAACTCGGTTCCTCGGGTCCCAAGGGATAGAGTGAAGCAGATGAAGTAGGTTGAGAAGGTAAACATTTTCGAAGGTACCTGCGGATGGGCAAACGGTTGACATGGTATTTCATCACCGATCAAGGTCACAAGGACCCGGTCACGGTAACAAGGATGAACTTTTTTATTAATATGTACCTTGTACGGATCCTGACGAAGTCAGTCACTACCCCTGATCCTTGGCAATTTCTTAATTTTTTTCCTACCCCCTACCTGCATTTTATTTGGTACTTGGCACTGGTTTGTGACCACTATACACCCCTGGAACGTGAGGTAGTTGATGATCATGAAGGAAGGGTCACCACTAGGAGAGACGACAATGAACGTGTCCCGTGAACCAAGTGTCTGGTCGCTCCTGTCCTCCACGACCCTTTACTCAGTTCCACCATTCTACTGTTCCACCGATCCTTCGTCCCACCCTTCCTCCTCTCCTCCTCAGCAAGACACATACCAGTGACCACCTCACCTACCCTCCGCTCCATCTTCCTCCTCAGTTCCGCCTTCTCACTCTGACCCATCCACTTTCATCTTGGACTCCTCTTTCTCGTTCCTTCGTTGCCGGACGATCTCAGGAATCAATATAGCACTGTCCGACGGCTATTCGCAACCACTACGTACCAGTCTGACGCTGGAGATGGTGCTCGTGCAGCTTCTACGGTCTTGTAATTAAACTCGTCTCTAATGTACCGGGGTAGACTATGGCCGTTACGTTCCTGGTAAAAAGCAATAGGTACTTCGATACGCGTGTATCTACTTGGGAAATCGTGAAAGATGTTTTCTCGGTCCAGGATTAACCCGAGAGTATGAAGAGTACCGTTCTTGAATAGGTTTTGGGAGAACTGGTAAAAAAAATAAAAAAAAAGATAAAGGGTAGCGCACGAGAATATAAAGTACCTGATCAATCTATAGCTCCACGACTGCGTCATGAATCGCACCTGAATAAGTTCGGCGCCTAAGGGATGAAGCAAGGGACCAAGGGATGAAAAGAGAAGGGCCAACGGTGTCGACGTTTACCCTTGCGGTCTTGCATAGTAAGGAGCCGTCGCCTGGAGTCTTTGGGGTACAGTAACCGGGTCTCGTCACACAGTTGTCTGTGCATAGGGGATGAACGGTCCTTCTCGATCTCAGCCACCCTCATGAAACGTTAACTCAGCCACCCCCTACCGACAGCGTGCTCATCGAATAGCCAAGGACGGTGGCGCTGCGTCACGAGGGTGTTTCGGGAAAAGAAGTACCGCTTTAAATATTACAGGTAGAGGGGGGGGGGGGTTGGAATTATACAGGAGCAGCAAGCAGGCTGAAGGGGTGGAGGTGGTACAGGGGGTGAACGAAGGTGGTGCGTTCCGGACTCACTCGGCTCTGATGCGCTCTGTCGAGGGGTGAGAAAGCTGAAGCCGAGCCCGAGGAAGGCCACAGCGGCGATGGTACGGAGAGGGTTGCGGAGGAGGATGGCAAAGGCTGCGAAAGGATGGCTGCTCCTCCTCGAGGGTGGCCGAAGGGTGGCGGAACGGCAGGAACTAGGAAGCCAGGGTATTCACTAGACGGGTAAACGACTCCGGGTACCGTGAGCTGGTACGGATACACCAGGCAATTGAACTCCTTCCGTTTATTGCTTCTAATTAAACGACCGAGATATTTCTGCTACGTTTCATTAGCGTTGCTGAACGCTACGACGTTTGGTAATGCATTGCTGCTCTTACCGAAGCACATGCCGATGCCCATAAAATTTCCTGTTCGTCCCTTCACTTGCGAGAGATATTAATCCGTGTCGCCATCTGGTGGTGGCTGCGAGCGACGGACAGTTGCTCAACTATAAATCTTGACGGATCCGTACGATCGGGATACCGAGAGATTCCGATCTCGACCGATTTAGAGATCGCTGCTTAGATGAATATATATGTATGTGCACATATATGTATAGTATAGTTAAGCTTATATGCATGAATTATTTTTGATTTTTCATTCGTTTCTTATTATTTTCACTACTCGCTTTCAATTGGGCCCGCGGGTACGTAACGAGGAAGACATCGCGACGCCACGGCAAACGGTACCAGCGCCAATTCTAATTTTGCACTGGCTCGCTTAATATCGTCGCGGCGCGGAGCGCGCAATAAATCTCAAGATTCATTATCATAAATTGGCTCGACGGGCACCGTCAGCTCGTGATGCTGACGCGCAGCAACCACTCCGAAGGATGACAGATCAAAGAGGAACCGAAAGAACTTCGATTCGGCCTCATGAGAGCTCGTGCTCTCTATTTTCTCTTTATTTTTCCCTCTTCTCTTGCTCGTCTCACACCTTAACCCTTTTTCTTTTTCTTTTCTTGAACTCGTTCCGGAATTCGACGAGAGCCGCGATAAAACCGTCAGATCCACATTCTTCCATCATTCACCGAGCAGTCTGACAATTTTCACACCGTTACCACTAGACGTTGTGGTCAGGAATCCGAATCGGAATGGAGAACGACAAATGCAAAGCTACTGTACCCAACCTGACAAACTTAGACGCGTCGTGTCCCACGTTATCAGAATATCGTTCAAAGGATGAA
Source organism: Trachelus tabidus (assembly GCA_030142655.1). NCBI lineage: Eukaryota > Metazoa > Arthropoda > Insecta > Hymenoptera > Cephidae > Trachelus > Trachelus tabidus. The sequence continues at coordinate 1,559,357 of JARQTI010000010.1, forward strand.
TTTATAGCGAACGAAATATTCGAGAGTAAAAATACTAAGAAAAAAACCTATTAAAAAAAATAATCACTTTTTCAAATAATCTCGAAATAATCTAGTCTGTCAGTTCTTTGAATTTTAGCATCGACTTTTTCCATCCAATTTTTTCAAGGTCGTCCAAGTATTACACCACGTGTACATCATGCGTTAAATCACAAATTGGAGTACGCGTCCAAGAAACCATAAATGGTAACTTACGTCAATTTTGGTCACGGTCCTGCTTGCGGCTTATCCACACCACAAGATAACCCAGGACAGATGGCCAACTGTTAAGCCGAGTACGCAATTCGCATAAATCGAAACCAAGGCTTTATTATGACAATGTGTGGGAGAGCCGGGCAAGGAGGGTAAATCGAAATTGGCAATCGGTTTGGCAGAGCGGAAGTCAGCTGGTCGCGAATCGCGACCTCTACATCTCGCATTGGAAGCACTGCCTTAAACGAGCCTTAGCCGCTAACACGGGAGTGATAAATTATCATTACAAGAGAGGCAGGAACAATCTGCATTAACCGTAATGGAAATAACTAAGTATTGTTCAGGTGCATGCCTTCTGTACGGAAATAATCCATCATGCCCGGATAATTAGTACAGCGGTGTTGCGTGTATAATCACTCAGAATAATAATGCAAGATGCCTCGCGAGGTGTGAACGATCCGTTCGAGCACAGCGGGCGCGCCGAGTGGCGTAAGAGCACGTGTGAGCAAGGCTTTAAGTAGCATAGGGGGCGTAGGTAAAAATTAGCCCAGATATATAAACGATGATCCCTGGCTAAGAGTGGCTTCCTTGTAGAGTGAAAAAAAAATTAACAAGTAGAAACAGATTGCGATAAACGATCATGAGCGAACGATTTGAAAATGCCCGATTAAAAATTCAAAAAACAGGTTCTCGTATCACACCGAGTTCTATCACTTTGCGAACGAAGCTCGTTCGGTCGAATGAAATTTTGAAATTGAATATCCCGCGCTTAAGAGACTCCTTCCGGTTGTCTGTCGTCGCGCTGCTTTACGTCTGTGTCTGGCAACCCGCTGGCTCGCGCGATACTTCGGTAGCTCGTTAGGTATTATTAACTGCTAATTAGATATGTATCGCCCGTACCATGAAAACGCTAGGAAGTTCGCGTAGCCTGTGTGAACGCACATTAGGTCATTACGGGTGAGGTAATGCATAAGATTTTTTGCTTAATTACGTAAACGAGAAATACCTGTCTTATTTCGTACCAGTGAAATTCCATGACGTTTTAAATCCTCCCTGGGATCCGTCGCGACGGCGATTCTTTGATAAGAGGAGGAAAACTTTTTGGCCGAATGGTATAGTGTCGCTATCGTGACTTTCAGCTCGGGTGCAGTTAATTTGCATGGAAATTGCAGGACGCCCAAGAGATGGCTGCAGTCTGTATCGATTAAGTGGACCGAGGACTCCCGTCAGCTGCCTGTCTCGTCTTATCCTGGTCAGGAGGCACTTAAGCTCGCGCATGCGAGCTTTTATCTACCTCGATAAATCCCACCTCGTCCCTGTTCGTCTTGACGGGACGGATGGACCCATCAGATTCGAATTTCCGACAGGACGTTTAAGCAGGAGCACGTAAATTGTTTTTGAAATTGACGAAAATGCGTCGTTCGTATTTTTATTTCTTCCAAGTCCGCGCATGCGCACTGGACATATCGGCTTGAATGCAGCGGCAGTTCCAACGTCTGCCGCACCAGTGTCGCCCTCTGCACGGTAACTTCGTATCGTTCAAAATTACTTAAGGAAAGTTCCTAAGGAACCTAACCTCTCCTTCGACCTCTTTGCCGAGTGGATAGACCTTCTCCGAGCTTGCTCCTTATTTCTTCTTGTGTGCTAAAGGATACCTTCTCCCCCACTAGCTCGCGAGGCCAAGTCTTCGAATTACGAATACATGACTTTTAAAATAAGTCGGCGACTCCGAAGTTTGCGGTTAAGGGCCGCTTCCCTGGCCGTGCTCCACAGTCTGGTGTATTATATCGGAATAACGGTACGGCGCGAAGCTATCCCTCGTGGACAGTACGTAAAGACAATAAGCCAAAAAGTTCTTGGTGGCGAGCAGAGCCGTTACCCTTTATGAAGCTCAGGGGTGAACTCAAGATTGTAATTAGCCGGCGCTAAGTTTCGAGGTTTCCCAGTATTTGCATGCTACCAACCTCGCGCCACGAAATATCCTACGACTCCGTACACCTAACCCGTTGGTAAGCCTGCACCCGTGACGACCGTCCTTACCACTGGGATTCGCCGAGAATGCTCGGCACGTATCAAAATTTCGTATTGTGCAACCACCCCGTGTGTAGTGCCCACCCTCCCTTTCAACCCCCTAATGGCGCAGATTCGCCTCGTATTTTCGACGCTCTTCCACCGCTTAAAACTTTCTTGTATTACTGTACCTCTGTACACAAATATTTTTTTATAATTTCCCTAAAAAAATAAAATCGTAAACCCGAGTATATTGCAAGATACGCCGGGTGGTTTCGGTTATCCCATGTGGATTATTGTCACGAGGGTGGCGAGTTTCTATCCAGTAAAAATGAGATACACAACATAAGGTGAATCAGCAATGAAATAAATAAAGGCTGACCGTACCGGCTGGAGAACTACGGTCTCACGAAGTTCCTTGACGATGGGATTGGGTCTGCGCTATAAGGCTGGCAGTGGGCTTGCGACTATCGATGCGACGGGGATGGGGTAAGCGTTGGCAAAGGGGACGCCAGGGCGCCCTCTGTCTCTGTTAATGCATCGCCTCCGGAATGGCCGATTAATTCCAACTACGGGAAGGAAGCGACTATAACTCGTCTCCGTGGAAGCATTCTTAATCCGCGCACTCTTTATTTCCAGACTTTCTATACCCTGGCACAGCTACGGCTACGTGTATATCAGCCTTATACCTATCTGACTACGATTCTACTTCTTCGGTTGTCTCTCCGAAAGGACCAAGTGCCTCCCTTTACAGTTCGCCACCCTGAAGAAGATCTCCCTCACTGCTGAAAAGTACAATCCGGCTCCCGTTACGGGATGAATCTGACACTTTTAATTTATCTTTGTTTTCAGCATTTGGACAGGTATATTTGTGGATGCTGTGTATGATTTTTTGATAACTAATCATGCACTTGGTCCACCATTTAAATTGTCATTATTTATCATTTTCTGATATTCTTGGAAAAAGTTCATTTTTACTATTTAATTAACCTTGAGACTGGATCTTGTCCCACTTTTGGATTCTGCAGAATTGGTACAGTATGGACACGGCAAAATGTTCTTGCGGTATTGTTTCGGAGGTTCAGCCGAGTTCACACTTAGGCTATGGAATCACGTAGGGCAATTACCGAATATATCCGAGAATGGTCCAGCCGGATTGTAATCTGCGTGTGTTGTTTATTGATTTGTTATCTCGCCGCGGCCATGGTGCATCTGCACCGAAACACAGTCCCTGGTAATTGCCAAAGGCAAGAAGCGTTCAGTATCCCCGTGAAACATTCGGATATGTAAAAATGAGATTTAAAATAGTCAAAAAAAAATCTGTAGTCATGTGGATGCTGTATGGACCAAAATATAATTTTTTCTAAAATCCTTTTTTTTCTTTTCTCAATTCGACACGAATCTATCCCATCTCATGGTCCATACACTCAAGAACCACGTCATACATGGAACCTAACGTATGATACGCAAGGAACGTGAACTTGCCGAACTTGGAACGACCTCCAGAGCTCTATCCAATTTTCCCATGATCTGTGTATGGTGCATATCGACTTAGGTCTCTCCTATCTATCGCAAATACAAACTGCTGGAACAGAAGGCGTTCCTTAGAGAAATCTTCGGCGCATTACATCATCGGCCAAGAAATTTCCTTCGGATCGCCGTAGCGTCTAGGGAGCGTAGAAGGGCGAGAGAGTGAGAGAAAGCACAGTCACGTTGGTATGGGTATCGGATATCGTTGTGACTTAAAAAAAAAGTACTGCCAACTTGCGAAAAATGTCATCGATACGTCCGCGTCGCTAAGAAAACTGCTTTGACGAGCGACGAGGAGCCTCGATCGGATTTAAATTTTCCCGCCCAACCCGAAAGCTCGCTCTACACCACATCCCAAAATTCCCACTTTTCATTTAAATATCAATGCGTCCCACGATCTCACCGGGTACAACGTTAACGTGCTGCCATTTTCTATAAGCCCGTTGCATCGATGACACTGATCGGGTATGACGTATAGGCAAGCTGCTCGTAAAGTGTTTAGTTGAGGGGAAGCAGGTGGCTACACTGGGGACGTGGTTTGGGTTAAACTACACGAAGTCTGACGGTAATAATTGAGTGCTGCTCTGTCTGGTTATCGCCATTTCGAAGCACTCGTCAAGTTATCGGTTAATTGACAGGGATGCGGGACAAATACGTCTTAGATAATAAACTCATGGAACCCCATAGACGAACTTTCTGAAATTACCTAATTAACACGAAAAACCAATGGATCGGACTGGTGAGAAAGTTACGTCATAAACTAAGAAGATTCAATGACTCAGATTTGCCTTACGAAGGTGCATCTTGTAACAGCAAAGAAAAAAAAATTTCATCTTCCTTCCACTCAAAAGGCTCGTTCCGTAAGTCCACGACCAAAAGCAGCTCAGCCAAGATCTCCGGCCTCTTGGCTTTCGAGTGAATAATTAAATTACGCGACCGAGAGCCCCCACGGGTTCAAAGTTGAAATTTCACGCGCCATTGTTCAATCCGGCGAAGGAATAGGAGTTAGAAGCATTTAGGAAGCGGCAGTCAGCCATGGGGCGGTGAATTACGGTTGTAGATACGCCGAGATGGAGCTCGCTTGCTCTCTCGCCTTCCACAGGGTGGGACCCTGAGACTTTAATTCCAGAGCTACACTCACTGGAAGGGATGCTACCATAATATATATACACACAGGCTACACTTCTTTGCCCTAAACGACTTCGATTTCGCTGCCTACCAAGATGAGATTAATTACTTCTGTCTTCATGGACTCCTTTGTTTCCTGCCCAATATTCCTTAGCACAGCGATCTTCGCATTCCGGTAAAATCCAAAAACGATCTTCGCCATTTTCGAAATAAGCACTGTCGATAGGGAAGAGTCCGACCTGTGAAAATTGTAGAAAAAAATATTTTTGCAAAGCGTAAGAGAAATTTTGCAATTTAAAAATTCTTCGGCTGCACAGGACCTTCTCGTCCTGCGACTGCGACCTGAAGTTGTCCCAGTAGCACCAGCAGCACGGGACATACAGCGGGTATCGAGGAACCCAGGATTTTGGCAATGCAAATGCGAGGGCGAAGTGTGCGTACGAGGAAGGCTCGAAGAAGAAGGGGCCGCATTCTCGGAGATTATCGTGCTCGCCATCAGCGTATCACGGCGTCACAGGACAAGATTTATATGTAGAGTTTATTGTCGCTGAGTCCGCCCTACTGCGTTTTATGGATGTTTTTCGAAGGAGCGCTGCCGCCCGCGTGATCTATCGCGGCACCCCCCTCCCCCCTAGGCAGCCACCTTCTCAACCTTCTTTCTCAACCTCACCACCTTCTCAACCCAGCTCAACCTCCTCCAGAAGCGACTGCTTCTCCAGTGCCACCCACCCTTTCTATTTCTCTCGTCCTTCGTTTCCTTCGGCTGCTAGACAGAGCTTGGAAGAGAGAGACAGAAAGCAGAAGAAAGGACGAGAAAGAGAGCAACCGAGAGTACCGGGAGAGGAAATTCCTAATGAACGTTCCCGACTCCCAACTCCGCACCCAGCGCCACGTCTCGGCGTTCCTACACATTAACGCGAGATTTATAACCGCGGAATCGCGATCGCATTTACATTTTTGTCGCATCACTATAAAATATCCCAAAGCGGCCGCCACGCTGTACACCTATGCGCGACAGTATTTCATAATCGAATGAGCTTTGTTTCGCATTTTATATTACCGAGCCGTGCTGGAAAACCGAAAATTACGATGTATCGGATTAAATCGTAAAGTATTCAAATTTTCTGTACGGACGATCGAATCTTTTTTTTTTTTAATTAAATTTTCAGTCGTCTTCTTGCGACCTTGTCCGATGTCGACCGCATACGTTACGTGTCAATTTTATTTCCAGAACTCACGTATCCTCCGGCCGTGCGTGCCAAATGCACGGAAGACCGAAATCTGTCGAATGGCCAGATCAGTGCATATAGAGACGGTTCGTATGTGCAAACTGCAAACACGATACAGTGCGACCACTAATGCTAGCTGTGGCGCACATAAACACGTGAGCGTTGGGAGATACATGGTGGCAGTATGTTACACGTGTTACCGGCCGGCACGTACGGGTTACGTCCGGCAGTCAATCGCTCTAATACTCGCGCTCCTCGTGCTCCTGCGCGCCCTCCGCATCGACTACATCACCAAGTGATTACCTCCACCTCACTCGGCTCAGAGCCGTTTCATCCCCTTTCACTCATCCCCACTGTGTACCGGACCCAGTAGACTCTGCAGAGGGGCTCTACAGACTGTGTATTGGTGACAGTCTGTTTCGTTAGTTTATTCTTTGTTTTTAAGGGTGCTTTTGGGCCCTCTATTTAAGGGATGATATATATATTTAAAAAAAAACCTTAAATTTTCTCGAAGTGAACTGACCCTTTTTGAGTTTGGCCCTTGTTTTTTTGGAAAATTTTTTTCAGACTTTTCAACCCTTTTCGATCTTTACCAACCCCCTTTGCTTACTCCGTCCCCGTCGCCCTTCCTCCAATTAAGAGCCCTTTCGTCGGCACTGGCTCTCGCGTGAATAATCCACGCGCCCAGTCTTATTATGCGTGTTTAACAAAGCTGAGCTGATTATATCAATAAATTAAAGGAGAACTACAACCCACTACCCCTTACCCACCTAACCATCCATTTAACAGACGAAGAACCAAACCACCCAACCACCCTCGAACCATCCGCACGTCGCAGTCCTGGACTCCGCTTTACCGAGGCGTAGATCACGGCTGTCCAGGTCCAACTCCGCCCTGAGTTATGCTCGACAATTATACCTATCTACCCGCGGTGGGCGTTATTATCATATTATACCTCGTTACTCCTAGCGCACTACCAACGTTATAGCATCCACTTTGCCTTTGGGTTGGCACACGTGAAATTTCGAGATCGAGAAAATCATTGGTATCGATCATATAAATTATAAATTTCAGTACACCCTGGAAGGTAGCACTCGCGGACATGCGGACTGATAACAAATAAATTATTATACAGTAACAAGATACGGTGTATACAGGCTGTGACGAAGTCAGGGACTGCTACGTGATATGGCGGGAAATTCAAAATCGACTTACGCGCCCGTCCGCTGTGCTAACCCGACGCAACGAATGAACGTGTCGTTGTTAAAAAAAGTAGCTGAATTATGATAATGGCGGTAACATAATGCGATCCAATGAGGCAATCAGGGGGCTGAAACTGTTAGTATGGGGTTGACGATATTGATGGCGCGTACCGTACTGGCTGATCGTATGCGTATATACTATACATCCGGATCGTCTCTTCTGTATTAGTGCTATACCGTCACTGTGAATGAGCCAACCAAGCTCGATCTATGTACCGGACAATGCAGTGCGTGTAGTATAATTGCTAGTGGGCAGCCGCTGCTCTAGGAGGCCATTCCATCAATCAGTACGTTAAATGCCCGCTAGGATCGGTAACTAGAGAGAGAGAGAGAGAAAGCGAATAAGCGTTACTGTTCTACCTTACCGACCGGGATGAATGCGATTCGCTCGCTCGTGTAATTTCCTCTTAATGCCTCTGGACAGGATTGAAAAGTTTCAGGACGTGATTAACGATCGGTGGAATAATCGATGGATATATATAGAGATGGAAAAAAATAATTAAACGTTAAAAAATCAGAAGGATGAATATTATCATTCACATTTTTTCATTTTTTCCATTTTACGTAACGACTATTGACAATAGATCGCTCGTACAAAATGGCGTCGCATGATTCACTTTATTCGGCAATGCCCCTGTGTACGCTAACGCGTGTTGGATTTCGTACCTGTAAGCGGGTACGTATATAACGACGGCACGTATCCCAGCCCTTGATGGGATGGGACGCCATGCAGGGTAGTTATGGGACCACGAGGATGTTAATGACCATAAACAAGCAATCACTGTAATCCGCCATGAGTCACTCCAGCTGTCCGCCTGGTTACATAGATACGAGCTGCCATATGCCTATCCCGACCGAAACGTCCTGAATGCGTTTGATCGTTCTGGCATTGGGACATTGATTGTCTATATAGAGTCCGAATCCACTGTACGAGGCTCTATATGGCCTTTGCTATAAAATTTTGAAAAATATTTATCTTCGACAAAGATTTTTGCTACCGCGTATTGCATATGGAATCCACACGGATGCATATACCTATGCTTGTGCACGCTCTGTACTCGTATATCGATATCGTCTTGGCGAAGCCACGATCGAACTTACGAGCTCGTAAATACGTCGACGATATGAGCCTGGAGGTGAAGATACGCTGTGTAAGAGAGAGAGAGAAGTCTTGGAGAGCCAAAACATTTTACGAGTACCGATCTATGACGTAATGCGTCCCTATATATATATATATCTGCCAGACGATAAAAGTATTACCCATTTCCGTACCTAGTACAGATCGGGCCCGACGTATCAGATATCAGTATTACTTTGTGAAATGTTGAAGACTACGTCATATATACAGCACGGTATATACATATATATGTTTTATAGATTCATGAATATAAAGATATATATATATGAAGTTCGAAATGGTAAAGGCTGACTCGTTGGAGCGGCAGTTAAAATGTAAAACGTCGCCCGGAAGAATGGAGCGTGACCGATCACGTAGTAGCGGATTGGCAGTACGTACTTAGCGAGTAGAAAGAAAGAAAAAAGAAAAAGGGATAGAAGATCGATTTCCGTTCTCGAGGAGTGGACATGCGCCGTGCCCGTTGCAAAAATTAATACAAATAAATAATCGCGGCACGAGGTAAGCACGGAGCCACGTAAAGTTGGCGATGACGGCGGATGTTATTGGCAGGGTGGCCATTCGTCGCCATGATGGATGCTTGACAGGCGCTCCTCGGCGTTCGCTCGCGAGGCCAGGCAGTTATAATAAGTAATGGGCTCACTTCCGCCGCCATTGCTGCCTGACTGGCTGGCATGCCTGACTACTTGCCTGACTGCTTGGCTCCATGCCTGGCCTGACTGGTTGCTTGACTCCCGATGCCTTGGCCTGCGAATCGCTAAACCTTCGTACCGCTAACCTCGCTTCGGCTATCTTCGCCGGTACTCGGGTACACACACGGAGCAAAGCCGAACGCGAGCCGAACGACCCTGCCACTCGTCTTCCTTGCTCGTTTTCCAGCCCCACTTCTTCGTAATAACTACAAATCTGTCACGCATTAATTCTACGTCGAGCATAAATACGAACGTGCCCGAGAAGCCTGGGAGAAAGAAAAAATTATTGCACAGGGCCTAAGCGGCGTGAGAACGATTTTGATACAGGTACATTAGGCATACTTTGGATACGTTAAGGGGTGTCAAATAAAATTTCGGAAAATTTTTTCGTGTTTCGTCGGACGCACTATGAGAGAAATTGAAAATAAATTTTGGGATGGGTCAATCTTTATTTTTTTATTTTAAGGGGGTTGCTTCTTTTTCGGGGGTGACGTCGGGGGGGTATTTCGTTTTACGAATTATTTTACATTTAGGCTTAGCCATTGTCATCCTTTTCACTGGCTGTTTTCGGTACTCGTCGATTTAACGATGCTCGGCCAGTTATTTGCAAGTGCCGTGAATTTATATGGGCTGATATGACAGGGGTAGCTTCCCTCACTCGATACCCTGTTGTTTATCGGGCCGGTATGCCACCGCGTCGAGCGTTCCACTTTTGGCTCTCCCTCTCTTTTACTCCACTTCGTTTCCTCCTGTGTCTCTCTTCGTCCCACTCGCTACAGCCGTATGCACCACCCTTGCACCTATATTATCGTAAAGCTGCATCCGATTCACTACCGCGTCAAAGCTTTTTTATTCAAACTCGAATTGAGCCGAGAACTGGATCGGTTCGCTAACACGTATCGCTTCTGCTACCGATCATCCCCTGTTTGATTTTTAGAAAACTTTTCATTATCAAAATACATCGCTTTTCTGTATCGTCCTGGACGTTGGGTACAAGCAGGTGTACTATTTAGGTACTACCCAGCTAGGCGTTTCCGCTCGTTAACTTGTTAGGGGTTTGAGAGCGTTCTCATGTATCGGATGTAATAGACTCGTTACAAATAGCGGTTCAGCAGGGTTAAACAGGGGATGGTGGCGTTCAAGAAAACGCCAAGGGTGAAATCGCGCCAGGCACAGGATCTCTACCGGAGACTAGTAAGATGCTGCGAGGGTGAGGATGAGTAAAGAAGAGGGTGAGAATAGGTAAGAGAGAAAGAGTAAGTAGGTGCGAGAGAGAGAGAGAGAGAGAGAGAGAGAGAGAGAGAGACTCCAACCACCGTGACAAATAACCCTCCTTCGTCGGGGTCTGCATCATTTAATTTTCCTTAGCCGAGCGACCGAAATCGATGATCTCGCGGGAGCAGAGTATCTTCCTTGAAGACGAATGAGGCTTAGACGCCATTTCACCACCTTCAACGATCGATCAGCCGAGCAATTATTCTCCTGAAATTAACGTCGTTTGATTTAGTCTGATCGATCCCGCGTCGTCAGGACGACGAGGTCGAGGAGGATAAAAGGGAAAGATAGGACCATGTCCTCGCGATTAATCTTGAAGATGGCTCCTGATGCATCCTGGAAAATTAGCATGAAATCTTTTTCCTATACGAAGTATGTAAGACTGGCAGCCATTTATTTCAGCATAGTCAAGTGGCTCATCCGAATCAGCCAATGGGACTCGTACTTGAAGATCAAAGTAGTTCAATAAGCTAACGCTAGGGGGTTAGACGTTCTAGACGCTGGGTGTCTAGAGTACCGTCGAATACTGTATAGGTGCTAAGAGCTGGTATCCGTGGCGAGAAGAGGAAAATTGAAACCCATAAGAGTTCTCGTTCAGGAGGTTCGCAGCCTGTACAAAAATTAGGAGCCCGAGCGACGGAAAGTCTAATTTTGGTAGCTACCATTTAGTGATCCCCCCGACATTTACAGCCTTCAATTTGCTCCTCGGAGTAAGGCGGGCGAGCAAGGAATGTTAATTAAAGCCGTTCGCTCCTCGATCTCGCGCCTTCGACTAATTAGTCGCGCACAATGCCACCGGAACGGCGAATCGGCTGAGGCCCCGACGGTGATGGTGCTGATGTGGGACATGGAAGTGTAGGAGGTGTGAACCAGGAGCAAGATCACATTCACTCCCGAACGTATAATTTTTCTTCGGGGTTGCCAACCTGGAGACGTACTAGCAAATTAGGGATATAACCCTTTGATAAAAAAGTTTTACATTTTTCCAAATCAACAGAATAACGCATTACGTTAAGCCAAATCCCGAAAAATAATCCCTAATTTCGAGGCTTCGTATCGACGTATCGATGCCAGTAAGCGTCCGTAGCTAAAAAAAATAATCAAACTTGTGACGATTTCTTTCGAACGTGGCTTCGGTAGGTTCGGAAAGGGTTTCTCATTGCAATCGTACGAGTCCTCGAATCAAACTTTTGTATCGTATTCGAGTATCAAGCAAGAAGGCAGAAAATCGTAGTGGGTACGTAGAGGTATCTAGTAAGGTAGATACGTAGGGTAGGTAATAACGTTAAAGGGGGAAGGCGAAGCCAGGAGCTCATCTAAAGTTACAAATCGCAATTCTTCCATGGCCGTGGTTCCGATTCTGTAAAGTTATGTTATGGCGCAAAGTAAGCGGGATTTATCAAGAAAGTTGGTATAACTCCGCTACGACTATTGATGCAATGAAACGATTGGCTCCGGCTCATTTGGCACCCTTTCTCTTAGGCAGACCCACACCAACCACCACGACCACCAGAAAGTCCTATAGCGTCAAGGTGGATACCCATGGCAAGTATTAGCTACAACGTGGAGATAGCTGCCATGGGATCCCGTGGATTCTGAAAGAAGTCGAAGAAGGACCAACGACCATGGAAAAGGGATGAAACAGTCTGAGAGAGGTTAGGCTGGCTTGTATCGACAAGGGGTAGAAAAATGTGGGCTTTCGCGAAGTGGAAACTTTCTTCCAATTCAAAAGGAGCTTCCCCAGTCGTTGTTCGCGATTCCTATGGAACACGTGGAATGGATGTGAGTGAAGGAACGGGAGGTAGGAGAAAAAAATGAAGAAAGTAGGTAAGGAAGGTAAGAGGTTAGACGGGATGAGAATCGTGAGGTTTATCTGAAAATATTATGATAGTGTCAGGAGGGGGACAGAAATGGCGTCGGTCCGGTTTTGATACGTCCCAAGTGTGGCGTAGAGTTGCGGTGCCCGTATAGCCAGAGATATATGAACGGGATTGCAATCATGTCCGTGTTACTCGGAGTGTCCTGCAGGGATAATATAAATATTGTACGGTTGTCGGCTGGGTCCACGTAGAGGATCTTCAGGATAGAGGATGGCACCACTGTGGTGCAGTGGTTTGGTACAACCGTGTGTTACTTTATGGCGGAAGGTGGTATAAGGCTACCCCGTGCGCCGAAAAAGAGGGGATAGGCGGATGAAGGGAAGATCTCGGTAGCAGGAACGGCTCCCACAAGCCGGTCCGACATCTTAGAATATTAGCCGATATCCTTGGCTATCGAGTTCCGGTATTTATGAGGATGGCGCTGGGGTAGCTGGCCAGTGGAAGGAAGGACACTCTTTGGCGGACACGAAGAGCGTGGAGGAGGTATAGTGTATAGTTAAGGACCAGGAGTCATAGGTAGGGACGGTTCACCAGGGTAAGAAAAGAGGGTAAGTAGTCAGCCTGGATAAGGTTGCAAAATTGACTCCTGGTCTTGTCCCTGGTGTCCTTTAGCTCCTGGCTCTGCGGATAATCTTTGAACTAGAAAACATCCGGGTACCAGGGTACACCGTGGAGCTACGCTCCTGGACGCTCGTACTTCCTTGTTTGGATTCGTAATCGGCGACCGGACTGTGCAGACCGGAAGGAGAGGATGCCGTTGGAAGTAAAAGGGCGAAGGAAGAGCACGGGACGGATGGCGGCGAATCTAAGAAGGGAGGAACGTAAATTCCTACACGGTCAGGAATGTAGGTAGATACCGGGTGGAAGGTTGGAAAGACTCGAGAAACTTTTCTAATACCGTCGCCTATCCGGGATTACGCGCTCGAGATCGAAACGTATGTATTTACGAAGAGCGGCTTTTTCGGATATTGCTCGGGGAATTGCGGACTCTCGTTATTGCGCCTTTGTCGCCTCCTGGGTTATTGGCCAGGACGAAATGGCCGAACGGCTGGAATGACTGGGATAGACAAAGATGAGAGTCCTGACAGTGGAAGTAAAGGAAGGACGATCTTGATGGAAAAGATTTTTTGAAATCGACCCGACCTACCCGTGGATCCTTGGTTCGATTAAACCGTCTTGACGCGATGGTTGTGAAACAGGACGGAATTGCTTCGACTGGTTCATCCATCGGAGGCTCCAGGACGCCGCACTCTGACGAGCATAACCACAGGTTGTCTCCTAGGAGTGAGGGACTGCGACGCCGCATAGTTGTTACCCGAGTCTGTTCCGAAGGGGCGGCGCAGCCCCGACCCCAACCGACCTCAACCCCGGGTACCACCCAGCCACCCATAGACCACGTTACAAGGGCTAGTATTTATGCACATTGTTGACTGGCACATGGATTTATGCACGTCCGTTATATTATGCGTCCTGTCGTACCCCTGTAAAGCCGGTATGCCTGGTACCGTCTCAGGACTGCACGCAACGAATGCATTTCGGGTTATCATTCCCAGGTGGCAAATGACGAATCTTTCGTTAAGTTGGTAGCAGTGCGACATACCCAGTCGCAAAGTACTTTCGCTGAATTTAGTAGTCGTTCATCCGCCGTGACGTCGTGAGGTCGCACGTAGCAGGTTTTAATTCAGCTGAGAAATTTTCAGGAACGAATCGGCCAGTCCTGGACGATAATTAATGATCGCGCCTTAGGGCGGGTTTTCACGTTACTCAAAAGTCCCACGACGTTACCAAGCGTCGTTTGTTTGCTAGTCGTTCTTAGAACGTATTCCAGAGCACAAAGCTTGGCCACAGCCTGTGGCGTGTCCTGCTTCAGGTTAGGTCTGACGTGGCCCTTTCTACTTCTACTGGTCTACGGTATTGTGTTGGTCTTCCAGAGCGCCATCTTACACTGCCTCCTGGTTCAGGACGAGCTGAATCGAGCATGTGGACAGGACAGCGAGGAAATCTCCTTCTTGCTCCGGACCCGTCAGCTTCCCTGCTCTCGTGCCAGCTCCAAATGTCCGTCTGGTGTCCACCCACTTGCCGTCCAGTTTCACTTTGAGGATGGTCGCTGCTATAGCCGTTCCTTGTTACTACCTAACCTACCCACAATACTTGGGAGCATCCGAATACAGATACGGTTGTTTATCTTCTTCTGGGATGAAAAACAGAACGCTATTCAAAGCGGACTTCAGCATCCTTTAAATAAGGATCCTCGTTTCGGATTCCTTGACAGCCTGAATTATCTCTGGCTTTCAAGATAACTTCGGAGCACAGAATGCAGATAGGTCTACACGTAGATCAGGCGCTAGAATAACATTTATATATATAATTATTAATTATCATCTGATTATTGATTAGGCTCAGTGACTCCCAGGCAGGATACAAGGGATGCAGAGAGTAAAAAGCCTCCTTACTGATAACGACGCTGTGGGTGTTGTACAAGATGAGGAAAAACGGTCTCGAGTCGAAGGGTCCAGACTGTCCAGGGTTAGGAAGACATCCCCTAGGGTCTTCGGTAAGCAGCGGAAAACAAGGTAGGTGGCAGCACTGGGTATGAGGTAGTCGAGGTCGTGTAGCCATACGGGGGTTTTAGTGTCTCGGGGAGTAATAACGTCTCGGGGTGTAGATTATGCGGTGTCCGGCCAGGAACGGCGAGTGCCCAGTTGGGTCCCCGATGATGCAAGGTCCCCCAGTGCCACCCTCGGCCGGACATATATTAGCATTCTAACCAACCATTATTATATGCCGGTGAGCCGCGTTGGGCCGAGCCTGCCCGAGCCCCGTGTTGCGTACTTGGACCAAGTTTACCAACAATTCACCGCGCCCGCTCTATAATGGCCCCCTCCCCCCCCTCCACCTACACGCTTAATTTATCGCAGTCATAATTAATAGCTTTGTAATTTTCATACAGCCGCAGTTATACCCCGGAATTTATGGATACGTTTGCACATTATCGATTTGGGGTTTACGTCGGGCGGAAATAATGCGACGATTTTGAATGAGTTCAAACGAACGGCAGACGAGCAGTCAAAGATAATGGTGGGAGAAAAGTTCCGAGCGATCGCGGCGCCATCTGTCGGTTAAAATTATAACCCTGATACTCCCGAACCAGAAACATACCACTGCGTCAAAGCAAATTCACCGAACGTCAGAATGAATTGAAATTCTTCTCGGTATGCGAATCTCGTGGTAGGTAGAAGGTTATGGCGAAAGTCGAGCGGCTATGGAATTATTAAATATCCTTCCATCCTGTAAGTAGCTTGTTCTTTACGACGGTTAAATATAAAATAAGAGACGGGTGCAGTGCGGAGCTTAGCACGATACCGGGCTGACTTGTGGCTCCATTAGCGCCCCCGCTTGGTAATGTATAGTATAATAAGACTTTATGTGTCAGGTTGATGCGCCAGAAGGCTACCAGACGAACTCCGAACCGTTAGGAACTGTTATATTTTCATTAGAGCCAGGTAATGAGGGAGCGTTCGATGAATCCTGAGAATATGACCAGTTCCAAGCGTAAAAGCGTTCGGGACAAAAATTCCCTATAGAAGCTGATAAGCGTTAGAATTTCTAGGGAGAAAAAAAAGTGACCCAACTTTTTTTTCCGACTAAAATTTCCCTATGGTTTTCTTTATGGCTTCGAAATTGTCATACATCCGAAGACGAAGCGACGTTATGCAATCGTCGTGGAACTTCTCACTTAGAGAGGACAGCGAGTTAATGCATTGTTGTCAACTCTGCAGAAGCAAACCTGGACTAGTCCATAACCTAAACTCCCTAGTCTTGCCAGTGGAAGGTTTCAGGGATGTATCCTGCACTCAGGTCAACCAACCTCATACCATGAGCCTTGAGCGGGTGGGCTAGGCCAGGACCCGGAGAGCGTCCTCCGCTTCATCCACCATCCTGGTCCAGCACTATAGACGCTATAGTTGTGGCTAGTTGGCCGTCACCTCTGTGTCGACGCTCCCTTGTCTCTTCGACTGATTCAATTTGCCCGCCTCGTGGCTGTTTAATTACTGGCCGGAGTGGACCGAGGCGAGAGACCGGTCAGCCTCGGCCAGTCCTCGTCCTGGTGCTTGGTGGTGCTGGTGGTGGTGCTGGTGGTGGTGGTGCCGTTGATGGTACTGGTTACCGGTGCTTGTACCGATGGCTGTATTGGTGCCGGTTCGCCCACCACCAAGACCCTAACGGAATAACGGGCCTCTGTGGTGGAGATTGTTGTTGATGCCAAAGTAACGGGCAGCCCTGAGGGGGTTAGAGCCACGACCGGGATGGGTGGGTGGATTTTGGGGTGGTCACCCTACGACGTGTCTTGCAAACCAAACTCCTCGTCCTCCTAAAGTCTACCGAAGCTGGAAGGACCCGTGCATCCTGCTCCTACCGTGTCCCCTGACCCTATCGAATTCTCGATATCCTACGGGGACATAAAATTCAAGTGAATTTTCACCAATGATTTAATTAATTGGATCGAACAAATTTTTAAGTCATACGCGTGAACTTTGACCTCGATCAAGATTAGGAATCTAATCACGCGGATGATGACGTCAATGGTACGCCAATGTCGATATAACAAGTGGATTCTCTGTATTTATGTGGCGTCGGGAGCGGCCTGCATCGCGGCTGTCTTATCTCTGCTATAAGACCTTCGTAAATTCCGGATTTCATTATCATAAATTGGATCGGCCATCGGCGTCATCCGCCGTACGTCGCCTCGTGGAGGCCAAATAAAATGCCGTTTCCTGCCGAGCGCCATCCAGCGGATTTTTCTCGTAGCTAAAATTACTAAATGCGATCGTCAAACGAAAAAATTCATCACGCGTAATATATTACGTGGATCCGTTGTATCGTTGCTTTTCCATGCCAAGTCTTCTCGACGCTGTACAAGTTTCCTTTGCTACTGGCAACTCGCGAAAGTCGCAGCCTGAAGCAACGATTGATTTACGCGTCTGTACCACATTGCCATATTTACAAATGACTCGAACCGAACGAACCGCTTCTGGACAGTTACGGCCGCTCGAGCTGTCTCTCTTACGTGGCTCTCTCCATTCTGCCCGGTGACATTTATGACGTATCAGGAACAATAATTCTGTCTTATGTCGTAACAAGCTATAATAAGCTATCCAACCTTAGGAAAAAAAAAAGTTATATAAACAGCAAGAAAAGTGTCTCCGTGGAATTTACGACATTTCGATGAAAAAAAAACGACGAAAAAAATTCATACGTATAAATTGCCCGCGAAATTTCAAACGGCCTTTATGGTTTTACCGCCGCCTCGGACTCACCCGTGGAATTGTAAACGATACCGGTTTGTAATTCTACGTCAAGACCCATGTTGGTACACACAATGGCACTTGGGCGTGTAAGAAAAATTAGCTCGCCACGTCACTTCAGCGAAAAAGACTGTCCCTGTGCTTTAAGAAGTAACCTAGAGTCGCGTATGCAAATACACGTTACCGCGTCGTATATACGTATGTGCACTTACTTACGCGACGACCGGGCAAATCGGTATCGGTGTGCGCTTGATGCGAATCCTGGGCAATAAAGTGTGTCTCACAGCGAGAAAGCTCACGTGTTCGTGTTTAGCATTTATCGAAACGCGCGAGATCGTAACTCGAAAGTGCAGGCCTGGCTGCGTGTCACGGAGATAGGTTTAAAAGCCGAACGTGCCGCATTTACAAATGCGCTCGAGCTGCGCGACCGCACCGTTAAGATAGAGCCGACCCGAGGAGGCAGCTGGCACGTGCTCGGACGATGTAAATTAAAAAATTTCATATTTTTTTACATAATTTTATATTTCTACAGTTATTTTGAAAAGTGAGGTTAATCCTTGATTTTCTCCATTTTTTATGTGACGGTTATAGATCGACAGTTACGTCACGTAAGATTAGATCTTTGGTCAAGTTGGCACTACGACTATCCTACTGGCTCTGGCTTCCAATAAGATATCAAGCGCCATCTTCTAGATGGGGATCAATCCGATCCACAAGAGGAAACATAAATTGAATGGAATCCTTAGAAAAACAGAGAGCTAGGTGGGAGATAGGGCGTTCTCACTGCCGACATGTATTTTCGGTCCGGACGCCGAGGAATAAATCACTTTTTACTGGAACTTGTAAAACAGCCTGTTTCACTCACGAATTCATAACTCGGGACAGCCTCTTCCGCGGCGGCTACAAAATAGAGCAGCGTCGCGACCGTATTACTCACCTTAATCCTTGACGGGAAGGAGGAACGTCAGGGAGGAGAAATTGGTATGACGTATCGAAAAAAAAAACTGAAAAAACTATAGAAACAAAGTATGATAATAAATTAGCAATAAATCGTGATCGATATCAGGATCGTTATCGAGGAACGACAGTTCTCTTACTCGAACCACTTGATCGGATTACTTGGCGTAGGTCGATACTGGAATTTTTATTTTTTTTATTTCCCCTCAACCCACCCACCCGTTCCCAGCATCTTCCCATCCTCCTTAGACGTCACTCTGGACCTCCTTCTCTCTCGGAGGTGTCTCGCGTGTGCGAGGTGAGGGCGCCACACATCCGACAACAAAAAGGGATCAATCCGCTGCCGGAGGAAACATAAATTGTCCCGGCGAGACAGTTTTGGAGGGCAGGCAGGCAACCGAGCAGGCAGGCAACAGAGCAAGCAAGCAAGTTGGTCCAGAGTGGCGGTGTGATACAAACAAGATCCACTCTGCGACAGAGGGCGGTAAATATACCGTGGTGCGCTCCGACACGAAGAAGAAGAAGAAGCGGAGAAGAAAGAGCTGGCAGAGTGGGAGGAACGTAGTCTGGCAGATGGAGTAGACCCAAACCCAGAGTCAAGCTGAAAGCTGGAATCAGAGGCCTCTGAAGAAGAGGCCTCCGGGTGAGTTTTATTTCGTAACACGACACGTGGACAAGTGACCACATCGAACTGTCGTATTTTCGGCTGTCACCTGTCCGGTCATCCGCTGCCGTAGCAAAAATAGTACCGGCTTCAAACGCCGCCATAGCGAAGGCAACGACAGGAAGGCCACTAAGTGTGTCAAGAGTCGCTTGATGATTTCGTAGGAGCACTGCTCGTTGAAAACTTTACTCGGCTAATTGCCTCGATCTTGCCCCGAGTGAATCTCTGCACGGCGACGCCTCGCGTCCCGACGCCATGCGAGAGATGACGATCGCGGATGTCGCTTCATTATGCAGAGACTCGAGGGTCCTTCTTCGAAGATCAATGGAAAGTCAGGAAATTGCTTGGTTTATTTTATAGACTTGTCAGAGTGGACTTACGAAATGTCAGAGAGACGACAGGTAATCTGAGGGTTGTGACGTAACTTCCTTGAGATTGATTCTAAAAGGCTAAAACAGTTGACCGAGAGTCCGCCAGGTGGTGGGTCAAGACTGCGTAGGGCTATCGCGTACGAATACCTTGACTTTCGGTTGAACCTTGACACAGTGAAAAAGGCGCCGGGACGATTCTGTATAATAGAGACACGTTCGCGCAAGCCGCTCGTGGCAAAGCCGATTTATCTGCGCCCACGTCCTCCCCCCCGGGCCAGACATCAGGAACTTTTCCTGGGGTTCGTGTCTTACACGAAGGATATTTCACTTTTCCGCGTCAATTCCTAACGCTTTGGTATTATCCTTCAGATCTTGACCAGGAAGGTAAGAAGAGTCCCTGATGTCCCGTCCTCCATCTTGCAGGATAACAACAAAATAGGAAATTCCGTAGCAGGACTCACCAATGAAAAAGAATAACCTCGTAGAACGTTCGCAAGAAGTTTTCGTTCAGGGTGCTAGATTGCTCGTCCTCGTAGCTCTTGAGTGCTGGAAAATAAAATCGTACATCACTCAAGGGGTAGGTACCGTCTTGAGTAAAGGGTGGACGTCGCGCAGGACGTTCAAGTATATATAAGCCAAGACGCCAAGGATATTCTTCAGAAGAGTGGGACTGCGAAAAGCAGGACAGAAGTGGGAAGGGAGATTAGAGTGAGGTCGACTATAAACTAAGGGTGAATGTCAGAGAGAGAAAGAGAGAGAGATCGTGGAATACGAACGCGTTTCCGCCACGAGGCAATGAAGTACGTCATAGAGAATGATGGACGTTTCCGCATAAAGCTGACGAGTGACTTGTGGCGCCTCCACCGGCAAAACTCGGAGTTGGCCGTGCTCTAGATCACTTTTATTACAAGGAACCCTCTCATTTTCATATCTCATAAAGAGAAGTGGGCTTGCGAATAGGGACTCGGAAAAAAAATATCCAAACGATGACTACCCTCCTCCGTTACAAAAAAAAACATACGAAATTACTCTCTAATATATTTAAAATTACATGTAAAAAAAGAAAGTCAAAGAAATTTGACAAATACCCCAACCCTTTGGCCGTCCGCGAAATCAGCCGAACGGACCCAGAAACACGAGGCAGTTCGAGCCGCAGGGACTACCAGGGAAGAGAGTAGGTGTAGTAGGCAGTAGACTACGCTGCCGGCGACAGTGAATGACTGCGCTGCTCGTGACACGAGACTGACAGGTTTATGCGAACGCGCGTGTGGGAACATAAAAGGGAACACGTAGCTAGCTGCCTGCCTGCCCGTGATGTACGTCTGTTTGTGTAAGTGACACAGAGTGAGTGAGTGACATCTCTCCCTCTCGTATCTCCCTCCCTCTCCCACTTTCCGTCTCGCTCCCACCCCCCACGATCCTCTCCCACTAACCCCCAGCCCTCCCTCTTCTTGGATCTCGCGTGGCTCTTTGTTGGCTGTCGCTGACGTCACGGCCTGCACTTGACGCGACACATATGATGTCCCCCTCTCTCTCTCTCTCAGCACCCTTCTTCTACCTTTGGGCCAGCTACTCTCCTTGCCATCCTGCCCATTGTCACTCCTACTGAACTTATACGTGACCCTTCCAGTCGGCGCTAACCTCCACGTACTCAATCGGCCTGGTGTGCCATGTATATATCTATACCTACATACATTCTGGTATACACGTGCACGTCGTGTGAAGGCTCGCTCTTTGCAAGTGCCGCCCGAACAGACGCCGGCGTTTGCCCTTTCGCTTTCATGCGTGCACACATGTGAATCGCCCTGTACCGATATTCCGACCTATCAGCTTCATATTCTTGACTCGATCGACTCTTCACATTTTTTTCTTCATTCTCTCACATTTTGTAATTCTACATATTTTTCAAGTGTGATCATTACATAATTGATCTGTCGAAAGAATATTCACAGCACCAATCGATGTTCCGTTGATAAGATTAATAGCAGCTTACCAGTACGCATGGTGTATGACACAGTGTATCTGGTCTCTACGAGTGTCGTCACGTGGGTAGCGTCGATGATAAAGAATGCAAAGTAGGTCGGATATGCAGAGCGAGAAAGCGATAGAGTGACAGAGTGAGAAAGATGAAGAAAAAGAGAGTAGAGCGAAGCTGGACAAAGTACGGTAAAACAAGGTTAAGAATGACGAGGAGTGAAATTCCAGAGGGTTTATAGCGACGTCGCTGATCCACCTCTCGTCGTTCCACATGGAAACTCTCGGCGAGTCGAGCCGCGACGAATGGCCAGTTAACAATGACGTCGAGGCCATAAGTTGAGACGTTAAGTAGGAAGGACTCGTCTGGCGCATTTAAATATGAAAGATTAACATCGGAGGCCTGGTATCGTAATTTATCTAAATTTGAAATTGCCGCCGTTTCCCCTTTCTTACCGATCGACCCACTTCCACTGGTAGAATCTTCAAGACTGTCTACATTAATTTTCTATCTATTGCATGTACAACTACTCACCAACCCCTATGTACATTATATATACATATCGTAATGTCCTAAGGGCTGCTGGCAGCTACCAAGAATATCCTCGTTCCTTCATGGCCGGTGAGTCGGGGGGTTGGTTTGAGATATCGCGAAGCAGCGGCCGCGTCCTCCCCTCCCCCACCCACCACCCAACGAAAATTTATACAGCAACGCTCGGGACCTTTCTTACTTCGTCTAATTCAAAACTATAAATCGAGGGCGTCTGTTGTATGTATGATGGCGGGGTGGCGTGAAACCTGTGAGTGTAGCATGGAACATAGTGAACGTTGAGGATGAGAGAGAGAGAGAGAGAGAGAGAGAGAGAGAGAGAGAGAGAGACAGAGTGGGAGAGTGAACGGTACCGAACAAGAGGATAGAAGTAAGCGTGAAAGAGAGTAGGACAGCTCTTGGAAGCAGAGAGAGCAGAGAGTAACGTAACAGATGCTGCACAATAAACACCTCCCGTCACTTCGCTCCATAAATCGCGCGGCGGGCTGCTAGAAGAAACATTCAACCTCCATCTACTCCTCATACCATCAGCTGAACTCGTAGCAACCCTGCCCGGTTGCCTGGCTGCCACCTCCACACCCACACTTCAATCCCTTGCCTATAGGTTCATCGTACCAGGTGAATTAGGATGCGTGCAACTTCAGAGACCCCACTTCGGCACACTGGATGAACTCTTGGGTCAGTTGTGAGCTGGGACCTGGTCCAGGTGCCCGATCGTGATCCTGATACTAGCAAGCTCAAAACCGGGAGGCAGAACGTGTATAGGAGCATTCCGGAAGCGTGCGCGCAAGTTGTCACCGAGTGGATGAGTTCATCAGATTGACGTACCCTCAGACTCTTGGCCTAGACCAGGGGCTTCTCGACGAAGGAAGCGCTGCCAAGCGGGCAGGGTTGTCGGCCGTAAGATTTACAAGACCGGAGCCCTCGAGGGTTATGACTTGTTATTATATGCTTTAATTACAGCTTGCGGTAATGAACTATGTTTAACCGTAACGTGGTAGGCTTGGCAATAAATTAACGGCGCGGAAAATACTAAATCATAACTTTACCGATGCTGCCGAGTAGATAATCGGCTTGAAATAGGCTAACGTATACAGGAACGCTGCTGCCACGGCCAATTCGATTGGATTTTCAAACGGTGGCAAGCTACATTGAAATTATGATTTTGCCAATTTTCATGAAAACTACCCATACGAATCGTGTACACACAATTATACCCAGTATCCGCACGAGTCATGACCCACGTCCTATATACATCCTGAGTCCCAGCCTCTATACTGGTTAGGATTGGGTCAACAGCATATGGTATATCTCTTCGACCATAAATTACATATTATCCTGGGAGTTGGTCCATACAGACCAAAGACTCTGGCCAGGATATCCGAGCACTTGGAAGCTCAGCATCTTCTCGGTCCCTGAGCCCAAAGACTTGGACACTGGTTACTCCTCCGCTCCTATCGTCTGTCTGGTCCAGGGTCGAGGGCGGCGTATCGTGTGATTATTTGGTATTATTTACGTTATTATTTAGGTCTACAAGCCTGGAAGGATAGCGCAGTGTTGCGCGGCCGTATTGATCTTATCCCCGACATGAGAAATGCCCGCCGGTTTAATAAACTCCCGGGACTTATGAAGCCCGTCAGGGTGATTCACGGCCGCCTCATTGAGTCGTATTTATACAACCGCGGCTGATAGATTTATGGGGGACAGCACAGCGTGGTCCCTCCTTCTCCTCCACCTCCCCCATCACCTCCCTCCTCTCCCACCAACCACCCCCCGCCACTCCTCCTCCTCCGCAGTCACCCCTCTTCATTCTTTCTCTTCTCTTCCTCATCCGTGATCCTTCTTTATAGACACTCTCTTTACTTCACTTTTATTATCCTGCAGATCCATCAGATTATTTGCCGGATCGTTCCAATCCAATCGTTCAATTGGATGCATTAAGATCTGATTGATCAATATGGAGGAGCGATTATTTACTGGAAAGAGGTTACGTCGATGGCAACGTGCAGGAGGGGTGTACAGAGTTCGGATGGAGGTGAATATATTTAAAATTTTATTAGGGCGTCGGGACGCCCCTTGTAAGACAGTAGGAACGTGGTACCGGGATATCGAAGGGGTGCCAGGTTGTTGGTAGATGTGTGGAAGCGGCGTCGGTTAGAATATAATATGGCGGAGCGTCCGATGTCAGCCGGGCCCACGGCGTCACATGCTCCTCCGCGCGAGCAGCCTTATAAAGTAGCCGGGCTACGATTTAATCCGAAATTTATTTCCTCCATTAGTAAGGGCTTGTCTCGCCCGACCGTGAGTGAGAGGCTGACGGCGAGCGTCCTCGTGGGAGCGCCGGAATGCACCACTGCACCGCACTGGCACACCACTACATTATGACTCCTATATCGCCATCTTTATTATATCCGCGGCACGGCGCGTTTGACAAGCGTCTTTTTTTCCTTCTTTTCTTTACTTATTTTTATACCTCGTTCTTTACTCCTATGTCACTTTTTTTTTTATTTCCTTCCTACATCATTTTATTTCCTTAAACGCTACGCACAACCGCTAAACGGGAGGTTAACTCCAGATACCGCCATCGCTGTTGATCTTACCTCTGTCTTCTTTTATCTCGGGGGTCCGCCATCTTGAAGATTTCTTCGGTCAAGTTATCGAGTCGACTTCTGCATCGCTGGTTAATAATTAATTTTTTTAATTATTGACAAATATTTGACACTCGATTTGGGTTTATTGATTTTTCATTGGATCTTATTGTTAACCTAAATTACTTTGACCTAGGTCAGGGTCAGCCCCAAAGTGAAATGCATCCACTTCGTGTCCGCCCTGGTGTCTGGATGAGGGATGCGAACGCATTACGTAGACCGTAGACGGAGGCGCGGCGTAAGATACGCATCGCATCGTCCGCTCTCTCGACAAATTGCCCTCCCTCTCGCGAGGATCCTCTGCCCTCCCTAGGTAGGAGGGTTATGCTCACGGCGTACAGGCTCAGGGTGGGGAGTGACGTCTCAGTCAGCTAACGCAACGTCCACGGTGCAGCTGCGACCTGTTCGGTTACTTTGCACGGCGCCTGGATGTATGCAACCTGTCAAGTCCCTTTAGGAAAGGAGGTCGCGAAGCGGTTACTGTTAAACAAAAATTTTCATTTCTAACAGCTGAGTAACGTTCGTTTTTATGGGAGGAATTTAAATTAATTTTTTATCGAACCGAATTTGAATGTTTAAAATTTGAAAACTTTTTGGAACAAACGAGAGTCCATTTTGCTTATGTAAGTTGGCAATTGATCGTTTTCGTTTTTTTAAAAGGAATTTCAGCATCGAGATTAAAGCGTTGGGTATTTTGAACGTCGCGTGTCTGTCTCTCGTTATGCCACATTGATTCTCAAGGAGTACCGAGTTTCTCGAGCTGTCCGAGAGATGGCGACTCTGAGGTTACTGGGTGACCGAGGGAGTTGAGTCTTGGCCGGTCCGTCGAATTGGATCTACATGTTGTGGAATTTATGGTATTGCGATCCTGATATTTTATTTGGATCAGTGCAGATGAGGTTGGGTCGAGCACGAACCTCGTTAAAGTCCAACAGTCGTCGGTTCATCGAGAAGCAGGAATGGCGTGTTGATTAATAAATTCATGCCCGACATAATTACGAGTATAGGTTATGGTTGGATGGGGGCCGATCGTGAATAACGCGCGAGTGAAAAAACATAAAGAAACTTGATCATGAATTTCCAGCGGGGAAAAGCTTAGGTCTATGATACGGTTCAATGATCTTTCCACATGAGCACGTGACCCGAATATTTATGTACGTGAAAAACGATGGTAAGTACAAATGTCATATATAATTTTTCTAACGTATATATATTTTTTTCTTTACACGACAGAAACACCTGATTTCGCGAGCGTCTCCGTCGCGACGCCTCGTTTGCCATCGCGAAAATTCCATCGTCAGCAACCAGTTATCTGCTACTTGAGAGTCGAAGGACTACGGGTAATTACAGCTGTTACCACGTACCTAAGTGTCGGTGTGCGGATACAGTGCACTTGCAACTATCGTGTCCGCACCACGAGGATGCTCATCAGGTCGAGCATCCGGTACAACACAGAGGAGCAAAAGTCCTGGTAAGTGTGCCAAGTGCGATACTCCCGTGACGGTCAAACAGTGTGTTCTCGAAGCGTGCAGGCAAATGAATATCAGCGTGCGCCTGGGTCCCAGAAGGCCCCGTGGTCAACGGAGCCAACGATGAGGTGACGAGGAGGTCACCGACCTGGGGGTCTCTCTCGAGTAGCCTCCACTAAACCTCACAGTGACACACGGCTGTCGCGATGCAACCACTGGGCGCACGCCATTCGCCACTCTCTGACATTGAGCCAGGAGTCAAGTATACAGACAACCCCACTACCTTCGACGTGGACGTGGTGGACCTGGACGTGGACGCAGACGAGGACGTACCGTTGGGTCCCCTCCGCTGAGGTATACACGGTCACTTGCCATAAATCAGATTCCCGTGAGATAGCAGCCGCTAGGCCGCTTCTCTCAGCTGAGTTTTATCGGGTGTACCGGCGCCGCGTGCTAATTAAACTGACGTGAAATAATCGCGCCCGGCTCAGGATTGATCGTTGATCGAGTTTGCCATCTCTTGGGTAGAGCGTGAACTAGCCGGAAATCATCCATTGGAAAAAGCTTGTCCCGTTCAACGGTCATCGGAGGATTTCACGGACACCTGGGGAACCGACTGGATTCTCCTGGACAACAGGGACTCTAAGGGCCGTCGCGACGTCACCCCTGAGGTTGCTTGTACGGTCCGGTTACTTTTTCGAATGGTATGCGTCATGGTATTTTCCAAGAGGGTGCGGACGGCCAGTTCACTCGCGTAGGAGAGGGCTCGGACCTGGGGGAGGCTACCGAGTCTGAATTTATGTTCACCTCGCCAAGTGAGGGAGGATACACCAGGCACGGTCACCTCCACTCCGCTCACACCGATCCCTCCGGTATGCACGATGCCGCTCTCCACGTTCCTCTATATACGATCTCCTGGACGCGGATAATTACAGACTCCGTTCAGGATGGATGTGTGTCGGGCGGGACCGCGTTATCTCACGTCCGCCCGCCTACGGATTGCCTCGACTTATTCCCTATTGTCCATGTCCATGGGTATCGCGAGTTCTCTTCGAGTAAGCGATATTCACTATCTCTCCTATCTTGTATCTAACTTCAGTTCCTTGAATCATTTCAAATATCCCGCCTTTTATATATGAACTTTAATCCGTTGGCTAATACTTACGTAAGATCTGCCACACGTAGGTGCCGATATATGGATCACGTGCTTATTTAAACGCTAAACTGCATCCCGAGGCCAGGGCCGGTGAAGGTATTGCATAGTCTGTGACTCCTCGACCATAATTATTAAACTCTAACGATTAGCCAGCCGCTATGAGATCAGGCGATAAAACTTTATAACAAATTGCCTGCGCCATTGACATCAAGCGCATCCCAGTCTGCTTGTGGAACTACACGGATTTCTCGGTAGAGCGCGCCACGGTCGCGCGGTTCATCATGTACGGACGTATTTCCAATCTGACTTTCCAGTGGGCGAGGGGGTCGGCTGGGGAGTACGAGGGCAGGGGGGGTCAAGGAGGTGGAGCAGGGAGTCGAGTTCGACAGGGCCCTACTTCAGGGAGGGTGGGATACGGCGAGGGCAGCAATTAATGGAGAGATTAAAAATCTGTGGCGCGCGGAGCGATGGTAAGTCAGTCGAGTCAGGCAAGTCAGGCAATGTAAGGTAAGGTAAGGTAAGGGCGAGGAAAGATGCTGCGGTAATTAATGGGAGAGCGAGTTCGTCACAAATCACGCGGCCTGTCCTATAACTCACTGGTCTGACGTGTATTTAAATAGAGCCGATAGCGAGCGGACTCTTCGGAGCATGCGCAGTAACCCGTGTGTACTCTTATGAAAGTGATGCGCGTTGCATATGCGCACTGGCAATCGCGCATGCGCATTAACGCTTTTTCCAAATATTTATGGCTTTTATATTATTCACAGCGAATATCACGGACGGTTGAGCGTTAATCGAGCTCGAAATGAATTAATGAAATTCATTATGGTAACTCGCAATTATGCGTATTGGCGGTTATGTCAGCTTTTCATTCGTCACTATTTGGCTATAAATAAAAGTTGCGTCACTTGTTGACGATTACCTTTTACTTTATACGTAATTTTGTCTAAGAGTATATGATCTTAATTTTTTAATCGCAACGACCTCCATATCTAAGTGCAGCAGTGCAAGGAGTATATGCATCGCAGAATCGACGCATCGACGAAAAATCAATACATCGAAATTGCGAACGACGCGAAGCGAGAAAGAAGAGGCGCCGGTGATTATACAGGCCGTTTATTTGATAAAGGTTCGAAGCCAGCGACGCGAAGCTCTACGTCACGGGGACAACGGGCACCTAGTGCACCGGCCTGGAGATCTATGGCCCTGTAATATTCTATGAGCAATATTTACGGGCAAGAAGATAAGTGCGAATGTTTGCGCTAGCGAAGCTTCTCCCCACGAAGAAAGGTCCGTTGGATGAGGTTCCTGCAGGGGTTGATACGGATATCAGTAAATCCATAAAAATGATAATTTAGAAAATCGACTGAAAAAAAGATCCAAATCCGAAAATCGAAAAAAGGAAGATTCACGGCTACGAAATCAAGTACAAAGGTACCTGAATAAAATTTCTGAATAGGATCAAACTAAGAATATTTTCGCGGATCCTAGCTTCCATATCCGCAAATCCATATAGGTTAGGTTAGATATCCACTAGGTACGAGAAAGCCGTATCCTCATCCTCCTATATCGAAAAGCTAGTATTTATAGCTCCATTAAGGCCAGGACTAAATCATCGCTGCAGCCACAACTTTGTTGTATCCATCCGCCTCCCCACGGTCCTTCCGAGCTCGAGCTACGCTGCCCATCCAATAGCTTCCCACCCGTAGACCTCTTGTCTAATATTTTGTTCCTATGGCGCAGTCTACCGCACACACTTTCACACTTGCCTGTATTTCAAGTATCGAGGGCTGATATCGGGAGGAGAATGAAAATTTCCTGATTCGCCGACAGAGCGCGCTGCTGCATGCTCCTCCGCGATTCCTTTGTTCTTTTTCATAATTTCCACCCGCCGCCGACTCTGGACTCCAAATCAAGTACCAAAGACTGCAAGCTACGTTTACGCATGGTCAAGGTTGAATATTTGTAAAAAAAAAATAATAATCATGCTCAACCCATAGAAAACCAATTTCGGACCATTAGCCAAAGGAGCGAAGGAATTGTCCTGGTGACACGGCGGTGGCAGGATATCGCGGTCCATCAGGTTGTTTAGTGTTGGCGATGGCGTCGAGCAGGGCGGCCGTGTCAACGGCATACATTACGGCCTACATTTACTTCAAGGTATACCAACTAAACTCGTATGCCTGGCCGGCTGCTTGGTTCCCTGTGAGTCCAGCCCTCCGGTAAGACTGAGACAAACAGCGACGCACTCACTCTGATTGTGAGTAGCCGAGGACACGCACGCACGCATACAGCAGTATTAAATTGTGAGGGTCTGAGAGAGAAGGGGGAGGGGAACTTCGGGATCATTTCTCTCTCTCTTTCTCTCCTGGTCGGATCAGGGCGGCACGTCAGCATTCATTAGCCTCGGCCTTATCTCCTGGGCTCTTCTCCACGAGAGTTCCAACTCGCCTCCTTGTGATTTATAATTGTGTTTTCGTATTCCCCCATTGATTTCTAGTAAATGTAAATACCATTAGGTTCGAACGGATCATTACCATTAGGTGTGTCCGGGCCGTTTCGAACGATCCACCGATCCGAAGGCAGCGACCAACGAACTGAGGTATCGGTGCGAGTGAGCGAGAGAGTCGAGCGCAACCATCCTGCTGCCCTCGTCCCTATGCTACGTGTAAGGCTCTGCCTACGATCGGCTTCAATCGGGGATCGTAACATAAAATGCTTATTTTATTTAAATGCTCCCCTCGGCGTGTATTTATCGTCGAGCATTCCGGCGGACATAAGTATGTCGAGCCGTATGGGCCCGCGATGCTGTTAATAATGTCCTTAATCCGTGGCGGTCCGTCCTTTTTGCATACCATACTTCGCGGGAATCATGGGGATACTTGACTCTCTTGGTTATCCAGTTATACAATTTTATTCAGCCGTACAGCCATTCGCCTAACCGTCGAGTTTCTTTAATTTACCGTCTTAACGTCCAGCCTGCACTTTGCGCGTCATTCTGCATTACACGCAGCGCCCCTGTCGCTTTTTTTCTCTACTGACAATTCTTCGTACCGCTGACGATGAAAATCGTACTACCGGATATCCGGTATTTTTATTTTCGAGTTATTCTCCAAATTTTTCACCCGCTCTGTACTTTGAATTAGATTTCTTTTCAGACTACTTTTTTTTTTCGATACTTCACGAATTCTCTTGAATTCTTGTACGAGTAACCTTTCTGCATTCCTCGAGAAGGGTAGATAACAGGGGTCGTTCTCGAGGCGGATCTCACTTTTACTTTATTTTTATTCAGCGCTTCTCAATCTCTCCTCTGCTCCTTGGCGTTTACTCTTTCTTTGGGTTTCTCCCTCTCTCTCTCTCTCTCACACACACACACACACACACACACACACTCTCTCACTCTCTCACTCTCACTCACGAGCATAAAAACAAAGGCGTCGCCGCCGAGATGCATACAGAGATAAGAAGAGCTGGTGCTACTGAGACAATTTATACAAATTAATTAAAAGGCGGTAAAACGGGAAGCGGACCATCTAATTACTCGACAGCAAACGTCCCCGTGGCATCGGTGGCTACAAAGGAGCATAATAATAAGAAAAAGAGGGATCGGAAAGGGTGTATAAGGGGTGGTCCAGAAGGGCAGCAACCAGGACGGACACCCTGACTGGATGACGGTGAACGCTGATGGCAAGGAGGTTTAGGGGCTGAGAAAGGAAACGGAGGTTTGAGAGTAAGCGAGGTACACGAAGAGGGTAGATCTGGAGATGGTAAGGGAGGGAGGGAGGGAGAGGGGGAGAGTTCCAGGCCACACCGAGACAACCGGGGCTAAACAGCCATCTAAATGCATCCGAGGTGGCGCTCACTGCTATTACGGCTGATGGACGCTTATTGACGCACGCCCTGCTGCCTGCCAGCCAGCCAGCCATCTAGTCAGCCAGCCAACCAGCCAGCCAGCTTTCTCCGACTCTCTCTACATTTTACCCTCTTTCACTCTAACTTGCATCCCTTGGACCCCGCACTCCCCTAAAGAGCCACCCTCTCAAATGTCACGGCAGAGGACAGCCCGAGGTCACATGGAAGTTCTTCAGAAATCCATAGTCAAATCCGTCATTAGGATGGACGAATTGTTATCCAGCGTGAACGGGTGTAAATTAAGGGTGGCTAGTGGAAACCGCTAGGCGGAGTATCCAGAAGCCCTGGGTTCGCCTTTATGCGTCCAGGGGGTAGGTAGGACTCTCGAGGAAGACTCCCTCTAGCAAAAGCGTACCCCATCGTGGCTGCAGGATTATCACGTTATTTATGCGGCAATAATAACGAGTTAGTGTATGCGCGGGATGTGCTTTATATCCTCGCGAGCCATTAGGGTTAATATAGTGGAGGGGCTCCGATGATGCACACTCCCTGAGACAAAGTTGACGCAGCCAGTTAACTCTAACTAGCGTTACCAGCCTTCCATCCAGTCGTCGTTACTTCACCGGCTGCGCACCACGAGTCTCTATACGGACGCGCAGCGCACCTGCTAAATGCGCCTCGTACCAGAAGAGATAATAATCGTGGGATCAGCCTGGATGAAATTATCCAGCGTGACTGTACCAAGGGATATCACGAAGGGATACCGCCGGTACCACTGACGTCATTGTCCAAAAAATTCCCTAGCATCGATCCACATCGAGCACAATCACGTTACCTCCAGCCCAATTGCAAGATCAGCAATAAATTACTCAAGGCACCCGGAAACCCTGCCCCGCGGCAACAGAGCTCAGGTCTACCAACCATTTTGGAGAACGCAGACATGGTCATCGAAGCGAATGCCAAGTATTCCAGGCACTTGATTGGCTGGCATCAATCCTTGGACAGTCGGCATAGATCAGTCGGTACGCCATATCGGACCTCCCTTCCTCTCTTCAGCATTCCTCCTTGTCCCGGCAATGACTCTGAGCGACGTTTCACTGAGCTATACATTTCCGGTACCAAGACGTAAGTGTATACCCGGTGAGGTATCTATAGGACCGTGGTACCGGATAGACTCCGCAGACTAGTACACTCCAGATACAGAGGTACCTCGGTAGCTGCTCACGACCTCAGAACTGAGGATCAGAGTGGCAGAGGTTTCAGATAGAGCTAGGTAGAGTATTCCTACCTAAAAGAGCCAGAGAGTCTGCGATAACGTGAGTTCCGGTGCGAGGGGAGCAAGACGAAGGGATATACTCTGGAACGGTTTGGGGGGTGGTGGGGTGACTTGGCTGTGAGGTGGTAGGAGAAGAGTTCCCAGTACGAGGAGAGGGAAGAGCCAAGAGAGTAAAGTGAGTAGAGGAACGCGTCCTCGGCGCACCGCGCCCGCGGCCTCTGGCTGTTGTTCGATTCGGGCCGCGCGGCCGTCGAGAATACGAACGGCCAAATTATGAAAATGACTCTCTGTGACGCGGCAGCCACCCTCGCTAGAAGAGATAGCTTCGAGCAATAAACATACCCTCTCCCAGAAAGGGGTGTGGGTCCTCCCGCAGGAGCGTGTGGAGGCTGTGGAGGAGTTTTGTGGATTGGGGTAGGAGAGGGGGCTGGGGGTTGTAGCGTAGGAAGGAGACAGGAAGTGGCCAAGGCTCGATGGATCCCTCTGTGAGAGAATGAGGGGAGGGTGGGACCGGGTGGTGGGGAGAGAGGGGAGGTCTACCCGGAAGGGACTTACGATATTCTGATTCTTCCAGGAGTTTTTAACCGGGATAACCGGGATGCGCTTCGAAGGACTTTCCGGAAAGGACATTCCATCCTTGTTAATTTATGGGGACTGACCGGATGTGCTTACAACCGTCCCTGAAGAAGACGATTTTCTATCCTTGGGGGTGATAGAGATCGACGCCGGCGTTCTTTCCTGTCTCGAGATAACTGAGACGCTGGACGTTGTCTCCAGGGTTACCGGGTGTTATCGTAAATTTCCATGAAACCGATGTCCTTGCGCTTGTTCGGGGAAACGTGAATCTAGATGAGAGTCTTGTGAGGTTGGGAGCTAGATGTTATTTCAATGATAACCGGAAGTTATTACGCTTTCGAATGATTTTTACTTTATGGTAATGCGGAACGCTGATAGTGGATGACTGGAATGATGAGATGAAACTTTTTTTTTTATTTATATGCTTTTTATTTTGATGCGACTCCGGTGCGCTTTATTGGATGCCGAAGTGGCTTATTAAAATGATAAATATAATAATAAGCGTACCGGCAGTTTATTGCGTCACGTTTTCAATGCTTGCGAAATTATTTGAAATTACTCTACGCACAATCCAATATGGACTTCGGTGAATCTGGTAACCGTATAAATGATATCGGCGCGGACGTGACGTGATTGTGACGTATTCAACGTGGATTAGCACCACGGTTGCCTGATGCTCGCAATCACTCATCGACCCTTTGGAATGATTATTCGTCAATCCTCTTCTTCGTGTCAATCAATATACAGCAATTTCAATGCTAAACCTTAACTATTGCTTACTTATAATTAACATAGCTATTAATTTATTATGTATTTCTAAGAATAATATAATTATCCAAATAATCTAAGCAGCAGTTCCTAATTAAGAAAATCTATAAATTCTGATAACACCTAAATATAAAAAAACGAATTTGCATTTACCTAAATATAAAAAATTCCAAAAATTCTTATCGTTACACAATAATATAATTTGCATATGAGTATTAAGTAAAACTTTTTTTAATATGTATTTTTGATAATTTTCAGACAATCTCAATAATTATCGTACGAAAATCAACAAAATACACAGATCGAGTTATCAGTCCAGCAACGTATTCCAGTGTCGTAGCAACAGAATATTTCTCGATTCGGCCGACGGACAGGTTTCATAAGCTAATTGCTGATTTTTTGGGAACAGAGTTGGCCAGCGTGGTTCAACAGGTGTCGCCGGGTCACGGCAAACTTTTATTTGCGCGCGCTAGAGTGAGTTCAAGGGTGAGTAAGAGAGAGAGAGAGAAAGAGCAAGAGAGTAAATGAGAGAGAAAGAGAGAGCGAGAGAGAGAGAGAGTGGTTAACAGGAGTCGGTAGAGCAAGGATGAGGTCAAGGGGAGGCAAGGGGGGCTGTACAAGTGCCGAGTTGAGCGAGCGAGTGGGAGTCTATTAGTTCACCCCGTAAAAACGTCCCGGCAGCCCGTACAGCAGTTGACGCGTTGGCATCGCCATTTTTTTCCCCCGCTAAAAAAGCAGCATTTTTTCAAATTTCATTTTCCTTGGAAGATTTCATTTTTGTTTTTGAACGCCAAACTAACAGTATATATATGGTTGCGTTACGCGAGGATAAAGCTGATCTCACGCCGTCGTCATTATAGCTATACTTGTTATAAAGGTACTGACAGTTTCGTAACAGAAAAAAAAAGATTTTACAAAAGTGACAGGAGACATTATTCTCAATCGGTCCGTCATTGTCACCAAATCTATTGGAGATCAACGGTGCATGATGATTTTCAGCGTATATACAATAAGTACATAGCTCCATGTAATATACGCGGCTCCAGGTCCATGAGAGGCTTGAGAGATCAGTTCGCTCGCGGCGACATCAAGGTACGCAGATGAACCGAAACAGCCCGGAACCTGCAAGTCATCCCAAAGCGGTTGAAAAAGAGAATAAGATGTGTACCTTAAGATAGGAGCGGAGCCTCATTGAGTGACGGTAATCAATATATTTCATTTCAGAGAACAATCAAGGATACAAGAGACGCCGCCGCCGTCATTGCTCCCATACCCGATAATTCGAATGTCCCATGATTTTTCGGCTATCAGGGCTGCACAGTCCCCTTGAACTGTTCTCTTTTATTCAAACTCACTTAAATTCAAATCAAACGTCAGTTGAATTCCCGCCACTTTTTCGAGCGCTCTCGATACCTCTAGTTCGCAATTCCACCGCATAGCATCGCATGGGTCGCGCAGGTTAGGTATCGTCAACGGATGTTTACGATCGGACTTGGCGCGGCGGCCCTGAATTATGTCGTGTAGCGAACGGAGACATTGGAAATACAGTGGACAAAAGATAGACAAGTGAAGAACGAGAGCAAGAGACGAGGGAAAAGGGAAAATAATCGAAGGGAGATAGAAAACGGACCAAAGCCATACGTAAACAAACCAGTCAGGAAGAGAACGAAGACAACGAGGAGAACGTTAAACACTGGAGACATGGCAATACGTAAGTAAGGATAGACGAACGAAGGCAAAGACAGACGTATGGATAGACACGTAGTGGAGAACTGTAAAGTCTAAGAGATGCCGAATGGTCACGCACGAATGGTCGCGTCTCGTATAACCAAGCAGAAGAGAATGACGTTTCGTATTCGGATTGTATTGTTGTGCCTCCATCCCTCAATGATATTTCATACAATATATTAATATATTGGTATACGTGTATACATATATGTGTATATACATACATATGCATTACAGATTACATAGAAGCGGCTGAGATCCGTCGCGAGCGACGACCGAGTTTTTATAAGTGTGCGTTGGAAACACGCCTGGCGGAGATAATAGCAAAGAGATAAAGCGATGCCTCGTTACATTCGGCCTGGCAGCTATGCGACCTTCTTGCCACTATGGTTATTCTGATTCTAGCCTTTACATCAAGGAACTTGGGTTTAGAAGTTGACCTAACCTAAAAGTGGACATAAACGGTCGCAAGTAATTGTAGATTGGATTAATGTGTTTTAGGTGTAGTTTATTACATATATTCTTATAATTAGAAGCGATTGGTGCTTGCGAATGATATTTTGTGTGTAGTTTTCGATTTGTGCTTTTTTTATCTTTTTTTTTAATGTTATGATTTTTCAGATTTATCAAATCGCTCGTGCACCTGCGGGTCATGTCGAAGTGCCGGTATCATCGTATCGACATCAGCGTCGCGCGCATCGGTCCTATCTCTCCTGTTCTCATTTATTTATCGTACGGAAATTTCGCTGATTAGTATCGTGCGACCAGCACTAATGCGTTGTTTCGTAATTTATTGATTTTAACGCTCGCGTCGCGCCATTGAACATGCCGTGGATGCGTGCGTGGAAACTCGCGAGTGCAGCGGGATTGTCAACAGATGTGGAATGAAAAAAGATAAAGTGGAGGAAGAGGAGAAAGGTCTGTAAACAAAAAATTATATAAAAGTAATAAAATTCGTTGATAAAAATTTAATAAAATTTGCAGGTGCCGAAAAAATGTTGGGTAGGTACAGTTGCTTGCGCGAGTACAGCAAAAAACTATCGGACAAGCCTATCATATTATTCTATTTGGGTAGCGAGCAACTCCAAGTAATCGGGCAGAACCTGTCGGCTTTTAGCAGTAGATATCGCAAAAGATGGACTTTGAGGCAGGGATGGAAATGGACAAAGTTTTCACGGTGTGCTTGAGCCAACACTGAGGAACCCCAGGCAGAGTCACTCTGGCTAAATAGAGAAGCAGCATACAGAAGTACCAGAAGCGTCGAGTCCTTCGACTCTGGGGTTGTCTCGGCTCCGGGGCAAGTAGTCGACTTGGTGCAATTCGGATGGCGCTTCGCATAAACTCGCCGCGCGATACACTTGGCGCTCGTCCTGAATCGCGCTACTCGCTTTCGGGCCGGTGCGAGATAAAGTTAACTTCATTCCGTAGGGGTTGGGTTAGGCTAGTCATCCCCTCCCTGCGACTCTCATGAGCTCGCACATACCAGCAGAGCTAGCTAGAGCGGTAAAGTGCCGCCCGGTAATGGGGTGGGTTTAGCTAGTGTGCCTAGGGAGAGGAGTTGGGGCTTGGGGTGGAAGGGGTTGGATCACGGGGGATGAAGTGACGTAGTAAGGGAGCGAGACGGAGAGAATGAGGGCTGCCACCACCTAGCCGAGAGATTGGATCCCGGAAATGAGACAAACTGATGGTAGTTCGACCTGTTAAGAGGGTGAGAAGAAGGGTAGATGGTGTTGCTACCCTTTAGTTAGGGGAGATGTTACACCCTTCAGAGAAATTTTAGACATTCTGCAAATGTGCATAGATAACTAGAGATCTATTTTTTTTTCAGGGTACCCATGGTCCAGCTTACTTATGAGGATTCTGTCGCTGGTCAGCTACTTCCGGTACGATTACCGTTATACAACGCAATACGCGAAACCTCCATTAGAGTAACACTGCTGTTAATATAGCGTCTGAGTGGCCGAAGTGTCCTTTATCTTCATAAGAGTGAAGTTTCGCTTCTGGCGCGGTCAGGATGCTGAATGGAGTTCGTCCCAGGCTACCTGGGTGCTTCCGAATTTTTACGGGGGTCAAAGGTCATACCAGGGACCCTGGATAGCTGACAGTGGAGGAACGCGGTCATCTCTAGCTGAGAAGGATGATGGTGAGAAACTGGTCTCGGCAGGGGAGTAGCTGCCGTCTCATGAAAACACGATGGATGCGCGGCTGTCGTCTTTTCCATCCCGCAGCGACCATCCGTCAACCCTTTTGAAAGTTGACGCGAAGCCAGACACACGTGGCCCTGGACAAGATCAGCGTAGTAGCATAAGGACGAGAATACATTGCATTCGTAGTCGCGCTCCCACGAGGTGTCCGTGAACGAGCACGCACGCTTCTCTCATTGTGTGGCGCGCATTATGCAGTGGGCTGTAGGGCGACAACAGCGCAACCTGGTAGTCAGGTGATAAATGGTTCGATCACCGGTTGATAGATGCACGCTACCGGTGTTGCAAGCTGGTGCTTGCACCTCCTGGTGCATTGTCGTCGACCCGAAACTACCCTAAGAAAAAGCTTTGACCATAAGTGCAAAGAAATTGCCAAACAAAGGTATAAGTCGTATGAAAAAAACTGCCCAAAGAAAGGAATCATCCCTGAGAAAAAACAAAGGGGTGTTTCACGCTAAAAAAGAGAGCCTGCAGAATACGCAAAGTGCACGAGTGCATAAGGGTATGCGGGCGGCGGAGAGGGGTTACGAATTGAATAAGACGCAGTTTGTATAAAAGGTGCCTGAGGGTGGGCCAAGTCTTTAGGTGTCGCTTGAGGGTTGAAGGTGATGTTTGGGAAGGTGAAGGTTGTCGAGGGCTGGAGTGGGGCAGCGTTTAATATATTCGAGGTCCGGGCATCTATCCATCACTGAACGTGGCGGTGGCTCGCATCATCCCCCGGGGCGGATAAATACTTATTTAACGCGCTTATGCATGCAGCCGCGGTAGCGATACGACCCGTAAATCTGTCCGAGGAAGCACAATGCTGCTAATTATATACATTCCCGTGACGCGGCCGCTAGCGAACGAGCGACCTCTGGTACACCCCAGCC
Organism: Trachelus tabidus; assembly: GCA_030142655.1. Lineage (NCBI taxonomy): Eukaryota > Metazoa > Arthropoda > Insecta > Hymenoptera > Cephidae > Trachelus > Trachelus tabidus. The sequence continues at coordinate 1,598,100 of JARQTI010000010.1, forward strand.
CCAACACTGGCCTGCTGGAACCCCCGGCTCAAAAGACTCGCAGATTTATTGCCAAAGAGGACGGAAAATGTCGACCTAAGCTCATATGTACGGGCTTGGCAGTTTGTATGCCCGCGCACTCTCCGTCGAGAGGATGAGGAGAGAGCAAGAGAGAGAGAGAGAGAGAGAGAGAGAGAATGAAGAGTGCCAGAGGTATCGGTGGGGTGGGTATAGAGGCAGAGAGTGACTGAGAGGGTCAGAGTGAAGTCATGAGACTTGGTTAGAAGGAGAGAGAGAGAGAGAGAGAGAGAGAGAGAGACAAGAAGAGGGTGAGAGTGAGGACGACGCAGAGACGGTGACGGCGACGCCGACGCCTAGCGGTCAGGGGTCTCGGGGTCGGAGGAGTTCGGTTCCTAGGCCGGGGGATTGAAAGAGGGACGCCAAAGGAGTAGGGAGTACAGCGAGTGCGATAGGGAGGGCGGAAGGGTGGGACGCAGGAAAGAGAACGAAGCTATAAATTCCATCCCTCTCCGTCTCCGCTCGTCGTGCTATATCGCTGATTTATAAATATGACTGTAGCGAAGTATAATAATACGTACGTACCCACCGAGCCGAGTCAGGGCGCCCTCTTTCCCAACCCTCCTTGCCTACTATAACCTCCTTCACGTCCTCGGCCTCCTGGTGCTTCTCTTTCTCTCTCTCTCTCTGGGTCCAGCTCTCCTCACTCAAACTGCTTCGCTCCTTCATCTCGACTTCCTATACTCTCATCTTTCTCTACGTCGGATACACAGGCATCTACCTAACCAACGTACCTACCTACCTACCTACCTACCTACCCTCGCTACTATATACTAAAGCTGTAATTGAAAATTGATTTACGCGGTCCAGGCTGTCAGTCGCTCCGGTAAAGATGAGAGGAACGCGCTTTCGTGGAGGAGGAAGGACGGCTGCCCACCCCGACAGCCACGGGATAGAGAAAAGGAGGATCCTGACTAGAACAAGGACGCGAACGGTACCGAGAGCATAGGAAAAGGAGGTCCTCCCAGATGAGGAAGAGGAAGATGAGGAGGGAAACAAAAACCAGACTTCAACCCGGCATCGCACCCCTACGGTATAACGTCACTTGCAGAGTATAATCAGGATTTGTAGCGAGCCGAGCAGGGGTTTGCCTCCGGGTACAAGGGGAACGGGGAGGCTGCTTGCTAGCTGCGACCGGCAAGGGTGGCGCTCTGGATCAGCATCCGCGTCGGTACCATATACGACGGCGGACCCGGAACGCACCAGAAGAGACGCCCGGCGTTATTAAGGCGCGACAAGAACTCTACCGTGATGAGCGGAGCCGCCGCGCCAGAAGATACCGTCGTGATTTATACGATGGCATATCCACTGCCGTATCCTGGAGACCCGGTACACGTACCCGGGCAACCCAACGAGAGATCCAAATGGCATTACGGGGCCATCGTGGACTACGACTTCGGCACTGTTATTACTGTCTGCACTTTGTTCCACGTTATAGGGAGTTGACGATTGCGCCATTCCTCACTGTTAACGTCCTGCACATTATACCCTGGATTTCCGGACTGTATGCGCCGACTAGGTCACCTGGTGAAGCGGTACCTTGGCTTTGGTAAAGTTTCACCGATCTCCTTCGGATTTTTTTTAAATTCACTTAGACCATCCAAAATGAACGCTGGGGTCTCCACTTTTAGGATCAAGTATCACAGCCGATTTGCTAACGAGGACGGATCATTCTTCTGGCAGTCGTACGTCATCCGGATGACGTTATTTATCGTGAGAGCAGCTGACACTCAGACCAGGCATGGTCCCACTATACGTAACCTAACTATACCTCGTCACACAGTCTCCTCTCTTCCGGGTCCCTCTACAGAGATCCCTGCGCCACCAGTAACCATTCTATTCCGGACCAGGTTCCTCCCTGCATCCCTTTCTATCCATCCTGGACCAGCAGGACCATCACTTTTCTCTCCTCTGCAGCTTGCCCAGCATCTCTATGCTTTTCCATGCTCCTCTACGTCTCTTTCCGTAGAACGTCGTTACTTTCTCACTTCTTTTTTTACTTTCTCCTTTCTCCCCCACCTCTTTTTCTTTCGCTCCTCTCCCTTCCCACTATTCCTTTCCTCCCTTCACTCCTCCACTCGTGCTCTCGCACTCTCCTCCTCTCTCCTCTCCTCTCCTGCTGTCACCAATAAGTCAAAGTTATCCCCGGCAGAGAAAAATGCCAGGCGTTTCCCAGAGCGGAGAAAGGCCGGCTTTCTCGACGTGATTTGTGGCGACCGCTCGCTCACTCGCCGCGGCAATGAGTCGGTCAGTCGTAAATATCCAGGCACTGCCTGACCGTCGAACGGACAGACGGACGTACGGACGGATGGCTAGACAGAGAAACGTACGGAACCGAACCACCCTTGGGCTGTTGGGGGATAGTCAATTCCTTCTAGGATTACTACTGGGGCGAGAATGAAGAAACTGTGAACCACGGATTCCCTTTATGGATCTGTATTGTGAGTAACGATATTGAAGGGTAGGAACGAATGGAATTGGACAGAGTTACTGAATAAGGAACAGGGACTAGGACGTAACCGTTGATAAGACGTACGAGGGATGAGAAATGTACGTTGGAGTTGAGTAATCTGGTTTTGGGTTAAGGTAGAGCCTGAATTACATAGCCACAAAGTGGTCCAGCGTCCTCAACGGATGCTGATCTGGATAATGAGGTTCCGGTTTTATGCGAACGAAGACGCCGATCAAATTCACGTTCGATTTTGTTTCCGAGTCTCAGGGGCGTCACATTCGGCAGGGGGCGCACTGGGTCCGGGTTCACCCTAAATCACTCATTCTTTAATAATAGACAGATCCCATTATAATACCCGAGATTTATATCCATAGCCCTCTTTTCTTTTTAAACGATAAATTTTATTTTTTACGGATTAGCGGAGCGTCGGGGCCAACGTGCTTCTCTAATAATATAACGGGCGTCGCTTCGTCAGGGTTAGTACGGCATTTTTTTTTTTTGTAAATTCATTCGTCAGTCGCTTTTCTATGAGTCAATGGGATCACGCGTAACAGTCACGTTCCTCTGATTTTCAATATAGGGAACCGGGCGTCGTGACGTTTACCGACGTAACGACGTTTACCGTCGTTGCTCCAAGGTGTCCAGCAGTGACAGAAACAGGCTTTGGATTTTGAGCCGCTGCGATGTCGCACACGCACGAGCTAACCGGACCTATAAATATGGTCGAAACGCGTCAAATAAATCTGAAGCTTTCCCAGGTAAAGGACAAAAAGGAACAGTGAGTGATGGCCCAATGGCCGACACAAGGGTGACCCCTATTTATTGCCGAATTAAACCGCGTCACCATTAATTTGCATAGCCCGTGTAGAGGAGTAACGTCCTGCGTCTGGACGCACGTGTGGAATGTTTTCACTGCGCAGGATGCACTTTATGAGCGCAGCATTCTGTATCCAGAATGAGACGAGACGGGATGCTGAACCGAAGAAAGATACGGGTCCATAAGATATAAAATATTTAACCTTGTAAAAAACCCAATAAAACATACAAATTTTCAATTTTTACAAGAAAAAAACGATCAAAAAAATATTTTTCTAAATCAGAATTTCAAATCGTAAACAAAAAATATGCAAATGCCACAACCTTCTTTCTCCGGATTCACGTATTACAGTCGAGTCCGCCCAACCTCAATTTTTCTTCTCGCCTTGGGACAGTACGGCAGCCTGCAGGCTCGCCGGACCTGACTGTTCCCCGTTCTGTGTCTCGTGGTCGCGCATGAGGTTGCGCGACCAGGTCGCCGTTGCTCCAGAGTTCCATGCTTGGTATACCTATCGCATTATCGTGAAGTCGCTGAGGTCACGAAGTGTCAGGCCGAAAGCGACCGAGACACGAGGGTGCCGATTGAAATCATTAAGCGTAAATCAAGTTGGCAGCGGCGAAGGAGCTTTGGCGATGATCAAAAAAATGAGTGGAAGAGAGACAGAGTAACGGATAAGCCATCCGAGCCGTACAGAGAGCGAGAGAGATGGAGTAATTTGAAAAAGCAAATACCCTCGACGGGGTACGAGCTATGCGCATGCGCAGAACAGAGAGAGAGACAAAGAGAACGTATAAAACGTTATCGCGCGTCGTGGCTGTTGTTCCTCTAAATTTAACGTTAGCATCGAGCCACGATCTGCGCCATAAATTAGCAATTATTTAATTTCGTAGGGCTCGGTCCTTAGACAGCTCTAAATCAGTCTCCGAGCAAAAAGCATAGATAACTATGACGCATGGCCTCGGAAAGAGACAGGGGTGCGCGCTGGGACGTGGTTCGGGCTTCGGGACTTGGTGGGACTTCAGGAACGGGGGGCTTCGGGGGGTACGGACTACGTAGGGTACGGGTCAGGGAGGGGGAGTTGGAAGTGGAGTCCTCCAGCCCTCTCCGGAGGTCTTGTAGGATGAGGATGGCGACCGGGAAGGATGGCATAGATGCTGTGAGAGAAAGAGGAACAGAGAGAATTAACTCCGAGGACGTTAACGGAGGAACGAGGACTGAAGGAGGGATCCGTGATAGGTCGCTCGTGGCGCAGCACGCTTGCTTCTGTTGCCAGTGATGGCGACGGTGGTGCTTGCTGCCGGTTGCCGCTGGTTGCTGCCGGTTGCTGCTGTGTGTATGTAAATGCAGAGACGATACTGGTAGCCGTGAGAAGGTGGGAGTGAGAGAGTAACAATAAGAGAGAAGAGCGGTGCAAGGGCAAGAGGCGCGAGAGAGCGAGAGGGATGTGAACTGCTAGCGAGCACGGAGCTGGGCACAATGGCAACTAGTTTTAATTACAAAGTAAGGTGAAGCGATCAATCATAATGATGTACGTGAGGCAGGCGCGGCCTCTGGGGGTGGCTCGGGGTCGGTTGCGATGGGTGGGAAGGGAGGGTCCTGGTGGGGCAGAGAACGGAGGGATCCAAAGGCAGGGACGGACCGAGGGGTTTGGGGGCCCTCGCGTACACTTTGCGTATAATTTACTGGCACTGGATATACCTGAAGTTATATACCGAAGCTGCCTTCAGCGAGCGGCAATAGAGCAGCGGGCCCTGTCTGCCTGTGAGACTCGCCGCCATAATTCTTAGTCGCTCCCTCCAAATATCTGATGCGCTATGCGGTCCGCGATTTACGATCCACGCCCCGGCGAAACACGCTGAAAGCTGACGCGGCTCTCGTCTTATCGCGTCGCGTCCTTCGTGCTTCTGTCTCTCGTCTTCTTTCTCTTATGCCGTATGCTTCGTCTCTCTCTCTCTCTCTCTCTTTCACTTTGTCTCCTGCTCCCTCTGTGTACCGGGATCGTGGTCCGAGATACTTTGCTTTCACCTTTTCTACCCCTGCTGTACGCGTTGAAAGGGTCTGCCACTGAGTTTCAGCACCCTTTCATATTTCCACGATCTCTTTCATTCCTTCAATCATCCTTGTATACTCGAGCGTGGGTCTTTGAGATTTCGCGAATATTGTAGGTCACGATTTTTGTTAGGATGTAACGGGAGATTCAATTTCTTAAATTGATACCTGATTTTCCCAATGGTTGTAACTAATTTTAGATTTTTTTTCTTTTACTGCACTCTGTTGTTGCGATGCAATAGTTTTCTGTGAGAAGAGGATCAATCGGGCATCACTAATTCTTAATGCACCTAAAGGACGAATCGCAGTGGCTGCCGGTACCAGAAGACGCAAGAGTGATAGCGATCGCAGCGCCACCACGGCAAGTCACGAATATTGCAAATGACGGTATTTTGAGCCAGCGTGACGAGAACTGATGGAGATCCCCTCAAGTTCTCCCTGTGTGGTTCGCCACAAGAACTCGAGAGTCTCTTCGACACGCTAGAGAGAGACCTGACCCAGGTCCACCCCATCAAGAGCGGCCATCATAGAGGTTCCGTCTCCCTCGCACACTTGTCAGCCCTGTCATTCTTTTGCGTCCTTCACGTATGCTCGGAGACTCACGTGTGCTGGTAGCTCGCGTGACGAGCGAGTGTCCGTCAGGTAATGGCGGCGCGGTCGCCGCCAAAACAAAACGTAATTATTTCACATGATTAGTCGACCATGTGGCTTCGCGCATGCAGCGCCATCTTCCTCGGGATCAGCTGAGACCATAAGAAAGACTATGGTACGTTCAACCTACGTAAGCTTTGTCCATGTCATTAATGTAAATGACTTCGAGTCGTCTTCGGCTAATGATCCCGAGCGACCTCAGCGCCACTCCTACGGTACGGATCACACGAGAAACCAAATCGGTTCGACACGTATCTATGTACCTGGTACGAACAGTGCCTACTGACCACGAACGATTTCAAAAGCAATTACCATCCTCGTAACTCCCTACTGTCTTCGTACACGTCCCGGTAGCAGTCTACCGTATACCGCCTGGAGATTATGCGACAACGCGAGACCATATCGGGCAGGTCGGCTCCCTTCGTCTTGGATCGGAACGATTCGACTTTGCTCGGCTCACGGCCGATTATGCACGCGTGACTACGGGGCAGCGCGCACTGTTTGCCCTTTGTCCGTGCCATTAGGGTAAACGCCGACATTGTGGGAGGACGTGAAATATCGCTCTGCGATCAGCCTGCTGCTGCTCTTGGATACCGGGGGTACCAGTGACGAGGAAATTTTCAAGATTTTCGCCATTTTTTTATTATTTCTTTTTTCCGTTCCTTTCTTCGGCCAAGGTCATGGGATTTTAATGAACGTAAGACACTCGCGCTATGGCTGAGTTTAGCTATGACCTATCTCTTCTTTGAGGTAGGTTACGCACGTGAACGACTCAGTGATCTTGCAGCTGCATTAACCAAGTAGGACTTGCGATCGTTAAATCGTACGAAGAACTGGCTTACGCGTTTAATTGATTTTACCGCGTTATTTAATTCATCGCGCATGCAGCACGCGAACTGTCATTTTTAAATTTATTAATCCCACGTTATTTTCCTCCCGTGTGAACTGCTAACGGGTAATTGAATTATTAATTTCTTATTTTCTAATACACACCAAACCGACGTTCTATTTTCTTTTAATTATTCTAACTGTTAATTGTTAAAAAATTCTCACGTCCTTCGGGTGTCATTCGTATATCGCTGTTTTGACAAAGATCGTTACTAATCGACTGTTTTGATATAACGAGACATTAATTGCCATTGTATTGGCTATAGGAATATCTTGGGAAAATTACTCGCGCACCTTGGATCCGTGTAAACAGTGCTGGTGCATAGTTGAATGGTGTGCGGGAACGCGTGTAGATGTTCCCGTGCGAATAATTCCGCGAATTAATTAATCTCGTTAGCGGGCTGTTTGTCGTGGCTGGTGCCATAATGAAAGCGGAAAAAGGAGATAATTTTAAATACAAATCTGCGACTTATCGAGGCTCGGTCCAGCGAGTGATTAATTAAATTCTCGGGTAATCAAATATGTCACTCAGCCGTCAACTTTTAATTAAAGTTCGGATATTATCTATTTGCTTTATCATCGTAGAGTTGACTAGCTCACAAATCCGACAGGATGGAAGAAAAAGAGAGAGAGAGAGACAGAGATAAATAGGAATGCCATCGGAGAACGTAGAGGTATCAGTATCAGGGGATGATTACCAAGGGATGAGAGCTGAGCGACAGTCGGGGGTAACTCCTGTCAGGAGTCAATCGAAAAGTCTGTATACTCTGATTAATTATAGTCCCACCCATAACTCGTTCTCAGCCATATCGGATGGTAATCCGATCATCCCCTAGTTCCTGACATTTTTTCATCCCCCCCACTGACGACCCTTGAACTTGGAAAAAAATCGTACGTTCAAACTCCTACGTATATATCAAACGAATATCTTCTGTCAGAATCGCCTCAACTATTGCCGAATATTATTAATCGATGCTCGTTTGAATTTTCAGTCGACGCCGTCAAGTACTCATGAAACGAAAAACATGCGAAAAAGAAAATATATGCGAATTTTATGTACCTACCAGATGAATTTTTTCTTTCAATCATCGCAAATTTTTTTTTTCACTCCACTCGACCTTTCTCCGATTCCTTTCGCACGCCTCGCACTCGCCACTTCGGTGATACCCATATGTACAGGGTGCTCCAGTGCAGTAAGCACGTAGGTGGTTATATTATATACGAGGGTGGAACACTGGACGTGAAACATCCAGAGAATCCACGAGTCCCTCGAGGCGGATCGAGCCTCCTCCTTAGTGCCAATACTAATAATCCATACGTTCCTACGTATATCCGAATACATATGTGTATATATATACATTAATATATATATATCAACCAGATTTCAAGGGTGATCCAGTAACGGTCACGTATCCGGCTATCACCTTATGGAACCCGTAAAGCAGCTAGCAAGTCTGGATATAAGCTGGGATATAAGCCTGAAGATAAAATCCCCAGAAACCTGAACGTAGCTACAAAACATTACTAGACGAAGTACCGAAAGTATCTAGGGAATTATTATAATAAAATTTTTACCAGACCGTCCTACAAGAATCAGCCGCCGTAGTTACCTAAAATGATGATGATTCCCAGTAAGCTCTTCGATCGGACAATTTTCGATAATAAGCAATAAAACAGTCTTGAGATGTGACGTAGTGGAATGTTCGCCATCTTCAATTTTCTCACAGCGATGATTCCACGGCAATCAGCCTCGCTGTCCACCTTGGATCTCGAGATCAAGTATGTACAGTCAATTCCAACAGCAGCGCCATCTCTCAAAGCAACCAACATACACATACGACTGCCTCAGCCTCATCTTCGCGGACCCTCAGTCTCGGCAATATCGCCGAGCGACGGGATGAGACTGGGAGGTCGAGAGCAGCCAGCGACACTTTTGTCAATAGGGGATGCTCAGCCGGCGGCGCGCTATAAAGACCACTCGTGTCATTTCGCAATGACGAAACTTTGCCCTGAATTCCCTGCCGTTCTCGAGATAGCAAGTTTGTTAGTTCGAAGCAGCTTGGCGCTGGCCGACCCTTGATAAAGCCTCTGGTATACCGTATCGTCTTCTTGGACGTCTTCGTCCTCCATGGGCTATCGGTAGTATCGTCATCGTCAGGGGGGTTGGTATCGTCGACCCTTATTTCTATCGTTATGTTTGGCTACTCCTATTCCGCTACCACTGCCCCATTACTAGGGTCTACCGTAGCCTGAGCTTGCTCTTGGTCCTCCTCTTACCTCCTTGTCCCCGGCACCCTTCCCTCATCCCGTGGCGCAATAACAAACTGCTCGCGAAAAGTATTGAGAAACAAAAGATATATTAGGGTCCCTAGAATTGGCGGCACTGAGTGAGCCCGACGATGGGGACGATATTACGTCTTGTCCGGGTGCCACCACCTCATACCCTGATCGACCCATCCTGGAAGGAGGCGCACCGGTGGTACCCGCTCCCCAACCCGTCCGATACTTGAACCTCCATCTGCCCCCTCGCAGGGACACGTCGCTCAACGAAGAAGTTGGACCTGCAACTGAGTACCCAAGATGACGTTCGCTTAGGGTGGACGTCAACTGAAGTCCGGCTACCCGGAGTCAATGACGGCTACCCAGGAAGCGATAACGTGTCCGACCTCCTGTTCTTGAAACACGTTAATAACCGGACGGGAGAGACGCTTCTAAGTTCCTGGACCATCAAAGACAGACCTCGTTATTGGGAGTGACATCGGGAACGTCCTGGGATCAAGGTACGTTTCCAAGTGACGATACTGTTGTCGCTAACAGATGCTGACCTCTTCGCACTCACAACCTGGATGACCCAACTTTTTTTCTAATTACGAAAATATTGATCAGCAACCTCAGACGGGAGCCTCCACCCGTCGCACGTGGTTTCACTTGGTTGAGAATGAACTGCATACTAAATAATGCACGCGTGCACGCATGCATGTACGCCACGTAACGCAGGCCCACCCACAACGGACCACCGACTACTCGGCTTTGTTTCAACGTCATTAATAATCATCGAATTCACTGGACGTACACGTAAAATCATTTCCAGGAGGGACTACTGACTTGGGCACGTGTGCGATCGTACATGCATCTACTTGGCACATGCACTCGTGTCATATCAATGTCAAAGATATTCCCATCACGTATGCATCTTGTAGATTGTCATTCGAATCATTTTTTATCCTGACCGGCAATGAATATCAAATGAATCACGATTAAAGGTAATCATTTTATAATGCTAACTATACAACATAGTATACCTATTTTATATTTTTACACATGTGAATACACGTGGGATAGTACCGATGATCCTGCGTATGTCTACCTTGAACCTTGTTATCGCGAACCAGTACCGGTATCTAAAACCAATCGAAAGGACCACGTTAAGAACGTTCGCAGTGGCCAGACCAAAAGGATCCTATGGATACATTATGCGCGGCGCATTCTGCGGGTGAGCCTTAAGGGTAAGGCTGTGCTTCGGAGCTGCATGCAGCGCTAGTGGGACTCCTGGTTCAAGGGATGGGCGTCGAGGACTTGACTGCATTTGATATGGACCGAAGATAGCTGGTAACGTACGCGCGGACTCCCTGTCATGCTGTTAAGGTATATATATGTATATATACAGGTCTCAAAGCCTATATATGTATAAAGATAGTATATTTATATATAGCGCAGTCAGAATGGATACGGAACAGGTCTTACCTTAGGAACGTTCCTTGGCTCGTTCCTACGTCTAATCCTGAGAGCCCCGACCGCTGGATATTATTTATATGGGCGGAGTACGAAGTGCGCCGAGTTTAACCGAACGTTCGCCAGGGGGTGCTCTACGCTCCCGGTCACGACTCGCGGCTCCCGTATTTGAATACAATGCATTATATTGTCCGTGTCATATCATATATCTCCCGCTAAATAAACGCCGTCTCAATATTTAGACTTTGGACGGCACGGCGCGCGGCTGCTTCGCCAGTTGAACGCGAGGGGCGCATGCGTCGTCGCCAATAAGTCAAGCAAAAGTCCGACCGAGGATCCGGACCTCCGGTTGCTGGATGAAGGGTTGAAAATTCAGTGTCCATATACAGGTACGTTATCTTGAATTTTTAATAGACTTCTCTAATGCCAACCGGTACCGTCCCGGGGAAATCGCTTGGATATCTTTTTGAGGTTAGGTCAGAATCCAAAAGCTGTTAGATATCAAGGAGGCGCGGAAGAGTCGTAAAGCTCGCGTTAGCTCACGATCCTGATGATCTATAGTTATTGAATTCCCCGGAGGCTGCACTGCGATTGCCACATGTTCCTTCGCCGTAAGGATCCTGCGGAAGATGCTCACGCTCGCTGATTCCTTTAGGTGGGGTACGTGGACGAGCGTAGTTAACCATAGGGATGGCTGGGTTAACCTGTAAGGCACGATCTTATCGGTAAACGGGAAAGTGACGTGAGCAATCATCGGGTGGTCATCGGGCGAACTCTGGCGACCTCATCCCGCGGCTGACCACCACCCAGGGAATCTGCGGCACCAGATCCTGACGCAGCCACGTAGATGTGTACGCCGAGTGCTCGGCACTGTGGGAATCCCCTCATTTTCTGCTACGCTGGATATAATTGGGCCAATCATCTCTCATTGAGCGTTCGGACCAAACCCACGTCCCTTTACTTCAGCTAGACCCATCCGAGCTGACTTAGTCACTTACCTATTTACCTGCTCATCGAAAAATACCATGACCTCCGCATCGTTCCGCTTGACCTGACTTTGTGCGTCAATTTTTCCTCGGAAACCTACAGAATTATATAGTTTATATATATATATATATATATTCGCCATTATACAGTTTCCATGTCGAATATTGCACCGGTATAGTACTCAGAACGAAGACTCGGAACAGAGGGCGCCACGAGCTCTCGTGAGTGTCGGTTACGCGTTTCCAACGCAAAGCCGTGCCGACGATAAAAAGAGTTGAAATTGAAGGGAAAGTCGAGAACGAGGTAGAACTAAAAACTATTCCAATACCGAGCACACGCGAGACTCAAACTTCCTCTGTAAATCGTACCAGGCGGACACAGAGAATGCTAACAAAGTTAGGTTATGTTACCTCGATAACGACCATCGAGTTGAGCTTAATGTACCAGCGTAGTTCCTGCGGACCCTGAGCTCGTGCCGAAATTTCAAAACGGATACCCCCTGTACCCATGGTCCCATAATCCCCGTGTTCTCGTCCAACGTCATCAGCCTGGGTCCTAGCTCAGTTGACGAGGTCGCAACATCGGTTAGCAGACGCGCTCGACGCCTCGCATAACTCGGTACGTCAGGATGACACCGATTGACATTTAACATGCATCCCGGCACTTGGGCTATATGGATCTGTTGGCGCAGTGTATCGCCGCGGGTTTATGATCTCATCAGACGATTGATTTATGTCGGCAATTATAGCATAGCTACGAGTGACGCACGGCTCCGTGTCCGGAATGAGTTATGGGTGTTAATCTCGGGAAAACCAATGAGAGGTTCCTCTCCTCTCCTATGTGACTTCTCTCTCTCTGTCACCGTCTCTCTCTCTCTCTTTCTCACTGACCATCTATCTATCTCTATCTAGCCCATAACTTCCCATCCTTCCACCTCTCGTACGGGCACCACATACGATCGACAGTCAACGCACGGATGATTGCGTCGCCCATAATACCAGCCACCTGATCAGCTCAGGCGCCATCGGGACATTTGGGCAGTCGCCAATACGCCTCAGCGGCCAAAATATTAATGTTCCTTAATGTACTATCTAGCGTTACGAGTGGGGACGTTCCTGGACTGGGTATGGTCGGGTAATATAAGACAGTCAGATAAATAGTCGGCGGACGGTAGCGAATCAAAAGTCTGATAATTTTTAGTCTGGCTGCCAATCCTCAATCCTTAAGATCCGCCATGAAGTCCAGCGCCATCTTGGTATATCTTCTTGGACATTGAAAATGGCGTAGATATATATATGTATATCCAAAAAAGATTACGTAATCATATAAATGATATAAATGATATACACTTACGATATAAGTACGTGTCAACGAAGAGATATTAATTATTAGGATTGTCGCGAGAAAGTATGAAGGATTCGGAGGATTTGGCCGTTGCCGAAGGAGACTGTTTAGCATAATTATTGGCGAACGGTGCGTCGCGACGCGAAGCGTCCACGTCACTATGGGTAATGTTCACGCATCGCGCTCACTGCACTTTTTTCAAGTCGTCATCGCACACGACTAATCGCGTTAAGCTTCGAGATGGGTTGCGCTGCGTCGTCCTAGCCATTCACGAGAGGAGATCTCTCCTCGCACGCTGATAATCAAGCATCGGCAGTAAGAAGAGGATGCTGGGCGTACTTGAGCACACGGTAAGGAACGAACCGGGACGAAGAAGAGACCGGAGTGGAATTGTTATTGGAAGCTGGACAGCGGGCCAGGATAATACGATTGCTTGTGCATGAGCGTAACTTGAAGAAAAAAAAATAAATAAACGTACCTCAAGGTATTACAGAAGTTATTACAGTGTCTACGTAAAACATAATTAGATGACGGTTGGTCGTCACGATCCTCTACTGGTCCATTGGGTCTGCGGCGTTCATGCGCAACTAATTATACACGGTTCTCATCCATTTCTTATGTGTCGTAAACACAGCCGGAATGTGATCGCTTATTATTATTTTTCTATGAGAGTTTTCTCGAAATCTATATAAAAAATTTCTACTGATTTTTCAACTCTGCAGCATCTTTGACGTGGTCTCTTTATCTTTGCTCTTTCAAACTGGTCCATGATCTGGTCAATGACGGGCGCATATATTGTGTGTGTGTATATATATATATAGGTAATCGAATGTGGGATATTGGTAATTGGTAATGACTGATCAATACTTAGAATCAGTCCAATAATTTTCTTGGCAATGTACCCATTCGATCAATCTGTATACCATGTACTCGTGCTCCACATACGACACGTATGTAGACACAGGTAGATACGTATGTACCTGACAGTGCGTCGCGTTTAGGTCGCGCTTCTGTGCGGCAACAAACTTTGAATTTATATGACTAAGACGATATAAACGTCATAAATCATTATTATAATAACGGTATAGGGATGTGTATACAGAGCCGTATCTACAGATATAGTAGGTAGGAGGATGGGCGATAAGGGGAGAGAGGGGGGTAGACGCGAACGCAAGTCAAAACAGAAACGTTAAATCACCTCGTGTCCCCAGCAGCTAGCGCAGTGGTCCAGGGCACGATTCTCAGCGAGAGAACTTCCTGGAGAGAGTGAGCGGAATGGAGCGATGGGGATGGGAGGGATAGAGAAAGGGATGCTGACAGTAGGGGTGAAAGGGAAACGAAGAAAGGTGGGGTGAGTGAGAGAGAGAGAGAGAGAGGCCAGGCGGGGTATTTACATTGCTAATGTATCGCCGGCCTAACTTCTAATTAAACAAATTCGCACAACTCAGCGCGCCGCGCGGTTGCCGGTAGGATTGCTCGGGGGGTGGTCGGGGTCCTAGGCCAGGGGTGGGGGCGAGGAGGGGGGCCGAGGGGGACCGAGGAAGGATCTCTTGGACCGAGAGCGAAGGAAGGTGGAAATAAGATGCGAAAGTTTGAAAAAGACGAAGAAGGGGAGAGTCGCTGGTTCCGAAGGTTCCCGAAGGACGCCGAAGGTTCCCGAAGGACACCGAAGGTTAGCAGAGGACGCTCTGGCAGTTTCCATGATCTGGAAGGAGCTGGAGAAACTCGAGTATCTCCTTGAGGTAGGGTTGGTGGAGGAGGAGGAGGATCAGGAATTGTAGAGGGCGTCCCGACGCCCCAGTCGACGGAGGGGTCGCTCGTTAGCGCTCTTAACGCGACTTACCGCCTGGAGCGCGAGCCTCTGATTCATCGGGAAGAACGAATGAATATTTATAAGAAAGTGCAAAATAGTTGTCTCTTTCTTTATTTCCTTTTTTTTTATCTCTCTCTCGCTCCTCCTACTCTTCTTACTTCTATCTTTTATTTTTGCATTCATCTTCGCGCTGCCCTTTTCAGATGCCTCGGAAACTTGGAGTTTGCTTCGTCGACGATTCACCGTACTGTCCCACTCCATTACCAACCTCGTTTACCCTACCTTGAACTTCTTCTTTGGTTAAGTATCCATGCCAGTCAATTATTGGCCACGAAAGGGCCGAGCTTTTCAGGTCTCTTCGCTCTTTTTCAGCCCCCGCTTTCTTACAGGCTTTTCGTGCTGAGGTCGTCCCTTTTTCATATACAGAGTGTATCAGTTAAGATGCACGTTGGCGTGTGTTTGTGGTATTCTTCGATTGCGCATCGATTGAGAAAATTATTATTGCTTGTTTAACTTTGATTTGCAAATAAAAAAATTATCTTTCGCATTTCCAGAGTTATCGACTAAAATTAAGTGTGAAGGTTGCAGATCAAGAAAAAATGATAGAGGTGATGTTAACGTTCATAGGGAACGCGTACATAGTAGGGGAGATATTTACGTACGAAATTTTGTAAATTTTGACAGACTTTTGACACCGATTTTGTGCGGCAGCTTCGCGAATATGCGATTCGCAATTGTTTTTTGGTACCTGTTCAGTCAGACGTTAACCTGTAGACGGTGGCTTAAACGTATCCCAATGCTATTCTTTTTATTAGATATTGAAAGTCTACATATTCCATTTTGGATTCTATGTGTTCCTCAACCTAGAAATTTGAATCTATAGAAAAATTTCGCTGGGACGAGCGAAACGAAAATTTGATAAATTTTCCGTTTGATCGACAGGGATAATAAATTAATTCACATTCTTCCTCGTTAAATTTGTATGTCACGTATGCACGGTATGATGTTAAATTACGGAGGTCGTAACAGTTATTATTGCTGTGTTGATTTTCAATTTTTATTACCCGATCGCGTGCAATGGGACCAGTGACGTCAGTGGAGACGTTCCAGTCACATGTAGTAATAAGATTAATGACCACTGGACGGAATCTAGCAATGAGTAATAAAAGTCACACGAGACTCGTATGCGTGTAGGGTAGGTGAGTTTAAGATGGCAAACAGGAGAATAGAATAAATCGGTCGATGGCGATCGGCGATCCGATCGGATAATGAAAAAAAAAATCGTTTATATCGTCCCACGCGATACGACGTCGTACATTCTCAAGAGCCGCGAATACAACGTGCCGAATACCTAAGAAGAATCGAAAGTCCGTTGTGGCACCGCGCGCGCCTTTCTACGTTCCCCGTAGCCCACGATTGCGCTGCAGCGACGCACACGTTCGTAGAGGCGGCAACGGGACGCGCGTGAGCATATGTGAGATTGTCGTTCTGAGAATTAGCGAAGGACCTATAGTAAGAAACGAGGAGGAGGAGGAGGAGGAGAAGGAAGAGGAGGAGGTGTCAAAGTACCAATTTGAATTTAGACCTCGTTACCGTGGGGAGTGTGCAACGACCTCATGAGAATTTTAATATTGACTTAAAAAATTTCACATCTTTGTTTCGTACGTCCACGTACGATTGGACGGGACGAGTAAAAAAAATTGTACGTTTTTTTTTTACTGAAATACAAAAATTAAGTACGCGGAGAGGCCAAGGTTGACTTTCAATTTTCATACTCAAGTCAGACTCGTTAAACAGTTACGTCGAAAACTGGATGCACGAGGGAAAACTTTCTTCGGTCGTAACGCCATATACAGGCAGAGGATGCATACGTCTCGCTAACTGCCGGCATTTTTCTACGTCCCCTTGACTAATCGCCGCTGATCCACCAAGATATCCCGGGCACTTTTCTGGAATACTAAGTGTCCCTCTTGGTGGCTGTCGCCGCGGCTAATTACGACGTTAAAGCCGACATTAAGGCCGTCGTAGGTAAACGCCTGTGCTACCTGCTAGGAAGAAGATACCTCAGAGCGAAGACGGCTCTGCAGCGCCGAGTAAATGTATGGAGCACGTCGACCATCGTAAATCATAAGCTGTTAATATAGAAACGCGTCAATTAAGGTTTCCGGTAAGGAGCCGGTACCAAGTCTAATTAATTCGCGAATTACTTGGCGACTGGCTGGTACGTTAAATTTTTTTCACGTTTCAACCGTGCCCGAGCGTTCACACTGCGCGACAAGCCAAGGTATAACTGTGGACCTACCTGTTTCGGATTGGGCTTGTAATCGCTCTGTGAGGTCTCACGGCCACTTCCGGTCCCTATCTCGAGGCGACTTCCGGCCGGTTGGTCGACTCGATTACACGGCTATAAAATACCATCCTGTCAGCTGCGTTCATGACGTCTGCCAGGACAGCGAGGTTGATAAGTCACAGTGCCTGGTACTGTTTAGATATTGCAAATTTGCAGGTGCGCCTTGAGCCTTGTCGCCCGTGCTTCACCGTGGTTCGCGTGCACGGATTTGGAGGTCGTATATAACCTTCAGGATGTACATGAGGATCAGATGAGAATTTATCACGTCGGCAACGGGAGACAATCTCAAGCCTGACTTCTAATCGTTTTCAAAGGAGCTGCCGACGACAAAAGTACACCGCTCGCCCGCGCAATTGTCGCAGTTCATATTTACAAGTGAATCTTCGCTCGGATAGCAAATCACGTAGAACCAGGATTAAGGTGCTTTACAATACTCGTCGCGACTTTGTTGGCCTGTCTTTTTTTAATTCCATCGTTACAGGTGCTTTCCGACAAGGCGCCTTTTCACTGCACCGCAGTTACGCGGGATACCTTCATCTATGCGTCGTTTAATTTTTCCTCGAAGTTCTGCAATGATTTCGCTATTGAGCAGTCCTGTCGCGATCCTCAACCATAACCCCATAGGGCTAACCTTATGGGTAACCTCCATGTATGAAGAAGTAAAAAATGTTTTGAAGTAACGTCAGTGAATCTAAGAAAGACAATGTCTAGAAGGAAGAGACGACTGTATCCTATCTCTGTGAAAATTACCCGGCGAAATCTTTAATTTGTGGTCCAGCCTGTCTTAAGGCACAAGAGCATTGTAAACTTTTGAATAATGGGGTTGCCGGGGCGACAGAATGACGTGTTTATAAGCGCTGGAGCGCGCGCGCGCGTGTGGGAGCGGGCGGCACTTTGTGGGGTCGTAAAACAGCGGCAGCCCTGTAAATCTGTACCCGAGTGTGGCAGCCCTGACAGATTCTGGCTCTCTCACCCCCGCCCCTCGTTCGCTCACTCACTTGGGAATCCCCCTCTCCACCCTGGAATCTCGATAACAATCTTTTTTTTTCTCTTTTCTTTCCCAAAAGACGTTTTGCTCCTCCCGTTGTTCTTCTAAATTTCCATCAGGTCCACGTCCGATATCCTGCCCCCCTAAAATGCCTCCGCTTTGTCCTGGGACTCCTTCCTTTCGCCTCGTCTACTTAAAGTCACGTGGATTTTTCAGGCCCACTTATGCCGGGTCCACACCCACTCTCTGACCCATTAACGAGGCCGCCTCGTAACGTAAGCACTGACGTACCATAATCCAACTTACAATAATTAGATATCCCTTTGTAATGCATGGAAAAAAACAGATCGCCTCGTAAACACTGGTATTTTATTTCTGAGGCGCGGCCCTGTTACAGCGACAACGGGGATACGTCGAGAATCAAAAAGTCTTGGGTAAGTTTGTAACAGGGCCCTTGTCGTTTTGGGTCCGGCAGGTGATAATTTCTAAAAAAATTTCATTCCCCACCGAATTGAATTCTCGCCAAAATTTCGTCAAAACCATCAAAACTGAGTACTCTCCGAAACTGTAGGAACGAGAAATTTCCAAAAATACAACTATATCTCCCAAAATTATCGACCGTGTATCACGCGTGGTATGACACTCCGAAACATACGCCTTTTAGTTCCCCACCGAAATCCAAACAGGTTCGCGTTCGCTGGGTGGGCACGGCGCTACCTTAGATCTCGAATCTATGGTTCGTTTACACGTTTGAAAAAGCGGCAGTAACTTTGTAGTCACAAAGCTTCCACGGGGTCATAAAAGTGAGGTTAATCTTGACCGTAAAGATTTAATGGGGTTTCGGTTATCGCGACGCCTCCGCAGTATCCAAAAAAAAAAAAAAGTTTCTAGATCATCCTTCATTAATTAAAATTCCTCCCAACGAAACAATTATCCAAGTCGTTCGTTAAAAAAAAGGGAACCCACTGCTGCCAACGTAAAGAAAAAATTAAGTCCCTAGTAAAATTCCCCATAAAATATTTTTACCCAAATTCAAAATCCATCGATCCGCTACCGTGCCTTCCCAAAGTAACCAGGGCCACTTTCTTCCCCCCCCCCCCAGTTAGTACCAACGCAACGATAAAATATATGGGCTGAGACCGATAGAAAACTGACTGCCGGATATTAAGGATTGTATGTATTTTCTAGATGGCGCGGCAACGTTACGTAGCCACGGCATGACATAGCCGCCGCATATCACAGCGGCTGCCCAAATAAAGGAGGAGAGCCGCGAGTTGTTTGTGTGCGCATGTCTCGTAACTCTGTCAGGGGCGCCCTCCGAGGAGGGTACCTCTGCCTCTGGTGTAACGTGCCCGTCGACGTGTAAGTTCCACGCAACAGATGTATCCGTTGCACCAGCAGTGAGCCGTCAGTGCTTCGCGAAGCTTCACGGAGACACGTCACGCTTTGCTCACGCAGCGACTGGGCCACTGGGTGGCAGGGACGAAGGTTAGGAGGAAACGAATATCCAAATATCCCTAGGGAGCTTGGACGTACGAGTGACGGAAGAAACGTGAAAAAAAATTAATATACGAAAACCCCAAATTTTTCTCACAGGTGGCGCCACCAGTTCCGCCTAACCTCCCCTGTTTATACGCCCCTGCTCGACCACGTGATTCAAGCACATTTGTAATAAATGCCAAGGCAAATATTTAATGCCGGAGGAATGACGGCTGTCTAGGTATTTATTTATAATGAGCGCGATCAGGATGAGTTTAAGTTGTCGATGGAGATCTTTGAATCTTTCATAGACGTAAAGCAGTAAGCATCGATATCGTCGGTACTGATTTAACGATCTCGATCGATACCGTAAGGAAGTATCGGGACGATGCTTAGATCCGATCTATCCGAAAAGCTACGTATCCTAGACAGTGCTTACATACGTGGGGTTTACGATGTTTTGGTAACCCGAATATCGGACGAGGCGCCGCCGACAGGCAAAATACCTTGTTAGTCACTGGCTGCGATATCTTTACGAGCATAAATGACTCGGGCGTTTATAACGGCCATGATGATTCGCTCTCGGTTAAATTTGACAATGTATGTAGGCGTCGCTTGATTCTGCTGGCTTACCGGTGTCCCGAGACAGACTGTTTTGACAAAATAGCCAAATTCGAGAACTAATCATTCTGATCATCCGATTGGTCGAGATCCTTATAGCCGATAACTCTTCCATCTCCCTCTAGTCGTCCCTTTAAACCAAATCGAGAACGTTCCTTAGCGAATCGGCTGAGCATCACGTCCTTAACTCTGGTCAGGGGATTCCCCTCTGTCGTTAACCGTATCGAAACTCTATCTTCGCCCGCTCTACAGCCCTTTGTTCATCTCCAGCGGGGCGCCGGTATCTCACCCGGGCTTCTGCCGGTCCTGGAGACGTCTCCGTCGGGTCGTCTCCTCTACCGGGCAACTCGGTACGTCGAGACTATCTCCCCACGGCAGATTCGAGCACCTCGACCTCAATTAAACCATGACGAAATCTTCCGAGAGCATTGGCGTAACTATACGAATCAACCCGAGAGCGCAGCTTCCGAGCAGGGTGGCGACCCGAAGGGAAACAGAAATGGAGAACTTTATCTGTATCGGTAGCCGGAGTCGCTTTGGGACCGTGAATCAAAAATCACGTCACAATATATAGCTATGCATAAATGTATATACGTATAGTAAAGGTAGAAGCGTACCGCAGGATCGTCTACCTGGGTTCAAAACATAAATAAGACGAAAGGTAGAATATCCATCAGCGGTTGTATCTCCATTGGCGATGTTGTCGTTGGCACTGGGCAACACGAAGGTGCAAACACCCACCTAGTGAGCGCCAGGATCTCCAGCTGGCTCTCCCACGCGTCCGCGGCCAACTGACATCTTCATCATACTCACGAGTAGGTACTACGCGTGGAGTACGTTCATCAGGGTAAAAGCTGAAAGCGGGGAAGCAATTTCGTGAAATTAAAAAAAAAAGTGAAAAATAAAGAAAAAAGTGAAAAATGTGTAACCCGGTTCCGGTTGACCGGCACAGTCCCTACCATGGCGCTTCCGTCCTTTTTTCTAGTAGGCATTTGTACCGTAGCCGGGTCCGATCGGATTAAGCTTCGATGTCATCGATGGTCCAGCCATGAAGTAGGTATGTGAGCGCTCGCTACGGACAGCAGTTATCGGCGACCTGGACCCCCACAAATCTTGCCTATCTTCAGATCTTTGGGGTTTCTGGTGGCTCTAATACCTTGAAGTTGGCCCCACTGCTCCCGACTGCCTCGCGGCCGGCAGAGTGGACTTCCAGTTGGCCACTGGCTTCGTTATGTGATCGTGGTCCAGTCGGATGCTGGGAAGCTGGTGGACGTTACTGTATAGATATACAGACTGGCCATTGGACGTATGTGCACATACGCGAAGGTACATTGGGAGACGGACTGCTGATATAGATAGTAACTAGGCGTCCCATAGCTCTTTTGGTAGCACATAAAGAACAGGAACGCCCGGACGTGTCCAAGACGGACTGCCCTTACCCGGACGCGGATCGTCCTGGCTCTCAGAGAGGAGCCGACCTGGTCCACGGTGCGAACCCTCGTTCACTCAGTTTGGCGTGGAAGGACGAGAAAAGGATGCAAGGACAAGTCGCAAGAGTCGCGGGTGGATCAGGAGATTTGTGTTCCTGAAGTTGGCGCAGTACCTAGAGAGATCTTCAAGGAATTACAGAGGACGGATGGGCACGTGTGTGTACACATTATAGATATCGGATGCACTTGGCAAAAGCGCATGCCCATATCAGATATCTACCCAGTGTCCTCGAGGATGAGTATTACTTCTTATCCAGAAGCCGGTCGACCTCCTTAAACTACATTTAATATCAGACAGATCGGTACCCCCGCAACGCGCTAGACTACCTGGCTCAAAGTACTCAATACTTATGGTACAGGCCTGCTGCTTTAAAGGCCCAGGGTTAGTTTAAGCGCCACTTTTAAAATCGGTAGCCTCTCCAGTGTTTTATTTTATCCCGGTACGCCCCATAAGATCGCATTCTTTACGACCCATTAGACGAATTCATTACCAGCCTCCGGCAATGCTATTATGCCTATAGGTAAACCTCTTGCCTCTTTTCCTTCTGATTCTTCTCTTTCTTTTTTCCTTACTTCTTTCCTATGGCACGCGGCTTCTCACGCGGCCAACCTTCTTCGCTTCACTTCGCTCCACTTCGTTCTACCTCGATCCTCGTTACCTCTTACGATATCCGTAGCATGTGGTCCTGGACTTACAAGGCTGGTCCACCGGCCTCTGTCTCCGGGTCTTGTCTCTCCAGGCTTAATAGTCCGTCCGTCTGTAGTCACGTCGATGACCGCTTAATAATTATTCAAATAGTCAATTAAACGTGTTCGGCTCAAATATATCGACGCTATTTACGATAATACTATGCCGGCTGATGTACAGCGATTTAGATAACAAAGCGAGAGCTCTTGGAGACTCTGGGTATTGGTCCATGATCTTCTCTCTCTCTCATCCCTCTCTTACTCGCGCGTCCACGCATCACTCCAGTCTCTCCCATAAATGATTGGAAACGACTGCGAGTGATCTTAGGGAACCGGTGGCTCCTGGTCCAGCCAACTCTTCTTACCCACCATCTGGATTTGGTCGTACGATTACGCATCGTTAAAACCTTTTATTCCTGACATTAGTGCCGATTGTGATCAATTTATCAGGTATCTATCCCAAGACGCTTCCTTCTAGAAGAAAGCCAGGGGCGTATCGCCCCAATGTATTACCCTTGGTTACTCAGTGCCACCGGTACCGGATATCCAACTGCAGGTCCTACTTCCGTCTATCTCAGGCACACACGACTCCCAATTCGTTCTTAGCCTTCATCCCCTTACAGCTTCAGTCTCTTCATCCACCAGGAACGAGGGCTCAGGCATCTCCCCTTGTATAATTTCATCCCAGGAGCGAATATAGTATCCTAGCTTAAGCCTTAACGTTTAACGAGCGTCCCGACGCTCGGCCCTAGGACCCGTCGCGACATTCCACTTGGTGTACTGGAAACTCGAAACTATGATACTTCGAGATATTTATTGCGTTGGTAGATGTATACTATAATGATACACATTAAATGCAATAACAATAACAATAATAATCATTTGATACTCCCATAGGGCAGAGACAGCTGTGGATTGGTCTTTCCGGAGGAATTGGGGGTGGGGGGGTATGCGAGATGAAATAAAAGTAAAAGTAGCGAACAAAAATGGAGGAGCGCTGAGTGAGCAAAGAGATACGGAGGGAGCAAAGGGGCACCAGGGAACCCAAGGAGCTTCTCAGTGCTGTATCAATTCATTAGCGCATTACGGTTAAAATAAAAGTATCCGCGTATCTGCGGCATGCGGCGTATCTTTTATGAAGTGGACATGGAGCGACCGGTTTCTGCGCTGCATTGCGCTTACGCTCGGCTCGACGCGACCCCCTGGACCCCGCCTGACCCCTCTGGGCAAACCACCACAGACCCCTCCCTGGCCCCCTCTACCTTCTATCACTCCGGTTCCATGGTCGACGATACCCCGATACACCCTGAAGAACATTCTCAGCATCTGCCGTCTGGTCCATTAGTCCCTATACTCTAGTGACTTTTTTTTTATGTAAAACTACCTTAAACGTTACTCCCTATTCTAGGTGTCCGACCACCCAGTGCTGCTGACCCTGATGAATACTCGTTATCCGTCACCGGAAGTTCTGCAAACGTCGTCCATGTTAAACTGACTTCATTGTTGGTATCAGTGTTTAAATTTTTGGCTAGGGAATTTTTTCTAGGGGATTCTCGGATAGTATGTATATGGAGTGGTTGATGTGTATGATGAATGTTACCTGGTACCGGGTTGGGTGGCGTCTCTGAGGTGGACTACCTGGTGCAGATTCTAGTTAGTCAAGGTTGTTCCAGGGGTTATGAGGTGGGCGAGGGGTAGGTCACGTTAGGTTCCTTGGGTCTGTGGTGGATCTTCCGATTTCCTGGGATTCTAGAAAATCACCAGGGTCTACCTGGAGAAGTGCTGTGTAGACGGCGTGATCGTAGTCTGATAAGAGTTTCCTTGAGTCTGCCTATTAGCAGAGTCCCAGGCTCGTGTCGTGATGCAAAAGAGTGCTGAGGCGAATTCGCGATAGCTGAACCACCTCCTCGCCCCCTTGCCCCTTGTCCACCTTGTTATACCCCATTCGCACACTTTTCCGTTTACCATGTCTCTGGAGTCTCCTGGGGGAACCGGAGACGAATTTAAAGAATTCTACGAAGTCCGTTGAAATTATCGAGATAGCTTGCGCACGCGCACTAGATCCAGATTAAGAGTCCGTAGGCACTTGGTACTGGCTGGTTCTTTACTTATCTATGTTTTTTTTGCCTTTTAGGTAATCCACTCATACGCTCAGCCAATGGACGGCCATTGAGTCTTAGATATACATTTGGTATTTGTCCAGAGGGTCTGGAGGGTTATGGGGATTCTGAATGGCTTTCTTAAGAATCAAGAATATTGTTGTGATAAGGACAAATTGATAAGGACCCTTGACAAGTGGATAAATTGATTACACAGGAAGCCAGGGACTGATATCGCTTTTGTAAAAATTTGCACAAGTCCCAGACGTAGTTTATAACATATATATTTATTTGAGCTTTAATTGCATTTTAAAATACAACCGAAATAATTAAATAATGACAAATCTGGTAAAATGGTTTCAAGAGTCGCGTATACATGATGCATTATTTTGTGGGTTTTTTTTTTCTTCTTTTCGTGTCGTGAGGGGATGTGT
Source organism: Trachelus tabidus (assembly GCA_030142655.1). NCBI lineage: Eukaryota > Metazoa > Arthropoda > Insecta > Hymenoptera > Cephidae > Trachelus > Trachelus tabidus. The sequence goes on from JARQTI010000010.1 coordinate 1,623,038, forward strand.
TCGGTATCTCGTGTATCGGTGTCGGAGTGTTTTTTTTATCTCGTGTCTTCGTTCCCTTTGTGTTCCTCATTCATCACACTCTCAGCAGTCGTATATAATTACAATAATAATATTAATATTATTATTATGTTGATAAATACTTTTTAAAGTCCGCGATGGAAGAATTAGAGTTTACAAGAAATACGTATACAAGTGTGTGTGTGTTTTCTCTCTCTCTCTCTCTCTCTCTCTCTCTCTCTCTCTCCCCCCTCCCTCCCTCTCAGGGGACAACATCGCTACTCTCAATTCTCTCCCAGCATTTTCCCATATCAATCTCATACTCATTGCACATGCGCTCAAAGATGCACAACGCACATATTCTCTCTCTCTCATACGCATACACTCATCTTCAAACGTCACTTTACTCTTTCTCTCTCTCCCTCTCTCTCTCTCTCTGGCGCTTCCATACTCATCATTACAGTCCCCTCGGTAAAATCAGCGTACGCCTTTTCAAATATCACCCTTCCCCATTTTGTTCCTCTCTCCCCTCATACAATAATATAATAATATACACAATATCGTAATAATAACTCGAATGACAATAATGACAATATTTTACACGCAATGTGACGCATGGCTTGAAAGTCGGCGCAATAAATACTTTTTTTTTAAACAAATAAAATTTACAATGTTTTACACAATTGTTTTTTACTCTCGCATGTACCTATGTATAGTACAATCGCAATAATAAACTTCGAATATTGCACCGTCGTGCACACTATACCCTCCCTACTCCCCCACCATTGCCCAATTGTTCTCGTCCTATCGTCCTTTCAGCCCCTCTCCTCCTACCTCCTACACTCTCAATCGCTCTCTCTCTCTCTCTCTCACACACTCCGTTCCTCACATTCCCTCTAGCATTCTCTCACTCTCGCGCACTGACCGTCCTTCTTCCCTCTCTTACCACTAACCTGTCGCTTTCATTCTTTTTCTTTTGCTTCTCTCTCTCTCTCTCTCTCTCACCGGTTTTTGCGGAACGTCATCTACTCGACGGGACGTAAAGACGTATGTTGCTTGGTACGTAGCTACGTAGCCGAGATACACGGTACCCCAGGTACCAGTTCCCTGCTATAAGTATCAACAAAGAGATTCCTTTACAGAGGCCCTAACCTAACCTAACCTACATCTAGTGGCTTAAAACCTAGAAGGTATACATGCTGACGATCGATCGACGTGTGTTGTGTTGTGTGATAGTTTCAAAGCCTTTTTTTCTAGTCGAATTCAATGTTTTTTTTTTCGTTTTTTTTAACTCCTTAAGAATTATTATAAAATCACAAACTTGGCGTGTGCCGAGCCCCGTGACTCAGCAGTGCCGCGAGATATGGTGGCATCACAATTAATTAATGTTTCTCTGTCTCTAACTCTTTCTCTCTCTCTCTCTCTCTTACTCACGTTCTGTCGCGCTCTCTTCGTGTCTCACCATTTCTTCACTCATTCATTCCCTCTCTCTCTCTCACTCTTACTCTCTTTCTACTTCTCATTATTCATAACATCATCGTCTCCCTCTAATGCTAATGAACTATTATAGGTAGGTAGGTACTAAATCGCGCAATCGAGAATTCTCGTTCCCTTCATCCGTTATAATGGGTCGCCATTTTGATTTAGTCATCGTAATTTACGCGAAGACGGAAAAAGGTTAGGTGATGGAGAAATTCGGGGGTAAAGCGAGCAGTGACTAAGTAAATGAAAGAAAGAGGATGATAAAGTGAAGGCGAAGGGAACGAGAAAAAGGATTGAGGCTCGCGAAGGGTCTTTCGGGCTGTTAACCACCTTTCCCTTCGGTCGCTCCTTCCTTTTCCTTTGTATTCTCGTCTTTTCGTTAATTCGCGCGCACTTTCGGAGACTCGCTACGTGGACGCGCACGCTATTCGTGCGCGTACTCAGGAATGACAAGACGCGATACGCGCTCGCGGGTCACGGTCAGTCAGGTCACGTTTACGGTCACGGAGTGGTTCGATGAACCGGATAAAAAAAACTTCCTCATCTCGTCTGTTCGATGAGCTTCTTCAGTCTTCGTTATGAAGATCAATCCCTCTCTGTTAATGCTACGGGAACCGTGACGGTCGTCGTTGTCGTTGCAGTTGGTCCGTCAGGGTCACTGACTGTCGTCATCGTCGTCGTCAGTGTCGTCATCGCGATCGCGTTACGCGGTTAGATTATTCGCAGCTATGCTCCACGCTATATAGATACATTTATGTACAAGTGGCGCCACCATTGCGGTGCTCGGACTATACGTACTTGCTGGACAATTGTTTTGCCAGTTCCGTATACTTGAGAAATTTCGAGTGCGGCGACTCCTCGAGGGGCGACGTCGTCGGCTGGGATGGACTGCCGTTCGTCTGATTCAACGGCGGTGACTTATTACGTTGGGATGGCGGTGACAGGGAGCTGCGACTGGGACCAGAAGTGCCGCCACCGGTATTGGAGCCACCGGCACCGCCACCTGAGGGCGGCTGAGACGACGCCGCCGAGGAACGTGCCACGGTCAGGGGGTCGGGAATGACGCCATCCTTGACGAAGTGCATCTTCGAAAGATGATGCCTGTAGGCACCCTTTGAGATGAAGGGTGTGTCGCAGAAGGCGCACTTCATTATGGAGTCGGCCGTGACGACGGCGTCGTTGCAGGCCCAACTGAACGCAAGAATGGCACCTGGTGCTGGTCCTGGACCTGCTGTGACTGATCCGCTACCACTACCTGGACCGATGGACGTAGCGGCACCGGAAGTCGCTCTGACGTTGCTGGAACCGCTGCCTCCTCGTGTCTCCGTTTTGTCGCAGAGTTTCTGAAGGGCTGCTAAGGGGTGACTACTGGTTTTACGTCCTTGGGAGTCTCCCGTGCTACCGGAACCTCCACCAGGTCCACCTCCTCCGGAGAGGCTATCGAACATGGAGGACAGGGCACCGAGACTGCTGGACGCCTTGGTGTCTGGAGTGCCTCTTGGTGTAACTGAACGATCGCTGCTGGCTGGACTACTGGTGCTGTTTCTGCATGGACTCCTGGGTACCTGCTCACCTGGACCGGTTGTCCTGGGTGTTGGTGGATTCGCAGGTGGCGACAGACCATCCCTACCGTCCTCGGTCGCCGTGGACTCTCTCTGGTGATTATAACTGTCGTCATCCTCTCGGCAATCGTCCACGATCTCCTTCTTGACGACGACCTCTCTGCTGGGAGGCGAGGTGTCATCCTCGCCACCGGCACCATCCGGCTCCTCCTCACGTGGCTCCTTCTTGATGACGGGTTCCTCGTCTCCGGACTCTTCCGTCGTGGGATGATGACGCGACCCTGGGATCTGCTGAGGTTGCTTATCAGGCGTGACTCGATGATGATGCGGATGGGTATGAGAATGCGACAACCTATCGTGGCCCGCGGATAGATCAAGTCGACGCTCGGGTGTCATGGCGTCGGTCCGGCCGCTGCCTCGTTCCGATATCGAGCTCGACTCACTTCCGCTTCGTTCTCTTCTCGCCGCCGCCGCCGCTGCAGCTGAATTATAGTGTTGTTGCTGCTGCTGCTGCTGATAGGAACGCAGGAGGTTCATTGTCTGAGGATCTACAAGAGGCTTCGTATAGTCGACGCTCTCGTCGATACCCAGACGCTTCAATATACTAGACCCCATCGGAGCGCCGGTTTGGGAATGATGAAGTCCCGCCGCAGCACCATGCCTGACTCGTGAGTCAAAGCTCTTCTCGATGAGCTTCTCTATGGCGTTGAGTACGGAAGGCGAAGAGGAGCTGGTGCTCTCGGTGTTACCCGTCGGCGTAGGCGTTTCCTTTCCAGGTGTCGTGGCGTCGCTTGCTGACGATGGTGAACGATGATGCCTCGACGAGACCGACGACGCATCCTCGTTAACGCTTTTACGTCCACTCTCTTGGGACGGTACCATAGGCGCCACGTGATTCGACATCAGGGCGTTCTTCAAAAAGTTCCGTTGGCTCAGACCCACTGCCCCGGCACCGATGCACTGTCTGATGTGTTCCACGAAGATGGTGGTTTCGATCTTTTCACCGCACTTCTCGCAAGTTATGCGACCGGCGTGCTTGCCCAGGGCATGACCGATACCGATCGCCCCGGCATCGCCATTCTTGAACTCGTTCTGGGCCCGCTCGAGTTCCAAGAGCTTACGCACCGGTAAAGACTTTTTCCGCTTCTCTCGAGTCTGTCTTCGGCGTCCTCCACTCTCCGTTATGGATCGCATTATGTGTTCCTTGTAGTGGGAGTTCTTGACCATGTGATTGCTAAGTTCCTTGAGCGAGCTGAACGCTTGGTCGCAGACTTTGCAGGTTAGAACAGCACTCACGTGACTGCTAGTGGCACCACTTCCGGGACCACCTCCTCCGTGACCGCTACTGCCTCCACCAGGAGGTGCACCACCAGTTCCGCCGCCGCTACCAGCGGATCCTCCTCCAGCGCCTCCACCGCCGCCTTTACTCTCGTCCGATGACTTCCAAGAGATGATCTGCTCCTGAGAGATGATGTTCGTGTAGTGCTGGGTCTGCTGCATGTGCGAGGTCATCTCTGCAAGGGAACGGAAGCTTTGACCGCACCACATGCACTTTAGGATCTGTCGCGTCTGCTCTGCGCCCTTGCCAAGCCATACATCCTGACCGCGCACCAGCTTTCTTGGCAACGGCATAGTTTCCTTGATGAGAAGATTCAGCTCGGAGGGACTCTGCTTGCTACTTGGTGTGCCACCGGCCCCGCCCCCACTCGTCGACGTCTGGGATTGATGCTGAGGCGGTTGAATGTTTTGAATCGGTGGTTGTTGCCCGTGAAGACTGGACGGAGATGGTGGCACCGGCATATTTACACCGCAGTGCTTGGCCTCCTTCATATGCGTCGTCATGGCGGCCAGAGTAGGGAAGCTCTGCTTGCACCAGACACACTTCAGTACGTCTTTGGCCTGATCAGCGCCCTTGTTGAGCCAGTGCGACTGCCAGGCACTGTGACGACTGCTACCAGAGCTCGTGGCTGTCGTGGATCCTCCACCAGTCGGACCACCACCTCCCGACCTGTAGAGATCCTCGCCACCCAGTTTACTGAGCTCGCTCATCTTTTCCAAAGCCTTAGTCGCTTCACTGGGCTGATAAGACTTCTCCAGGGCGACCGGTGGTTTCATCTTGCCGTTCCAAAGCTGGTGCTCCACCCCGCCGGAAGCCTTCGGCGAGAGCTGCTGTTGACTAGTAGCCGCCGCGACGGCCGCGGCGAAGTAAGGGAAATGCGACGCGACCACCGGCGACGTCCACGGGGAGACGACTGGTCGGCTGTACGATGAGGGCGATGCTGATTCCTGATGCGCAGCTGCTGCTGTGGCGAGTCTCGAAGACTTTCTAGGTGGTGGCGGTGGTGAATCCTCGGGTCCAGGACGCTTACGTCCTGGTACAGACAGATCCAGGGGTCCATTATTCGTCTCCGAGGAGGAGGAAGGCGTCGGGGGTTTGCTCAGGTTCAGTATATGCTCGTCCTCGTCCTCTTCCGTTGATGAAGCCTTCCTAGTGCTGAAGTCAAGAACACCTGGCAGTGGCGTCGCCGTGGGTGAGATCTCCCCGGCGCTCGTCGGCGACACCAGGAGTCCGGGGGTCGCAGCCGGGGGCGAACATGAGGACGATACCAAAGGTGACACCGAGCCCCTCGAAAGGGGCGAGTGCCCCAGAAGAAGTCGCTGATGCGTCTGCTGAAGGTAGGCCGCCATGACGGCTGCCGAATGGGGTGGCAGGAGAGGGTGGCTCCCCAGGGGTAGAGGCACGATACTGCTTGGACTAACGGGACTGGCGCTTCTTCGCGCAGGAGGTGGGGGACTTCCGGTAGCAGGACCGGATGATTCCCGAGAGTCTCTCGAGGGACAACGTGGACTCATTGGCTCCCTGAAACGAGAAAAACACACAAAAATTCTTTCGACTGATCTCCATGACTCATACGAATTGTCTCATCTTTCGTCTTATCTACACGCTAGTTTCTCAATCAATTCTCACGTGAGAAATCGCCAGAATTTCGAAGCGATAATTGGAACCCGCCAAGTGCCATCAGCATCTACATCAACGACATCGGTACTTTGTCAAGAGCTCGGTCGAGCACCGAAGGTCATTAATCAAGATACAAGAACGATAATTTTTCCGCGATCGATTAACCGACCAAACGCCTGCTAAAGCTTTGACATTAATATTTCATAACTCTACGCTATTAAACAACTGCGTAAACATCGTCTACCAGCAATACTCTATACATGAGTGACGGCTTTCGGTAGATAGGAAAAATTGAAGACGTCGAGGACGATTTACGAAGCGAATAAAAAAAAACTACATCTTCATCTAAAGAGCGTACTTTAACCAACAGACGCGAATTCTTACGTAACATTCCTCGAATTTTCACATCGACAGGTGCTGCTTGACTCTAGCGTAAGCTCTTATTAAAAAAAGAATTACTCCTTACGCACGCAATCAATCAGACGCCCAAAATATGTCACAGCAATACGTCAGACCCACGTGACAAAAATTATTCCAATCGAAACCCATTAGAATTCCATCATCCACCCCCCCCCCTCCCCCTCCCGCCCCAAAACGAAACCACAAGAACAACAAAATTACTTTTAAAAAAATTACCCCAATCAGCCGTGCCAATCCACGTGTCGCAAATATACCTACTCAAGTCATTATACGTAGCATCGACGTAAAACGCGGACAACGAGGGTAGCACGTGTCATGCGCGCGGGCGCACGCCCCACCGCCAGCACCACGCGGGAATAGGGTGCACGTTAATAACAGAGGGTAGAGCCAAGGGAGCGGACGTAGAGGCACGTTGCAGGCCTGTCGGCGGTTCGCTTGTAACTGACTCCTGACTGAATGCCGAATGCGTGCCGCTAGATGAAAGGGGATACCCAGTACGCATGCAGGGGAAGTTTTTGGTGGGTCGGGGAAAGGGCTCGCGGGGGAGTCCCCGGTTTAATGGGGGTGACGGGGGGATCCCCTGTGGTAACAGGAGGAGGAGGAGGGACGATGTTCACGGACGTGAAGGAACGGGGGATAAACACGTAACGTTTTGCGGGGAGGAGGAGGAGGAGGAGGAGGGAGGGAGAAGGTGTAGATGATAGAACAGTGGTGCAGGTGGGGGAAGGTAATTGCGTAGGGGGTGGATGAGGAGTATGGAGAGAGAAAGAGAGAGTAGTCTCTCTCTCTCTCTCTCTCTCTCTCTCTCTCGTATAACGTGAGATGCAACACGCGCCTATCTCTATTAGTCGAGTGACACCGCACGGGAGCTTCTGATATCAGTCTCCCTCCCCCCCCCCCCCCCATTCCCTCCGCCAACACCGACGTTTATCGTTCTGCCCGGTACACAGCCCGTAATTTGTCACGTTTGAACAATAAAACCGTGTACACACTCGCGGCGGTTAAGTTCAAAGGATCACCGCGTAGATGATTTAGACATGAGCGCCGTAAAGGCCTTTTCCTGTAGGTGCGCGATTGTGTACACTGCGTGAGCTGCCGCGGCCGGCATCTGTTTGATCATCGAGGATCACGAAGACGAAGATGATCTCGATCTACCAGGTAACTGGTTCGTGCTGTGAGATCGACTTGAGGAATAGACTCTTACGTAATTACGTGGGAGTGTCTCATTAGGTAATGTCAACTGTCGTGGATCTTCTTAGCCTTGATCGTTTGAGAGTTACGTGACTCGGGTACGAAGAGGAAGAGACGGAAGAAGAGAAATGAATGATCAAGTCCAGAAGCGGGACTATGACGAATAAGTGATCACATATTGTATAATAGGTGATGAGTCCTAACCTGTCAGGCGGTCCAGTGTCCCGCAGGGCGGCTGGGTTGAGCCTTGTCGATGCACTCGGTGGTGGTGTTGATGCGGAAGGCTCCTCTTCGTCTTCCTCGTCGGTGGCCTCGCCATCCTCATTCTCGTTAGCGACGGGCGCGCAGCCCCTCTCGCTGGGACTGATGGGCCCGTCTTCGTCAGCGCAGTCGCCCTCTTCGCCCTGGAGCTCCGTACCTGGTCCTGAACCCTCCACACCGTCCTCCCCTGAAAAACAAAGAAATAACATCGATGAGTTATGGGATCAGGTTTTTTTGCTTCGTAACTCAGAGGGCAGCACCGTGTTTCCTTTTTCCGAGGACAGCAGAGACCTGGAGCCTCCTTATCAGCGGATTAATAATACTGCTTAAACAGCCTGGGCTGTCTTGACTATGCACACGAGGACTGTCACGTGGCACAATTTCGATGTTATTAACGTTATTCGCAGTTTGATCTCAGCTTCATTTCCTGAAGGGCCTCGCGGAGAAGCACAAACGCCCGGGTAATTAGCGGCCTGCGGCGGCTCTCGCTAATTACTCGCTAAGAGTGACGGTCGAATGCTGAGAGCGCGGAAGCTTTTCAAGGAGAAGGAAAGAGAGGGAAGTAGTAGCGAGGTACTCAGGGAGCTAGATAGATAGATAGAGAGAGAGAGAGAGAGGGGGGGGGAGGAAGCTGACTCTGAGGTCCTCCGAAAGCACGGATCTCATTCTTGGCTTCATTCTTGGTTACTGGCTCTAATCTAATCTGGACTGAGAGAGATTGAGGGTGGAGTGGGTTAGGTTAGGTTGGGTATGAGAGACCGAGGTCAATTACAATGCGGGTCAGTTGTAACAACCTGTGGTACTGCGACGCGTTGTTACAATTGACCCGTGTTACCGATCTGACCCCGCCCCTTCTGTGCCATAGATAAGACGTATCTTAAGGCGATAAAGCCTCGGGACGAGGTGCGCTACTTATGAGAGCGTTGAACCGCGAAGGTTGAGGCTGGAGGGTGGATAGGGTGAAAGGTAAATGATAGGAGAGGTAGAGAAGGTCAAAGGTGAAGGAAGGTAGGGAATCGCTAAGACGACGGAAGACAGAAGCTGTCATGGACCTGCTAAGTATATAGGAATGATATAAAGGTGCGGATAGGTACAATGTCGCTATCGGTTCATTTATCAGACCCCGGTTGAGATGGCGTTCCTCGAGGGATGCGCTCTGGGTAGCGGTATCGAGACAAGGATAACAAGATACAGAACGGATGAGAGGAAGGAGGACAAGGAACGGCGAAGAAGACGTCGACGAGGCGGCATTGTGCCAGGGCGAGGTCTTCCGTCATCAGCATTATGAGTTTTAATCAAATCATTTCCATTTCACGCGCAATGTCGCTAGAGCAATCGAAGTCGTGCCATTTACGTGAACGTCGCGACGTCTTTCACCCACTTCGACGCCGGAAGTTGAAGATCTAAAACAACGTCTTGCCATTCTTAAATTTTCTTCCAAAGACCAAGACAAATATTATCTCGATGCTAGAAGCTGCCCGATCGACCTAGGTCATCCTGATCTTGCTCAGCCGTGTACCGGGTCCATGAGATCGAATGGATAGCGCAAAGCCAGAGTGGTACCGGCCCGCAGTGATAAATCGTCAAAGCTAGAGAAACAGACCAAGGAACAGGTGCGCCAAGTGAATATAATGCGAAGGTAACAAAGGTATGGAAAGGTTTGGTACCCGGACGCAAGAGGTGAGTACGATACGAAATGCCGGATTCCGCCATCTTGCTCCTGGTGCGTCCTCCTCAAGAAGGGAGTGTCGTCCTGAGCGTTCACCCAGGTCGGGTGGGGACAAGGCACCGTCCTACCTTGCCAACTGACCAACCAAAGATCGTTTGTTCGCGGCGAAGTCGAAGGAGGAGAAAGGAGATCGCACATTGATCCGTAGGAGCATCGGCAACTAATTACGCAGATTTATGTCCCCATTGTCCATTGTCTCCTGGCGGGAGCGAGAGCGTCCGGACGCCGTAGCGTACCAGCGCCCCGACGTCCACCACTCCAGAGAGAGCCTGGTCCCATCGAGGGAACACAGAAGGAACGAGCTGAGCGCAGAAGGTGGAACGGTACCAGCCGCTGGAACGAGTTAGCTGGTGGAACGGGTGGTGACCGGGACCAAGACGAACCAGGATCGAATGCATCGAAGGAACAAAACAGCACCAGGGCGGACCACCGGCAGACAGCCCCGCCCGTATCTTCCTCAAGGTAGTCCCATCCTGTCCTCCATATTCTTTGACTCCTCGGTAGCTGGCGACAATCAGCGTCCTCCTCCTGGTGTTACGCCTCCAGGTTGCTACCGAGCAACTTTTTGTCAACCAGCAACACGGTAGCGTCCCAGGACAAAGAGGGGCTACGCCGAATCGTACCGATGACGACTACCAGGAGTACACCTAGCTGACGAGGCTTCCACGAGGTACCCCGAAGAGGATGCAAATAAATAGGGAATCTTGGTACCTATATAAAGAAGAAGCTACGAGATCAGCTACCAAGTCGTGGGTCCCCATCGGCAGCCACTAACAAGGCAAACTGCCCACCGCGCCAAGATATACCGGGAACAAGGAACGTAGCGTACCGGACTCCCTGAGTCCTGACACTCGAAGAGATGCTGCGCCGCGATATCCGCTCCGACCTGTCTTCGGCTCACTCGCCGTTGGTCCCGGTACACGATATATTAGTAGGTAGGTTAGGTGTGTATATACAGAAAGGTAGCCAAGATACCTACCAACCGACCTCTCTTCGCCCGGCCACCCCTTCGTCCCTCCCTATTCCGGCTCATTCCGGCTCATTCCGGCCCACCTTACTTACCCACCGCACAACAATAATTAGTCTTATCGGTACCTCCAACCTCTTTTTCTAACGTGTAACGATCCTCCGCATCCTTTCTTTTTTATACTCTTTTACGTTGCTACCACACAACCACCACGACGCCGTGACGCTACTGGGTAGACGCCGCACGATACCGGTACCGGGTACCATCCTCTTGGTACCAGTTCATCCAGTTCATACGACTGGCTAGCAACCGAGCAGCGTATCTACATGCATGCACTTATCATTGACTATCTTTCGCATTTACCAAGCAAAGCGACAGAAGCAATGCTTAAGCTTTATTCTCAATGCGCAGACCACAAATCTTTATATGCACGTATAAGCACTGCTGAAGGCCCGCATCTCTCCTATCTCCTGCATCCTGTTTAATTATCCCTTTCTTCTTTACTTTGCACACTTGTAGCAGCTCGGCCCTCTCTTTCCTCTCCTGTCTGCTTTCTCGCTCGAGCCTTCTTTTAAATGTTTTTATCTCACTCCCTTTCAGCCACACGTTATACACGGTGTCCCGGTTGGTCACACCGGTGGATAGAAAAAGTTGACGATAAGCCAGGTGTACCAGCCTTACCTAACGAGAGTAACAGATAATGGCTAAATGAACTGAACTAAACAAATGAAGTCTCGACCGTGTGTTACAGCGAATATAAGAGCAAAGTAGATAAAGACTACATACACATATGTGTACCTGACTCTTCTTACAGGGAATACGAATTGGCAGAGACTCGTAATGGCTGATGTTGAGGACACGTGGTGGGGGGGGGGGGGGGGATTTATTCCGGCAATAAAAAGGTGCATAATAACATGTCGGTAGGGCGAAACACGTGGCGGGTGGAGTGGACTTGAGACGAGATGAATTTCTGATGCGAGCATGTCTAGAGAACGGAGTAGGAAGGATCCTGTGGGAGGCTGCGAGGAGGAAGAGTGACAGGAGCCAGACAAGGAGATGGACCAACGGACAGAAGGATGGAAAGATGGACGGGTAAACCAGAGAACGGATGGACTTGACAGACAGACAGGCACATGAACGGACGGACGTTGAGGGGGGGGGGGGGGGGGAGGGTTCGCATTGTGTTTCTCTCATAGTCTGCCAGTGACTGACTGACACCTGAATCCATTTTAATGGGTTCA